>JAMXBD010000460.1:0-600000 GCA_024138025.1 Combretum micranthum
TGTCATCTTTAAAGTAATCAACATCACCACATGCTGACGTAATATGTAACTATAATGGCTCATAGAAATCTAACCTCTCAAATTTTCATATAATCTCAATATTCCAAATTTCTTCTCCTCGCTTACACTACCAATTGTAAGCAAAACATCACAACAACACCGATAACCTTTAATATAGCCCCAATAATTTCTAACAAACATCATGTAAGGTTTCAAAGCCACAATAGAGCAACAATTTCCTTTACCTCATAATCTCATTAATGCATCAAAATATATTGGATGAACCATAGGAAGAAGAACATACAATACCTGTAATGCTCATTAATTTCTAGTATAAGTAGAAGGTACATAGACATCAAAAGGTGATGCTAGCTTAATGTCACATCGCACAACTCCTGTAACAATTGTTTCTTCACCAACATCCCCTGGGCCTTCACCATCAACATTGTGATCTGCACCACTATTAATATCCACTTGTATCGGATGATCATCATCTGAACTCTCTTTATGATCATCACCACTATCTTCCTTAACCAAACAATCATGCTTGACACAATCATCCAACGAGTTAGCTCCCTTTGAGGGCTTCAACAGCTTTGTTTTCTCCATTAGATTAGACATTAAAATTGAAAATTTTCAACATGGTAGTTTAGATAGATCCTTCAATGATATTAAACTTTGATAATCAATACTTTAAGCGATGTCATAATTGAAGCCATTCACAAATCAATCAATGGTGTGCTCAAGAGGCTTAAGTGACTCAATGTACCTCATGAGAGTCTTAAACAATTGGGTGGAACAAATCTTTTCCTCATCAACCTCTTCACAAGACCCCATTTAATGACATCACGAACCCCATCCAAATTCGCTCTAATACACTACTTTGCTATTACAACCTTGCAATTTTAGTTAATTTCTTGACAATAATCTCCCCTAATTGATGACTGGAGCGAAGTAAATCTCCAATAATTTAGTCTACTTAGAATTCCTAATCAAATAATCTCATGGAGACCTATGGCCACCAAATTTAGGCAATTCTATCCTACATGTAACACGTGCTTTGTTGCCCTTTGGTAGTTTTTTTCTAAATTGCTTTTGGTGCCAATGATAATGATTCTTTCATAGAAGGATTCAACTCCACATGTGTTTATCTCATAGCTTCGGAACTCATAGGAAACAATTTAATTCTCTTTCCATTGATATAATGGAATAATTGTTGGCCCTACCATTGTGGTTCACATCTTGATCTAATAACCACTAACGCCCCAATAGAATATGGGATGCATTCATTGACACTGCATCATAAAGAACCTTATTGTGTAATGATTAGGTCAAGAAATAGGAACTGATAGCTGTTTAGTGATGTGACTTGATCCTTAGTTATTGAGCAGTAACCAATATGGTTGTCAATAACAGTGGTTGGAAGTTGTAACTTCTCCACAAGTGTTATAACTACGATATTAGTGCAACTACTTGAATCGATGCTGGCTACATAAACAACACCATTTACCAAGAACTTAATATGGAATATATTCTCTCCACTGTTCGTGATTAATTACTAGTGTCACACTTAAACTCCTTCTCAACACACCAACCAAAGGTAGAGCAGGCCCTATTAATTGTTCAGTTGGCACCTCTTCTTCATTTTCCTTGTCAGAATTAGTATAACTGATTTTTTCTCCTTCATCATCACTCTCTAAACAACCTCCACGAATGTAAACAACATGTCTATTTGTACACGGAGCATCCATATGTCCAAAACCTAAGCATTTAAAACATTTAATTTCTCTAGTTTTCTTCTTAGCACTAATTGAGTCATTCGATTTAAAAATTGATTTGGCTTTCTCATCATTAGACTTCTCATGACTAGACTCATGCTTCTCATTATCCCTATGATTTGTAATACTCTCGTTTTCATCATCATGCTAATAACATTTCCTACTACTCTTATATTTAAAAGAGTTACTTGAGGATTTATGATACTTACATTGCCTTTCAACCTTTTCCATCATCAACATTGCTTCCTCCAAGGTATCAATCAGTTGGAGCTTAACAACATTAATGAATCTAGAAATTAATTGATCTAGAGTTTTCAAGATTTGACTTTCAACAGTGATGATCTCAAACTCTTGAATACACTCAGCCATGCTTTTACTTCCTTGTCGCAAAGTGTGCAACCCCATCAACAATTATTGGCTATAGTAATCCGAAACAACCTTCACCATAATGACTCACGCATCTCAGCCCATGTATTACATCCCATTCTCCATTCCTCTGTCTATTAGTTAATACATTCTTCCACCAATGTGAAGCATAGCCCTTAAATTCAATTGCAGCAAGCTTAACTTACTGCACATCATCACAATCAAAATAATCAAAGAGCTTTTCAGTTTGATTTTCCCAATTAAATTATTTATCTGCTCCATCGGTACATTCAAAAGATGGTACTTTCAAATTTATGGTCTCTATATCGCACAATCCTCTAAGCCTGCGCTCATCTCGGTGATCATTAAATCTTCTTCATAATCTCCAACTCTACAACCACGCATCGGTTGACACAAATTCCCTCTTCTTCATATGTGGCCATCTACTACTCCATCGTAGGGTATTTGAATCTTAGTTTATCCTCTAATTCCTCAATATTTGTGTTTCATGAATTTAAGGTTTCCCCTAACAATTCATTCTATACTCCTTAGGGTTTCACCTTGTTGTTGCTATATTACATTCTTGCATCATCTCTTTTATAAAATCCATGAATTCACCCATATCAATAGTGCTTCCTCCCTTAGGCATTGCCATCTCTGCTTTTATATTGAATTTTTCAAACATCCTCAAAAGAAATTAAACTTACTGCAAAAGCAATCAATAGTGAAACTTATTAAGCAAGAAATTAATACCAAAGCCCCAAGCCATAATCCACAACCTTAAGCTCTAATACCAAGATGATATGGATGGGAGAATCAAGTAATTTGCGGATCTAGTGCTTCAATTGCAATTTAGGGTTTATCGTATGTTTTGGGTTTTTATCATTTATGAAATAAAAAAAAGTTGAATGATATGAATAATTAATCTTGAATATGACACAGTAAAGATAAAATCGACTAATTGTTCTAATAAATCGATATTATGCATGATGGAAAGAAACAACGGAGAACAATCTTGAATAGAAAATCTAATCTTATTCAAGAATGCAATTTTGTCATAAAGGACATTACAAAGTTTATCGAGGGTAAAACAAGTAACAAAAACTGCAACATATCACTAATAAGCCCTTATATACTCCCACAAGTCGGGCAAGGGAAAAAAATGGAATACTACAAGACAAAAAAATAAAATAGGGAAGTAAAAATAAACTTCAGAAATAGAGTGTAAAATCACGTTGTGGATCACAGTAGTAATCTCGTCGGCCTTATTTTTCCTCTTCATAATTTAAACAAATTGTGATTGTGATTGGTCATGATATGGCTAGCATCATAGGCGCGATGATGCCGTTATCTCCTTTGGTCTTCAACTTCTCTGATAACGATGTGCTCACGGTCTTTGTTACGGGCGACATAAGAGGCATGATGATGATCACAATGGATTAAAGCCTTGATCTACTTTGGAACTCAATCTTCAAGACTCGTCTACATTTCCAATTTGAGTGGTCATCCAATGCACCGTTATTCCTATCATTTCCTTGGGGCTCTTGAAAATTTGTCCTCAAATCTTGATTAATTTCATCTTCGTCCCTATCACTATGTATATTTAAAACCATGACCTACAAAAATAAATTAACAAATTAGTAACAAAGTAAATTATTTTCATTTCCTAACATTCCTTTTTTTTATTTTGAAAATTAAAATAGAAAAAAAAAAGAATAACAACTGGATAAAAGTAGAAAAAGAAGGGAAGTCTTAAACCAATTCTAGAAGAACATAAAAGAAACCCATTGGACTACATGAGGTGTGGATCGAGGATAACTTTATGGTAATGGTGAACACGATGGTTTGGTAGTTAATGTTCAAGACCCATGGTAACATTAATGGTTTACACAAGGTGTGGAAGTTGAAATTGCAAGCTTTGATTCAGAGATTTATCAAAGATTCAAGGCAAAAGTTTGCCCATTTCTCAATGTGTGGCATGCCAAAAATCTCTTCTGATTGATTTTAAGTGTTGGTTTCACTTATTACGTGAAAAATCTTATAGAGAGGCCATTGAAAGTTTCAGAGAGAGAAAGCACTGTGTTAAAGAAGAATAACCAAATTCAAGCTCAATTTTTATTGTGGAACCTCGTAAATTCCAAATACCAAAACCTAACAATTTAACCTAGCTAAATTATTTAAATCATATCGAATATTATAATCAAAAGATAAATGCCATAAAGTAAAAATTTGAAGCACTAAAACAGTGTTTGGAATAATTAATATAGTAGGCACATGAGTTTTTACCCAAAAATAGTATAAACTATCTCCTTATAAGAGGGTACTATGATGTGTATTAATCCAACCCATGAAATAGAATTTATCCATTTCCTCCCCCACTTTAAAACCCTTTTATGAAGGAAAGGCATGGCATGCATACATATATATCGAACCTCAATCCGTCTCTACTTCTTGAAATATTTCTCTGCCAAAGAAGAAATATGTCCAGGAGAAATATGAAGACAATGATTCTAAAACTTTCACAAACCCCTCAAACTTCTAAAATCTACATCTTTACATACATCAACCTTTTTCAATTTCCCAAGTTACAGCATGATCATGACAATGTACTCTCTAATTCAGGACTAGGCTCTATAATATTTCCCCATCCTCGTAACAATGCAAAGAAGAATGGTAACAAATTCAACGAAACCATAAACTTAAGCGATTCCATAATATTTTTGAATTTCAGTATTAACCTTCAATCCACACTTATATTTTAGTTCATTGAGCTTAGAAGAACCTCTTTTTATAGATTTTAGGAAATTATAGTAAATGTACAAATCCAATTTGAGGATTATGTCGACTGAATTTGTAATACAATTAAAATGAGTAGGAAATTTGATGATTTACTACTTATGTCATTTTTTATACTATTGTTTACTTGATATTTGGTGAATGAATGGCATTAATATCATGTTTTTAGTAATTTATGAAGTTTGTCACATTGGCATAAAATCAAGATGGAAAATGCTAAAAGTTTACAAAGAAGAAGATAGAAGTCAATCTACGATGCTCCTTGAACTATCCAACCTTTATCACCTTACTGGTACGTCGGCACTCCCTATATTATTTGATCAATGCTTTTTCCCCCATTTATCATCCAATATAAAGGTCCGGGTGATATGGTTCAATCGATACTTAACCAATTTAACTTTAAAGGGACAATGCTATGCTAAGTGCTTCTACTTTCAACTTTTAGTAATTTAATGTCTCATATTTAGATTTTGTAAAATTAGTGTTTTTACTTTCAGAGCATGTGAGATTCAATGTCTCTGTTAAATAATATTTAATTGATATTTTTTTATGACAGGATAATAGTAGGCACACGGCTAAAAAATTTCAAAATCTAAAGATTTAGCGCTAAATTGATAAAAATAAAATTATAGATACTTGATATGCTATTATCCTATGATCAAAATAATCATTTGTCAAATAATTTTTAATAAAGATATTGAATTGCATATACTTTAAAAATATAAGGATTAATTTGTCAAAATATAAAGATGAAACATTAAGGGTATGTTTGGATGGTCTATTTTTTATTTGTATGTTATATGTATGTGATTTACATTCGTATCTTATCCATATCTAATCTATAAAGTCTATTTACGAGTAAAATATATGTCTTTCATATGAATCTATTTTTAACAAATAATCTGATTGCAATAAATGTAAAATAGATGTCAAATTGATGCCAAAATAAAAAAATAAACACATACTAAATTGATAAAGTTTGAAAGTATAGGCACTTAATTTGCCATTGTCCCAATTTTAAACCTATTTGATTATGTTTTTCTAAAGAAAAATACATTATATTAAATATTTTTCGTTAAAGTAAAATGAATAATGTTACCACATGACTCAAAAACTTCAAATAGTAATTGGTACAAGGAATAGTATGATTATCAAACTTAAAGAAATATTCTCTAACTCGAATACAATATAGCAGAATTGATTCAATCATAATGGGAAACCCTAAATAATGATCCTAAGGGTTGCATATAGTCACCTCACCAACCTAGGTACACATTCTGAGAACCATTAATAATGTTCTTTTAGTATCCAACAAAGTTGCTGCTAACTGGGAAAGTGAAAAAGGATTTTGTATGGGATAAATGAGATTGAATAACCTTTCATACACTACTAAATGTGATGTGTTTTTTTGTACTATCTTCTATTGATTGAATCATAAAGTTCTTAGCTATGTGAATTATGTACCTTGCGCTATCGTATATGGAATGAATTACAAAGTGCTCAATTATGTAAATTATGTTTACCGATACTATTTGGTATTGATTGAATCACGAACTGGTTGGTTACCCCTAAATCTATTAATAACTATTGAAACCATGATAAAATCGAACAAGCGTTGCACGAAAATCTCATCAATTATTGTCGTCATTGGCCCATGATAGAACAATGAGAAACGAATTTAAGTTGATGATTATAAATAAGCTTTATTTGAATTCTCTTATATGTATTTAGGTTTCCGACTTCATGGGATGAACTAAAACACCAGAGTAGTCATAGATTGCAAAATGTTTTGACCATCATTTTGGGTTTTATCGTAAGTGTTGAAAGATCTTGACTTAGGATTGCTTTTAAGGTATCCTAGGAAGGGTTACATATAAGGTTTCATGGGGTTTACAATATAAGCATATTGATATTGGATGAACTAAACACAAATGGAACTATATATTCCCTATCTTAAGGTCAAGGGGTTTATACCTTACACTTCCTTGCTGGTTACTAGAAAACCACGTGAGATATTGTATTGTGTATGCGTGTTTAAGCATAGCATATGGCTAATAACTTGCTTGTGCTTAAGATAGTAATTACAATAATACACATACACTCTCATCTTACTAAGTCATGGTTTTGCTCACCTTCATTACATTGTTTTGCAAATCATTCCATAAAAGTAGGATAAGATAAAATTTATGTTAACAAGAGACTTCTTACCTCAAGATAATTATCAATCACCTAGGAAATTAAGTTTGAAATATGGAATACAGCCATAGAGATTCAATTATTAATAAGATCTCCTAAGCCATTCAAGTTCATATTAATTTAAGCTACTTATAATTGTATGGTAGGGAATGTTAGTTCTTTATAGCCCTATCAATATGTGGAAAGTCTATATTCCATAGTTATTTTAATATTATGAAGTATTTATGTATCATAATTAGTGATAATGATTAAATGACAATAGAGTTTTGTAGAGTTGTGCAAATAGGTTATGACCCACAAGCCAACCCATTTAACGACTGCGAAAAAAGGTTAAGGCTAACTTTTTTAGCCAGTTTAAAAGTGAGTCAATTTTACCCAATCTGTTTAACTCGCAAGCCGGAGTTTAACTCATGAGCCAAAGTGGGTTGGCTTGCAGGTTTAAGTTGGTTGGCCAATTAGCTCACTTAGATAAAAAAAAAATTTTAAAAAGTGGGGGAAATAATTATTAATATAGTATTGTTCTTAGGACTTTTATACTTTAGCTTAAACTTATCTATTAATTATAACAGAGAATGATAAATTGATATATATGCATCATAACATTTTTTTTAAGCATATCTTTATTGTTTTAAACAAAATATGATATCCAATAAATTATTTTAAAATATTTATTCTAATATATAAGTAATTATAATAATAATAATAATGAAATTAACCATTTATATATTTAGAACCCTACAAAATTTAAATTTTTTTGTTATATACATCTTATTCAATTAGAATAAATGGGTTAAATAGGTCAATTTAGCCCGTTTAACCACAAAAATATATAATTAGATTAAATTAGTCAAAAAATAGGCTAGCTTGTTTTACCAATCGGCTAAAGTAGGATGGTTAAGATCAAGAAATTTTGGCCGTTTTTAAAGTGAGCTAAATTTTTTTAGCTCATTTAACCGTCGGGCCAAAGTGAGTTGAGCTAGGTTGGCCCATTTAACTCACTTACACACTTCTAGACTTTTGTGATATATAACACACAAAATAGCTATCATGTAACAAGTGCATATATTGTGTGGCAATTTCTAGTGATTCCTCCCAAGTCCTACTAGCAAAAGGTTACATCTAAAGTTTTTCACTATAACTAATCATTCGTGAAATCCATTTTGATTAGGTTTATTCCTTTAAATTGAGTTTTCATAGAAACCCAAGATCGTACTCAAATATTAATCTTTACTTTCCTTAAGTTGTATTTGTTAATTTCACAAATTTTTTTCCATGTTTGTGCAATTTCCATAATAAAAGGATGAAGATTTGATAGGGATGCAACCAGGGGTGGGTTTGGAAAGGGTCATGCAAAACCCGAACCCGACCCGATTAGATATAAGATGCCCTAGAACTTGAACCAACTCGACCCGATAATACAAGTGTTACCTTTTTTTTTTTTTTTAAAGTTTACATTGAAAATAAATGTATCGACTTTTTTCCTTTAGATAATTTTCCTTATAATTGCATGATTTTTAATTTATAGATTATATTTCCCAACTACCACCATTTTCAAAATAATTATAACAAGCTAAAGATATAAGAATTCATCCAAATTGCAGGTTTCCATACCAGGATATGAAATAATTGAAATTAAAAAATATATATAACATTTTGACGCAGCGTGATAGCGTAAATAAACAAAACCACTCACACCGGAACGATCTTAAGGATAAAACACAATTGCGCACAATTGTAATTCAGAGAAAACCTCTCAAAGAAATGTATATTGAATAGAAAATAAGTCATGAGTACATCCATAGCCCTAGAGCACATATTTATAATCTTAAGGAATGGATGTGAAAACGCGGAAAGTAATAAATGTAAAAACACGGGGAAAATAATAAATGTCCTTTGACCGGTCTTCATCCATGTGAACTCCGCATCTTCCTCGCATCCTTCCTCGTAATAAATGTCCTTTGACCGGTCTTCATCCATGTGAACTCCGCATCTTCCTCGCATCCTTCCTCGCGTCCATTTTTTCCATGAAGTCCATCGCGATACCGTTTGCATCATTCTCTCCCACCGATGGAGAACTCGACCTCGAGTTCTCTTCTGGATATAGCGCCTCGTCATCGGGATGGAAAGGATATAAGTCGGCCACATTAAAAGTCTTCGAAATAGCCATATTTGCTGGAAGATCAACGATGTAAGCGTTATCATTAATCTTTTGAATGATCCTGTAAGGTCCATACTTTCGTGGCTGAAGCTTGTTGTAAGTGCCCATGGGAATCCTCTCCTTTCGTAGAAAAACCATTACTTGATCCCCAACTTCAAATAATTGTTGCTTCCGTCGCTTGTCAGCTGTCTCCTTATACTTAGCGTTAGCCCTTTCAATCTTAGTTCTGACTTCTTCCGCGGTGTTCTGCCAGTGTTCCGCCATGTGTTTAGCTGGTATACTATACTCAGCCATCTTTGGAAGCTTGACAAGATCCAAAGCATGTTGAGGTACTTTGGTATATACAATAGAAAATGGAGACCTCCCTGTTGTGCGATGGATGGAGTTGTTATATGCAAACTCCGCTTGAGCTAAACACAAATCCCATTGTCTTGGTTTCTCTCCACAAATACTTTGATAAGATTACCTAGAGTTCGGTTGGTAACTTCTGTTTGTCCATCCGTTTGTGGATGAGCAGTGCTGCTGTATTTCAAAGTGGAATCAAACATATACCATAACGTCTTCCAGAAGTAGCTGAGGAATTTGCTGTCCCTGTCAGATGTGATGGATTTAGGCACCCCATGTAGTCTCACTACCTCCTTGAAAAATAGTTTGGCAATGGCATGGGCATCTGAGGTCTTCTTACAAGGGATAAAATGAGCCATCTTAGAAAACCTGTCAACCACTACAAAAACAGAGTCAGCACCTCGTTGGGTACGAGGCAAACCAAGAACAAAATCCATGGAGAGATCCTCCCAGATATTCTCAGGTACGGGCAAGGGAGTATATAACCCAGTACTTTGAGAATGCCCCTTAGATGTCTGGCAAGTGTAACATCTTTGGACAATCTTCCCTACATCCCTCCTCAATTGGGGCCAAAAATACCGATCAGCAACAGCTGCAATGGTCTTGTCTCTCCCCAAGTGACCTGCTAGACCCCCTCCATGGAGATCTCTAATTAACTTTTCCCGCAAGGATGACCGTGGGATGCATAGTTGATTACCCTTCATGAGATATCCATCATGCACATGATAATCATCACAGGGTCTTTGACTACTACACATGCCCCAAACCTCACTAAAGTCCTCATCCTTATCATAGAGTTCTTTCATCTGCTCAAATCCTACAACTTCAACACTCATCATAGCTAAGACATCGGCTCTCCTGCTCAAGGCATCCGCCACTTTGTTTTGGACTCCAGACTTGTGCATGAGTTTAAAAGGAAACCTCTGCAAATACTGGATCCACCTAGCATGCATGTCTTTGCTGATCCTATTTTGACTGCTTAAGTGTTTTAGAGCCCCACAATCAGAATACAACACAAACTCTTTCCCTACAAGGTAATGCTCCCATACCCTTAAAGCTCTTACCACAGAATAGAATTCTTTGTCATATGTAGACCAATTCTTTCTAGCATCACACAGCTTCTCACTGTAAAAAGCTATTGGCCTCTTCTCCTGTGAAAGTACTGCCCCAATGCCTACTCCACTAGCATCACAATCCACCTCAAACAATTTGTCAAAATCAGGTAATGCTAATACTGGAGCACTACACAATTTTTCTTTCAATAGGGCAAACCCAGCCTCAGCTTCCTCACTCCAACTAAATTTCCCCTTCTTCAGGCACTCAGTCAATGGAGCAGCAATAGTACTAAAGTGCCTGATGAAGCGTCTATAGAAACTGGCTAGTCCTAAGAAACTCCTCAACTCAGTCACAGTCTTAGGAATTGGCCATTCTCTAATAGCCTTTACCTTCCCATCATCCATGGTGATCCCCTCACCACCTACCACAAATCCTAAAAATAACAACTTTTTTGACATAAAAATGCATTTTTTTAAATTAGCATATAGCTTATTCTCCTTCAATACATTCAATACACTTCTCAAGTGATCTATATGCTCCCCTTCAGACTTACTATAAATTAGGAT
Organism: Combretum micranthum; assembly: GCA_024138025.1. Classification (NCBI taxonomy): domain Eukaryota; kingdom Viridiplantae; phylum Streptophyta; class Magnoliopsida; order Myrtales; family Combretaceae; genus Combretum; species Combretum micranthum. Next base: position 11,262 of record JAMXBD010000460.1, read on the forward strand.
GTCATCAAAGTACACTACTACAAACTTGCCAATAAACGGTTTAAGTACCTGATTCATGACTCGCATAAATGTGCTAGGGGCATTGCTGAGGCCGAATGGCATCACTAGCCACTCGTACAATCCTTCCTTTGTCTTGAAGGCAGTCTTCCATTCATCCCCTGGCCTAACTCTGATTTGGTGATAGCCGCTCCGCAAGTCGATCTTAGAAAAGATGGTGGCTCCACTCAACCTGTCTAGCATGTCTTCTATACGGGGTATAGGGAACTTATACCCAATTGTGATCCTGTTGATAGCCCTGCTATCAACACACATCCTCCAACTCCCATCTTTCTTAGGAGTGAGTAATGCTGGAACAGCACATGGACTCAGGCTATCTCTGATGAAGCCTTTCGCTAGTAATTCATGAACTTTCTCCTGGAGGATTTCTGTTTCCCTGGGACTCATCCTATAATGAGGTAAATTAGGAAGGCTCGCCCCAGGTACTAGGTCAATCTGGTGCTGGATATCCCTTAAGGGTGGAAGTCCCTCGGGTAAATCATCTGGAACCACTTCTTTAAACTCCTCTAAAATCTCCTTCACCACTTCAGGAATGTCACTAGCACTCTCATCTTCTACTTTTAGCACATTCTTCACCACCAAGGCGTGTACCTCCTTGGTCTCTCTCATAACCTCTTCCATCTCCTTCTCTGAATTCACTATGGTTAGAAAAGAACGCCCCTCTAGCTTAAAGCCTTTGGGACGTGCCATCACCTTAAGAGGAAGTAATGTGTATCTTTTGCCATCCTTTTCTAACCGGTAAAGGTTCTCTTTTCCAGCATGTTGGGCATCCACATCAAACTGCCATGGTCGCCCGAAAAGAATGTGACAAGCATCCATGTCTACTATGTCACAGTAGACCTCATCACAATATTTTCCAATGGAAAAGGGCACCCTACATCTCTCGAGGACGTCAATCCGTTCTGCAGCTTTAATCCATCCAATGGTATATGGATTAGGATGTTTTTCAACTGGCAACTGCAAATTCTTGACCACCTGCTTGCTAATAATGTTTTCGCTACTCCCACTATCCACAATTAGGTTAAAGACTCTTCCCCAATTGTGCACCTAGTGCGAAACAGCTGGTGGCGTTGGGTGTTACCCTCCTGTTTAGGTGCTAGCATGAGCCTCCTGATAACATATGAGGGTTCATGCTCTTCACCATCCTCCTCATAGTATTCTTCCTCCTCATTAGGATCACAATATATGTCTTCATCTCCATCGCGTTCTACAATATTCACAGTTCTTCTATTTGGGCATTCATTGGATCGGTGCCCAGGTTGATTGCAACGATAGCATTTACCGAGGATGGGTTTGGCATATGGGTTGAATTGTTTCTGACCTTCTTTGGATTCAATAGGCCGTTTTTCCATAGCCTTTTCGCTCTTTTTCTCACCACTACTACTCGACTTCTCGACTATGCCCTTTTCTTTGTCATCCGTCGCCTTACTCGTCCCACTACGCTCAAACCTATCGACTCCGTATCTACGCCCTCCACCATCAAATCTGGTGCTTTTATCATTTAGCATGAGTTCAGCCCGCAATGCCATATTCTTCGCCTCACACATACTCCTCAATACCGTCACCCCAATTTTATCCCTGATCTGCAACTTTAAGCCATCAACATATCTAGCCACTTGTTGCCCTTCACTTTCCCTCAAATCATTACGCTCCGCTAATCTCATAAACTCAGCAGTGTATTCATGAACGGTTCGCAACCCTTGGCGACACCTTTGGTACTGCTGGAAGAGTATCTGTTCATAGTCAGGAGGAAGAAACTCACCTTTCAGTAATTGCTTCATGCGAATCCATGATCGCACAGGATTTCTTCCTTCTCTCAACCGCCTGCTTTGTACTCTCTCCCACCAGGCGGAAGCACCACCTTTCAATCTACATGCCACCGTCTTCACTCTTCGTTCTTCTGGGACATCTTTATAATCAAAGAATCGTTCCACTTCTGCTAGCCAATCAAGGAAGTCTTCGATATTGAAGGTACCATTGAAATAAGGCAGATCTACCTTCAGGTGGAAATCTCCTCCATCGAATTGATCATCATCATAGTCCCGATAACCCCTTCGGTTCCTTCCTCCACCATAGCCACCCCTCATAGGTGGCTGTCTCCTCTCATGCACCTGCTCCTCTTCCTCTGAGTCATCATCAGAGATCTGTACCCTTTGATTCCTGCCTCCACCATAACCATCTCTTGCCCTAGGTCGTCGTCCTTCATCAACCCTTCCCCTATTGTTAGCAACCTCCATGGCATCAAACCGATCGACCAAAGTTTTGACGAGCTGCTCTACCCGCCTCAACCTTCGATCCATGGCATCCATCTCCGCCCTTAGGACCGGTTGGCCAGCCCCTTGGACTCCCGCATCATGAACACCGTCATGAATGCGACCGCCGTCGACGTCATTGTCAGAAGACATCTTGCAGGATCTCACCGTGCTCTGATACCAATCTGACGCAGCGTGATAGCGTAAATAAACAAGACCACTCACACCGGAACGATCTTAAGGATAAAACACAATTGCGCACAATTGTAATTCAGAGAAAACCTCTCAAAGAAATGTATATTGAATAGAAAATAAGTCATGAGTACATCCATAGCCCTAGAGCACATATTTATAATCTTAAGGAATGGATGTGAAAACGGAAAGTAATAAATGTAAAAACACGGAAAATAATAAATGTCCTTTGACCGGTCTTCATCCATGTGAACTCCGCATCTTCCTCGTCCTTCCTCGTATAAATGTCCTTTGACCGGTCTTCATCCATGTGAACTCCGCATCTTCCTCGCATCCTTCCTCGCGTCCATTTTTTCCATGAAGTCCATCACGATACCGTTTGCATCACATTTTGACAACTTTTTAATCATCGAACTTTAAAGCACACAAAAACTAAGTGCTTGGATTTTAAAGATAAGTTTCAGTGTAGATATAATATTCAAAATGCCCAACAACTTTATTCCATCAATTTAAAAAATAATTAAAGTCGATCCATGGATGAGCACGACAGCACAGGTGAACTTTTTTTTAAATTTTATGAAGTATTATATATGTGTTCTATGAATTTGTGTATGAAATGCGGTTAGGGTTGAGGAAGAATCATGTGTATATATGGGTATTACTTTTTTTTTTTTTTAATTTTGTTAGGTCGAATCAGGTTTTATCAAGTTTATATACTAACCCAGAACCCTATAAGATTTTTAGCTGGCCGGATACTCTATAACGATCTGTCCGGTTGCATCCCTACAACTTAACCTGTTTCAGCTATAGGATGAAATTACCTCTTTTCTTGTGCTTTCTCTTTTTTCTTTCTCTTTCCGGATACACTCTCTCCTAGTACTTTCTGAAATAACTTATGAATATTTAAAATGTTAATGCATTAAATATGATAATCTTTAAATTAGTTATTTTTATTATAATATATATTTAAATCAAACACTACGTTTGCACTAGTTATTCTTGAAAAAATATGAATCGAATACTCATCGCGTCAAAGTAAATCCTCGAGTAATGATCTACGTATAATCGATATTCTTGCCGAGTTCAATATCCTTTTATTTTGACTTGAGATAATCTTTTCCTATGTGATGCTTTAATTTTGGTTACTTCCAACTCTATATGTTCTTGTTATTGTACGAACAAATCCAATGAGATTCTTTCTTTTTTACTATTACAATAAGGGAAAATTCAAATATGACACATTTTACTTGAGAAATTAAAGATAATACCCCTATAATATAAGTTTACTGCCAACAAATCCAATGAAATTAATCACATATAACTTGACTTTGTCTTGGACGAGTATTGGTTCTGATTTGAGATTGAATCCATTCCTTCAATTACTGATTCTATTGTATGCATAAAATAACCATAAGTCCATGCAATAATCAACCTTTTCAATTTTGGCGGACTTTTGGTAATTATACATATACACAGTTTGAGAAAGATACATTACGTTTAATCTTATTCATCTCCTAAACTGAATCATAATATATGGTTTAATTATTCTTTTAAATTTGAACCTAGCTATATGCTTTGGCTTATAGTTTTTTTTTTTTTTTTTCTTTCTTGTTCAAACCAAAGAACAATGGGTGGGTCTAGTTTTATTCGTGGTTCAAACCATTCTTAGAAGTCTATAAATGAAATTATATCAAGTCAATTCTAGAATTTGCTTCTTCTTTTTAAACTTAACTTTTTTATTTTGAAATGCTTAAAATTAAAAAAAAAAATTATGTAAAGAGCTAAAATACAATCAATGCATTATAATATATACATATAATGAATATACAATATCAAAACCCTTTTATATGCATATATAACATAAGATACATGATTGTGAATTGTGATAATGATTGTGAATTGTGATAAGCCATTTTATTTTCCCTTTTCCCATTTGCTAAAAAACTTGTATATAGTCATGTTGTATGTAATCCCTTGGATTTTCTCATTCTTTTGCATGTCACCCTAATATAAGTATGTTAAATTATTTGTATTTATGTATCATAATTAGTGATAATAATTAAATGACAATAGAGTTTTGTAAAGTTGTGCAAATACGTTATGACCCACAAGCCAACCCATTTAACCCACTGTGAAAAAAGGGTTAAGGCTAACTTTTTTGGCCAGTTAAAAAGTGAGTCAATTTTACCCAACCCGTTTAACTCACGAGCCAAAGTTTAACTCATGAGCCAAAGTGGGCTGACTTGCGGGTTAAGTGGGTTGGCCAACTAGCTCACTTAGATTTAAAAAAATTAAAAAAGTGGGGGAAATAATTATTAATATAGTATTGTTCTTAGGACTTTTATACTTTCGCTTAAACTTATGTATTAATTATAACAGAGAATGACAAATTGATATATATGCATCATAACATTTTTTTAAGCATATCTTTATTGTTTTAAACAAAATATGTATCCAATAAATTATTTTAAAATATTTGTTCTAATATATAAGTAATTATAATAATAATAATAATAATGAAATTAACCATTTATATATTAGAAATCTACAAAATTTAAATTTTTTTGTTATATACATCTTATTCAATTAGTATAAATGGGTTAAATAGGTCAATTTAGTCTATTTAACCCAAAAAATATACAATTAGGTTAAATTAGTCAAAAAAACGGGCTATCTTGTTTAACCAACCGGCTAAAGTAGGATGGGTTAGGATCAAGAAATTTTCGCCCGTTTTTAAAGTGAGCCAAATTTTTTTAGCTCATTTAACCGTCGGGCCAAAGTGAGTTGAGCCAAGTTAGCCCATTTAACTCATTTACACACTTCTAGACTTTTGTGATCTATAACACACAAAATGGCTATCATGTAACAAGTGCATATATTGTGTGGCAATTTCTAGAGATTCCTCTCAAGTCCTACTAGCAAAATGTTACATCTAAAGTTTTTCACTATAACTAATCATTTGTGAAATTCATTTTGATTAGTTTTATTCCTTTAAATTGAGTTTTCATGGAAACCCAAGATCGTACTCAAATATTAATCTTTAGTTTCCTTAAGTTGTATTTGTTAATTTCACAAATTTTTTTTCCATGTTTGTGCAATTTCCACAATAAAAGGATGAAGATTTGATAGGGATGTAACCGGAGCAGGTTTGGAACAGGTCATGCAAAACCCAAACCTAACCCGATTAGATATAAGATGCCTCAGAACCCGAACCAACTCCACCCTATAATACAAGTGTTGTTTTTTTTTTTTTTTAAGTTTACAATGAAAATAAATGTATCAACTTTTTCCTTTAGATAATTTTCCTTATAATTGCATGGATTTTAATTTTATAGATTATATTTCCCAACTACCACCATTTTCAAAATAATTATAACAAGCTAAAGATATAAGAATTCATCCAAATTGCAGGTTTCTATACCAGGATATGAAATAATTGAAATTAAAAAAAATATATAACATTTTGAGAGCTTTTTAATCATCGAACTTTAAAGCACATAAAAACTAAGTGCGTGGATTTTAAAGATAAGTTTTAGTGATAGATATAATATTCAAAATGCTCAACAATTTTATCCTATCAAATTAAAAAGAATTAAAGTCGATCCATGGATGCGTACGATGGCACAGGTGAACTTTTTTTAAAATTTTATGAAGTATTGTATGTGTGTTCTATGAATTTGTGTATGAAATACGGTTAGGGTTAAGGAAGAACCGTGTGTGCACATGTGTATTACTGTTTTTTTTTTTTTTAATTTTGTCGGGTCAGGTCAGGTTTTATCAAGTTTATATACTTCACCCGAAACCCTATAGGGTTTTTAGTGAGTCGGATACTCTATAACGATCCGTCTAGTCGCATTCCTACAACTTGACATGTTTCAGCTATAGGATGAAATTACCTCTTTTCTTGTGCTTTCTCTTTTTCCTTTCTCTTTTCGGATACACTCTCTCCTAGTACTTTCTGAAATAACTTATGAATATTTAAAATGTTAATGCATTAATTATGATAATCTTTAAATTAGTTATTTTTTATTAATATATATATTTAAATCAAACTCTACGTTTGAGCTAGTTATTCTTGAAAAAATATGAATCGAATACTCATCGCGTCAAAGTAAATCCTCGAGTAATGATCTGCGTATAATCGATATTCTTGGCCGAGTTCAATATCCTTTTATTTTGACTTGAGATAATCTTTTCCTATGTGATGCTTTAATTTTGGTTACTTCCAACTCTATATGTTCTTGTTATTGTACGAACAAATCCAATGAGATTCTTTCTTTTTTACTATTACAATAAGAAGGGAAAATTCAAATATGACACATTTTACTTGAGAAATTAAAGATAATAACCCTATAATATAAGTTTACTGCCAACAAATCCAATGAAATTAATCACATATAACTTGACTTTGTCTTGGACGAGTATTGGTTTTGATTTGGAGATTGAATCCATTCCTTCAATTACTGATTCTATTGTATGCATAAAAAAACCATAAGTCCATGCAATAATCAACCTTTTCAATTTTGGCGGACTTTTGGTAATTATACATATATACACAGTTTGGGGTAGATACATTGCGATTAAAACCAAAGAACAATGGATGGGTCTAGTTTTGTTCGTGGTTCAAACCACTCTTAGAAATCAATAAATGAAATTATATCAAGTTAATTGTAGAATTTGCTTCTTCTTTTTAAACTTAACTTTTTTATTTTGAACTACTTGAAATTAAAAAAAAATTATGTAAGGAGCTAAAATACAATCAATGCATTATAATATATACATACAATGAATATACAATATCAAAACCCTTTTACATATGCATATATAACATAAGATACACATGATTGTGAATTGTGATAATGATTGTGAATTGTGATAAGCCATTTTATTTTCCCTTTTACCATTTGCTAAAAAACTTGTATATAGTCATGTTGTATGTAATCCCTTGGATTTTCTCATTCTTTTGCACGTCACCCTAATATAAGCATGTTAAATTATTTGTATTTTTTTTAATGGCGAGAGTAATGTAAATTCTCATAAAATAACAAAATAGCATAGCATTAATAGTATTTAAAATTTGTTTTAAACACCAACAGTTTGATCCGGTTTGAATCAAACCTCGAATTATTTTTCTATGGTCAAAAGGGAACTGCGAATGGAACCGCTTGAAATTATTGAATTTTTTATTTAATCTGATCCGGTTTGACGTGGTTTGCAATTCGGTGGGTTTGTTTCAAGTCTTTAACATGCACACACACATAATCTTCGGTGGTTTGATCTTGTGGACCATGGTATTCCATTTTATTATTCCACTTGACCGCCTTTTATACCTAAAACCTAAAGGCATAGGCATTTAGGTTTTATGACTTCGAACTTAAAATTGTCTGACCATTAAGACATAGTGCCATTGACTTTATTTATCACATGTAGGACTGTGTACATCCACGTGATTATGCTCTTATAGTTTTTGTTCTTTAAATATATGAAAGATAAGATCCACGTTTTTATTCCAAATTCAAATAAAAATGATCGGTCTTGGTAAAGGAAAGAGATGTCTAACATGTATTATTGACACGGTATGCTAAGTAATATTGTGCAAATTAGTGATATTTAATTAAATTATAACACTGAGGAATATTTTGATGTTATTTTGACATCATTTTCAAACCAAACAAATATCGAATCGATACAAATATGATATCAATGGAAAATCGATAGTTTTACTCATAAACTGACCAAGCCAAACTAATACTAAACCAATACTGAATTGATACAAATCAGATGCAGATAAAAATCTGACAATCCAAACAAGCCCATATATACTTACACTAGTTTTAATATCCTTTGGAATTTGGATCTTTTTCATTTTTTTTCTGTTAATTTCAATAAATTTATATATTCAAGGTTGAGTTGATTACCTATAATACTTTTTATTTATTACGTGACATTATTATATATGCTCTATTTTATCTCTCAATCATTAAATATACATGACAGTATCCTATAAGAGAAATTAATGAAAATTAAGAGGAAAAAAAAAAAGTAAATTTATTTTCCTTTCGTCTCTATACTATTGAAATTTTACATAATTTATATTTAAACTTAAATTTAAATGGCAATCTTCAACTACATATGTGTGTTGATTTTTTTCAAACCTCGACTCCTTGTATGAAACACTGTAGGCAGTAGGCACCAATGGAAGCAATCAACACAGATATAGAATTAAGCTTTTCATACCAACTTAAAATATTGGGAAAATATGTATATTTAGATTTCAATTTTCTTATACGGACAACAACATGGAAAGTGGGACGTAATGATTTTGGGGTGGCTGCCTATACCATTGAAAATTTTAACAAGCTTTTCAAGGTTCTTTACTTATAACAACGTTTTTATAAAATTTAGGATCCTTTGTAGAAAAACATAAATATTAGTTTTTTTTAATAACTTCCTATAAGAAAAATGACACTTAGAAATACTAAATAAAAGTTTTAGATGAAATAATAAGATCTTCAAAAAGATCCTTAAATCTATTGCCTCCAATTAGGAGATATGTATCCTTATCTAATTGGCTAGTAATATTCATTTAATAAAGTGATATTAATAAGTGTTGGAGGTGATAATTTGCTGGTAGGAATTTGTTGGGCTTGCAACCAAAGAGAAATCGTTATTGGTACATCAAGGATTATTCGATGTGATCACTCCAATCCTTAAGTTAGTTTGGGATTATGAGAGAGGGTTCAAGATGATAACTTAGATGGATCCCATTACCTTAAGTTCTTGAGTGCTATTATAGTTGATGATCATACCAGAATGGGGGCCTATAGGATATTCATTGCCTATGTGATGTGTTTCCTAGTTGGTAGCTAACCTAGACTCGAGGTGGTAATTGTGGTCATCTATGAAAGGTGGTCAAAAAAGAATGGAGATTGACTCCTTTAATATACTCCCGAGGAGGATTTGAGTACCTTTGTAGAGATGTGACGTGTTAAGGAAAGGTGGTGTTCCTCCATCGTGGATTCGTGGTGTAGAAAACCAAGAAGATATTGTTCAATGGGGAACTTAACAAGAGAGGGGGAGTTTGGTTTAGGAGGACCCTAACTTGGGTTTCCAAATGCACCTGGGATGTTGTGCTAAGCGATTGACGTCCGTAGGCCAAGATGGTCCCGGGTACTTAATGGACCTTAAGAATGGTGTGGGTAGTCTTTCTTACTACTATTGGGTATCTTGTCCTTAGTCGAGTTAGACCTATCAACACTAACAAATTATATTAAATAATTTAATAATTAAACTGTAAAAACTTAAAACAATTGAAAAAACCATAAAAATAAAAAGATAGAATATGTTGAAATCCCATAGCCACTAAGCCACATGGACAACTGCATTAAGAAGTTGTGTAGGGAATTATAATTTCATTTTTTCCCTTTGTCCTAATATTTGGTTTATTACTCATTTTTCATTTCTATGTTACTATTTTTATTAAAAAAGTTAATTGAACTTATTTAATATTATTGTTTCATTAAATTAATTGTTATTAAACCTATAAAGAATTTACATAATATCCCTAATTAAAATTAAGTGATGGAATCCATATCTTGGTGTATATGTTAGAGAACAAAGCATAGGTCATAAGATCATAAAATGGCTGAAACACTAGTAATGTTTATGTAATTTTCCTTTTATTTTATTACAAGTTACATTTTGTAGTGACAAATGTGAATTCTTAGGGATGAAAGCAATTCAATAATATTTTAATCCATAAATATGTAAAGTGTATATATATATATATATATTGCAAATTTTGCCCCTTAATCTGCTCAATAATGTATTTTACCCTATTTTATTATTATTCTTTTAATCCTTAGGAAATTAACACAATGATACTAAGACTATAAAAAAAGGAAAAAAATTATATAAGATAAAGGGCAAACCGATCATTGAAGAATTTAAGAAGACTATTTTAAAGATGTACAAGTCTTAATATTAGACTTGATATTAAAATTTAAATGCACATAAAGTTAAAAAAAAATTATAATCTTATGATAATGTCAATGAACTGATCTCCTTAATTATTTAACTATTAAAATTTATACCTAATAATGAATGCACTTTTGAAATATTTAATGTATCAATATTTATTTAAATAATCGACCAGACGTTCTACTAACGGCACCATAAAAGTTCTCGTAAAGTAAATATAACGGCTAGCACAAGGTCGACCATAGAAAATAGACCACAAGACTAGGGATCGCTTTTGGCTTTTTGCTTATGGGCTAGTGCCTGGTGCATCTAGGATCAACTAGCACATCTATTCTAATAGCGGTACGACTGCGACATCGCCCCGCAACCTTTGCTATACCTGTGTTGGTGTTAATATCATAGCAAGATCCTAGGAAAGCACCAGTATAGACGATGATTTTAAGAAGGTATTAAACAATAGGCTTTGGAAGGGACTAAACAGGTTTCAAGGTCCCAATCTATGTACGGCGGTGACGATACCTTTGTAAGGTGATGTTCGGATTCGTCGTCTATAACAAGGAGCTACCACCAACTCCACATGCAACAAGACAAGAAGAAGGTGCTGGAGATTATAGCCCACCCTGTGCTTTTCCACCCATCAAAGTCAAGATAAAAAGAAAAAATTTCTTGACCAGGTGAAATGACACCCTTCGTTTATTTCCGCTTTTGAAGAGCACCTAGGTCATGAAACCTCATATTAAGGGAAGCAATATGTAAATGAGTAGATCCGGTTGGAGTGATTATGGTGTGCAACATTTGGAGTGATTATGGTGTGTAGCATTTGGCTTGCACTATATGTGGCTTCAACGGAGTGACTTGGCATTAACATGCAAGGATGATTTATGGAGAGATAAGAGAGAGGATGAGTAAGTAATCTCAGATAGCTTAAATGCAAGTGTGATAGGACCTCACAGTTCCTGGGGAGAGACAGTACGTTCTTCGTTCTAAATCTTGTGTAATCTCTGGGATTGCAATCTAACAGCACGAAATTATTTCTCTGAATATATGAATCTGCCAAATGAGGACCCTTGAGATATTTATAGAATTTGGTTGTTGATAGCATCTACGAGATCACAAGTTGTGCCAATGGGTCAGATGAGTTTTTATTCTTATGGATCATTCCATAGGCTCATTTTGAGTTTAAGCCCATAGAGAGCCTCTTTTAAATACATGAACTTTTCTGAGAAAAGTTGAGAGCGAATAATCCCATCCAATGATTCTTATTCCAAGCCTATAATGTCAAATCTCATATAAATCATCACAATATATGAACTAGACTTTTTAAACCCTATCATATAGCTCCAGAGCCAAATTCAAATATTTTATATAATTAATTTAACCCTCTACACAATATAACGTTAGCTAGACATAGAGGAATTTAAATTTATTATATTCTTCAATTTTTTTTAAGTTTTCATGCCTTTTTTTTTTTTTTTGTCTTAGTTAAATATATATTACTATTATTTTACTAAGTAGAGCAATCAAAAGTTAGCACATATCCTTTGCTATTAATATATTCTCATAAAATATAAATCATGTGAATATTAAAGAATAAAACACAAGTCCATTAAAGCTCCAAAACGCAAAACACATTATTTTGTGTATTTTTTTTCCTTCTAAATATTAAATATCATCAACACGTATTAAGATATTATATAAAGAAAATCCGCATAATCTAAAAAATAAATTTATTGCTAAAATTCAAATAATCATGGATACTCATTCTTTGTTAGATAAATCACGATTGCAGTCCTTGTTTTCAAAAGATAAATAGAGGAAATTAAGCCAAAGTTCAACCAAACTTGGGTTTCTAGGATACCAACATTAAAAGGATTGGCTTTCACATTGATGAAATACATTACAAAACCCTAAATTTTAAAAAATGATTGAGATCTTTAGCTTTTACTCTAGGAACACTAGGATAAAACCAAGAGAAAAATGCTAGACTTTGATACCGACCGCTAATTTCCAATCTAAAAATATTTCTCACTCAAGTGCTTCAAAAACAGCCATATCACCTAGTGTTTCAATAAGTGAAACAAGAAATCCTTCACTATAATCCTAGGTTATTAGTGTCTAATGAGTTCATCATCATCAAGGTCATTGGACTCTAACATAGCATTAACTTTAAGCCTAACACCACAGTCCGCACCCAATGAAGAAGCCCTCAAGCCACAACAAAGAAACGTGCGTCTCATCCAGCTACTCCTATCCGGTGCCAAGCACGCATCCTCTGGCAACCTCCACCGGGCCGACGCCTATCTCCGCCAGATATCCCAGCTCGCCTCAATATCTGGCGACTCCATGCAGCGGCTTGCAGCCCGGTTCGCCTCGGCCCTAGCAAACAGGCTTGTCAAGCGCTGGCCTGGCGTTTACAAGGCCCTCAACTATCCACAATCTCTTGACCCCGAGCACACCTTGGCTCAGCCCATCTTCACGCCTGGCTTTCCTTACATGGGCTAGCATATGCCATGGTTGCCGGTCCCTTGGTCCAAGCATTAAGCAGGGACGGGGCACTCATACACATCATAGGCTTGGGCTCGAGCGATCCTAAATTATGGGCTCCTGTAATCCGGTTTCGGTCAAATCCCTGATGGGCTAACCCGTTTGAAGATCACTTGTGTCGCTTCTAACCAAGCCGTTTTGCACAAACTAGGAGCTAACCTCGACAAAGAGGCTGATTGTGTTGGCATTTCATTTCAATACGTTCCACTAAACGTTGGTTTAAAAGATTTAACCATCGACATGCTCAATGTCAAGCAAGGAGAAGCAATAGGGTTAGTTTCAATATTAGGGCTTCATGCCCTATTGGCAGAAGATGATAGAGTAGAAGCACATTTCGGTACAAGTAAAAATAATGGTGTTAAAGATTGCAAGCAAATTGAAGAATTTTTGGGCATGTTCCGGTCCATGTCACCTAAAATCGTGTTCCTAGTCGAGCAAGAAGCGGACCATAATATGAACCGATTGGTAGACCGGTTCGTTGAAGGATTACACTATTATAGCGCGGTTTTCGACTCCATTGATGCCAATTTTAGAACATCATCATCAATGAGGAAAGACTTGTCTTGGAGGAAATGTTAGGTAGAGAAATAGAGAATATCGTATCATGTGAAGGTCTAGAGAGAATCCAGAGACATGAAAGGTATAACAAGTGGATGGTTCGGTTTACGCGAGCCGGGTTCAGACCGGTTAACTTGAGGTTTGGTGGTAGACATGAAGCCAAGGACATGGTGGTTGAGTTATTTGGTCAGGATGGTTACAAGATTATAGATGATAGGAATTGTAAAATGATATGTTGGCATGGAAGAGCACTCTATTCAGTGTCTGCATGGACATCTTAGCTTATTAAATATTTTTCCCTTTCATTTTGTATATACTTTTGTCAAGCTCTTAGACAAATTAATTGCACTTGCACTAGTTGAAATTTTAAAAATAATTCTTATCCTAAAACCAAGATCAGTGGGTTGTTGCATGAAATTGATTAAACCTCTATCGTCAATTGAATAATGTTAAATGATCAATTAAATTGAGGAAGAAGACATATATTATATTATAATTCGTCAAGATCTTTTGTATCAAGACATGTTTTGATTTGAGGTACGGAATGTATACTTTAGCTTTGATAGAATAGGTTTGATTTGTCCTTTCTCGTTCCATAATATTATATGCAATTGATGAAAAGAAAAGTTAGTAACATTATGTATTTAATAAGATGATTCCAAACAAAGAAAACAAATTTACTATCCTAATTTCAACCTACTCCATTAATACCCATGAAAAGTCCATATCGTGTAGAGCCCAAAACAACACAGAAAAAGGCAATTTGAAATAATTTAATTAACCATTGGATGGTATGAGAAATGTATTTCCTCATAGACAAATAAATATTCGGATATTTAACTCGAAAGAAGGTGAGAATGTTGGGGAGTGCTCGTTTTCTGTAAATTGTTTAGAGTGCGCTAGTGTAAGTGAGGAGTTTGCTGAAAATGTGGTTTCATTTGTGGGAATTATGGATTGCGTATTGAAAGTCGAGGTTTTTACGCATCTAAGGATTGCACTTATTGCTCGATTTTAGATAAAGTGTGAGATTTTGAACCTTTTCCAAAATGCAAAGCACACAATAATCTTGAATGTAATACTGTTTTCAGATAAATATCTTTTTTATATCCAATCCATATCTACTATTTGAATGCCGAATTTGTTACGGTTTTAGTACGTTTAAAATAAAGATGGATTTTATTATTTAAATTCGTATGTTTGGAAGCTTTTTAAAAGTTAGAATCTTATTGAGGCTAAGAGAAATTCAATTCCATCACACGTTTATTACTAAGAGTAATAAATATGGATAGTAAATATGTAGTTGGATTAAAAATTAGTAATTCAAGTGATTAATATTAACGAAGATTCTCTTTTTAAAGATGGAATTGAATTCCTCTTAATTTAAATAAGATTCCAACTTTTAAAAAGATTCCAAACATATGGATTTAAATAAAATTCAAAATCGTGATTCCATTTTAAATTTATACCCATATAGAAAAGGAAGAAACAACAACACTTCATATGTGAGACATTTTGATTTTTAAAGATTTGCACTTATATATATTGGTTAGATTTTTATATTCTTATTTATTTGTTTTTATTTTTCTTATATGCATCCACAAAATCAACACCATACTTTTGGCCATTAGCCTAACTATTTTGCAAGTCCACTTGGAGATATGATACGTAAGAGAGCAATCCACATGTAACCTCTTTTCTTATGCGTGACATTTTAATAGAATGTCTTGCTAAATATAGGTAACCCCTACCTATCTACTATTTTTATTTTCCAATAAAATTCATCTCTACTTAAAAAATAAAATAAAAATTACATTTGCTAATAGCGCACTTTATTTTTGTCCTGTATTTTCTATGATCTAAACGTATATAAAGGATTAATCACGAAAATCTTTTATACATTGAGCTTTGCAACCGTTGATGCAACCATTCAGCTTTTTGACATCTGCAAGATTTAACAAGTCGAATCTTGTAAGATTAATAGAATATGTGGGATATAATAATTTGTCCAATAATTTTGCAGGAAAATAAATGCAACGAAAAACAAAAAATTAGATGGGTGAATTGGTTCTGTACCAGAATGGGAACCAACATGACATGAAGAAGCACTGCATCCGAGAAGGCAATGATGAAGTCCATCGTTTTTGATGCAATGTTTCACGCACTCATGATAGCAATTCGAGCTGAGCAGATGAAAGAACAATGGTGGATCCATATATAATCCTCGGATTAAACAGCATTTAGACATAGCAATATTAGTACCATGCTTATTACACGTTACTCTTGGATCAAGTCGCACCTGGAGCAAGATGTATTGATCTAGCATATACCTAAGCCTAGCACAGTTTTTTCTATTTTTTTTTTTTCCTTCTATCTATTATATAAAGTATTATATTAATTTTTTTAGTCATTTGGTGACCCATTTTTGTAGTGTTTAGACACATGACGTTTGTATGTTTGCTAAACAATATACATGAGATAATTGCTATTAACACTACTATGCAATTTAGCATAAATAATTATCATGTATAGTATTATTACTTCTAATCGTATTTAATTTTCTATGCATTTTTATATATTTAATACATTTTTTTCTTTCTTTACTCATTGATCTTGTAAGGACCCGCTATCACCTCTATAATAAAAATAGGTGATAATAGCTCTCTAACCACATATAATCTGTAGAATTATATATAAGGTTGTTCTAGAAAAAGTGTTTGAAGTATCATTTGCCTAAGCCCACAATATCTAAACTAATAAATTTGAAAACTCTTGATTTTTGTAAAACTTGTAATAAAAATACAACATCATATTTATCACATATTACAAGGGAAATGAGTTCTAGATATACATATAGCTAGGTTTAAATATTGCAAACAAAGGCTTCCTACAAGTCACATATAAAAGCTATAAAAGGTAATTCAACCTATATCATCTAATATAAACATCAAAAGATTCCATAACTAGTCTATTACAAATTAGGAATTCCATCCTGGTCCATAGTCATATCTAATCCTCTAGGTCATCTAGGAAATCCTCAAAGTCGGTACCATAACCCAGATTCGTGTAAAACTCGTCTTGATCATCACCTAAAATTATTAAAATATGAGCTAAAGACCCAGTACACAAGTAACGAATACAAATGCGAAGTGATCCATACATACTTAGACCAAATGCAAATATAACAATCATTAGATTATTAGTTAGTCTTTAATTAGTCAAACAACACTGGAGTATTCAAACTCTAATCAACAGGGATTTATGAGGAAACCTAAGTAACGATCATGACGCTCAGGGAGTTTATATAAATAGCTCGAATACTCATATCTCCTAGATGATTTTATCCAAAACGAAAAAGTAACCTCATCTAGGGTTCTCAGTTGTTCCTCGACTTTACTTAACTCAATCCATAATATCACCTAATTCAAGTGTCCCCATAAATATTGAATTAAATCATATTGCATCCTTTTAAGAATAAGTAAGTGTTATACCGATACCGAATACCCTATCAATTACCCACTAAACCACTTATGAAAGTCATTTCAAAATGACAAAAGTGGTCCAAGCACCTAAGACTACCATACCCCCAATCTGAGCAGGGTACCGCTCTCCAAACCAGATTCAACGGTATAAAAGACACTCATACAAGCAATTATTAAATTTCCTTAATTTAAAGTAACTTTAAATGATGTTTATCCTAAACAAAAACCAAGCAAGACTCTGCGTACCTAAAATAGCTTGGGAACTAATAGGGTTAGCCGAGCGAGGGTCTATTACTGTACAAAGAAAATATTAAATTTCTTACTTAGTTCAAGCACAACTCAACTAGTTTCATACATAACCAAGCAAAGAAATTCAAATAAATTATTACAAAGTCATAACATAGCATTTGAACATCATATAATATCATACAATACTCAACAAATATTCAATTGATCATATATCAAGTTTTGGAAAATATTGGAGGAAGATTTTGAAAATGAAAACTATAGGGGACACGCCGGCCTTCAACACCGGTGGTGTTGATCCAGTGCACTCTGCCTTAAACTCAATACTTGCCATCGCTAACAACGTTCAACAATACGCCAGCAGCGTTATAGTCTACGCCGGTGACTTTGAGCCAACGTAAACTATAACTCCAATTTTCCAAAATTTCCGAGAGTTTCACGGGGTTGGTCTACGCCCATGGATATCCCCAACATTAGCAGTGTTGCCATGTATGCCGTTAGTGTGGGATCCTACGTCGCGGCCTATTTCCAACGTAGGCTCCTAGAACAAAATTACATGATTTTCACGAATTCCCCTGTTTTCTTTGTAAAATTTACACATTCAAAAATCCTCCAAACTCATTCTAAGCTTCCCAAAACTTATTATACGTTCTTAACACCATTCAACAAACACTAACTCCTCTTCAATACATCAATCACTCAATTACAACATCACATGAAATTTGCATTTCAACTCCACATGCTCATTACACTACTCAACCCCTTGTCATCCTAATACAATCATCCCAACACTTCCAAATTCATATAAAACATATACTACAAACTCCTGTAGTAACATAACGCTACTCAAACTACCATTAATGTATAAAAATTATTCTATCATCATTTAGCATATAAACCCTATTCTAACAAAAACATAATTTAAATACACATAAAGCAAGAGGAACACACTTATCATATGGACTTTGTGCCTTGGTTTAGGAGTTTTGTTGTAAGCCTTTGAGAGTTTAATTTATGGAAGATAAAGAGTTTAATTATATATGGCCATGAGAGAGCTTTTGGAAGAGGAAAATTGGGGTTTTGAAGCTTTTTGGTATATGTTATGTTGGTCTCAAATTGTTGGACAAATTTTGCATTTTCAAAAGTTGATATTTATCCATTTGTTGACTTTAGTGGCTACCCTAGTTAAGTCCTTTAATTGGCTTGGCTTTGGCTAATTAATAAGCTTGCTTTTTGGTTAATTAAAGGTTGTCTTTGGCTTTATTTGCAGCTAAATCATATTTCATACATTCTAATGCACTTAGAAATTTATGAACTCAATATTTAAACATTCTAAGGTATTTAATTATTTTTAACACAACAACACAACTCATTTTTCATGCATCAATATAATTCACATTTATCACATTTCAAAATCATATATAATTTCAATAACATATTTATAAAATATAGATTGAGAAATTCATGGCTATTTCAGATCTGCACTAAGATTTGTAAAATAAAATCTTTAAATTTAATACTAAAACATAAGAAATTAAAAAACCCAAATAAAAACCTATTAACATAAAACAAGTGTATTATTATTTTTATAATATGTTTTTAAAATCATATATTTGATTTTAGTTATGATTACATTCTTATATAAAAAAATCCTCAATTAATATTTACTTTATTTTGTTTTTGTAAATAGTAGCAACTTCTTTAATTAAACAAATTAAATTGTATAAACATATTTTTAGACTATTTTAATTAATTTTTTGTAATATATTGTTATATCACTCCTCACTTATTATTCATAGATATTACTAGAACAATTTATAAATATATATATTTTTAGTTTTCATGATTTATTAATTTTTTTATGTTTTAAATTTTATTGGATCACTATTTTTAAATTTTGCACACACATCTCGGGTGCATTATCTACTAGTGTGTCATTGTTGGCAAATAAAATTTTTGTTTTTATCATGGATGTAGGTGAGTAAACTGAAATAATTTCTCTTACCCTAAAGGATAAAATGATTCCAAAAATAAATTATTCACCTCTAGGGAAACATTTAGGTTACAAATACCATGTAGTAGTGCATAGAGTCCAAAAATAAAATATTATTGGTCAATTGTTAATTATTGCTTGCTAGTAAATTATGCATACGCTGTATATGTACTTTAAAAAAAAAAAAGAGAGAGAGACATCAATATGCATCTATTGGCGCTAATAAGAAATAAAATATGAAAGAGAAATAAAATATATACATATATATATATATATGAAGGAGAAACTTTGTTAACAACATATAGAAGTAATAAATAAAAATATATGAAAAAAAATTATGAATTGTTAAAAAAGGAAAAACTATCTAAACATTTATATTTGTTAATACATGATTGGATAGTAATGGTTATTTATAGTTGAGTTGCTCTATTATGCATATTGTAATATGCCTCTTGCCATATGCCTAAAAAACAAACGTATATTAATTACAAATTTAATGATAACATAAATTAATAATTAGAAATTTAAAGTTATTTATGTAAATTGATATATACGGAAATTAAAATATGTAATTAATGACATGAGAAAAAGGAAGTTTTAGTAACTAAATTAAAATAATTTCTTATGCATGTTGACGATTGTCTGATTTTTAGATAGATGGGTTATACGAATGATTGGATTAAAGCCTCTTTTTCTCCTATAATACATTAGGCTTTAGATTGGTTGGATGAATTTGGGCCAAGTTACGCCCAATTCTATTAAGGTATTAGAATAGGTTAAGCCCATCTTCTAAATTGAATAGCCAAAGGACTATAAAAAATAAATCAAATTAAATTAAAAAAGCTTTTACAGATTATAACAAACCAAGTAATGTTATAACTTATAAGCAAATAAAAAGACCTAGTAATCTTTATTCTGATACTAACAAATTAAATCTCCTTAGAATATTTCTAACATTAACCTTTGACTTCTGGTTCAGAAAACCAATTCATATCATTAAATCGAACCAAATGCCCAAACATCAAGATCAACTTTTGCTGTATCTATCTGGTCAGATTGGCTGGTTAGGCCAACCAAAAGGCTGAAGACTAATATTTCTCATTGTGCCCCCGGCCCCCAACGAACAGAGAGCAACCACCATAACACGAGGGCTGTATGAAAGACTAATTTTTATTGTGCATAATATTATTTAAAATTAATTTTATACGTTTTGTAGCAATCTAAGTTTGCCTATCATTATTTCGAGGCTAGTGATTTGATAAATATATTTAATTTTTAATTAATTTATTATATTAATTTAATCATCTTATTTGAGAGATGTAAAGAATCAAATAAATTGGTTATTGTGCAATTTATTGAATTATTTTTTAGTATACACTAAAAATAAAATGGTTTCATTACTGTTATGATTCATCATGCTATTATAAACATCAATAATATCATACTCAAGTTAATCTACCCAATTCAACTAGTTGAACCTGACCTTTATTGAGAACGAACATGTTCAACCCTAATTCAACTCCTAATTCAATTCGGTTTTTATCTATTAACCCTTGATACTTTAACTTGTCCAAGTCAAAGCCTCATATTGGGTTTGACAATATTGATAATTATATACAAGTTACATGTATTAATTACAAAATATCAAAACTTTTTTAATCCGATACATTAGTATTAAACATGATGAATTAGAGGGGAACTTTTAGACGTCAAAAATCAAAGTTCTAATCAATTTCCATACTATAGTTTTCAATGAAGCAACCATCAAATATATTTAAAAAAAAAAACGATGCAAATATGTATACTCGAAGCTTATTCTTTAATTTTTGCAAGTCGAAATGACAATAGATAATGTAACTCCTTAAGGTACATAGAATAGTATAAGAAAAAAAAATTAATTGAAAGATATCCAAACCAACATCTTCAGGAACATAAATGCAAGAAAAGATCATAGTCATAATAAGTTACAAAAACATCATAACATAAACTTCTTGCTTTTCAAAACCGATGGATTATACTAATCATTGAAAAGCTGCATCATCTCAAATTCACTTAGCAGGATTGAGCTCATCCCAAGCTTCAATCCAGGTAACCATGGCATCTCCAAGTTTATCGAAATAAGGATCGACTTTTGAAAGTTTCCTTGACTTGTTTGGAGAGTTCAATGTAGCACTTTTGGACAGTAGTGCAGTCTTTAGGAAGAACAATTGATTGGAAAAATGGGATGATTTCTTCCTGCCAGAAGATGCCCTTGTATTCCTTCCTTAGGTTTACAAAAGGATTGCTTGCCTTGCTATGCCATATGTAGGGGAGACCAGTTTTCACTCCTAATCCCAAATGATCACAGATTACCTACAACATATATCATAATTGTGAATTTAACAATCCATATAGATATGATTAATGACTGATGAAGTTATCGGGTTCTATTACAATACTGTCTGATTCTGAAAGATATTTCGATTTGAAAATCGATCTATCAGTTTTTCTCGTTTTGACCTCTTATGATATTGTCTCATATTAATAATACTGAGAAGAAAAGAAAGAAAATGGTATCATATTGATATCATAAGCTATTTCACGAATCTAAGCAATCTCATTCACCTAATATAAATCAAGAAAATTCAAAAGAAAAACATTTGAATGGATCCAAATCCTTTCCGTTTTGACTTATGAAACAAATACAATCAGAAGTATGTGTGTCAAAATTCAATCAAGACATCTATCTTTTAAATGATTTTAAAGTCACTAAGATTTTATACATCAAAAATCCAATCAATGGCTTCATATTTCAAATAAGTCATTTAAATCCTCTCTATCACATATGCACATGAAAGAAAGCAGAGCATAGGAAATTAAAGATAGTACCTTGACACACCAACCAGCCCACATATCATCATAGCGACCAATTGGCTGGCCATCACCCATGAGTCCAAAGTACATGGCTGGTCCGATGAGCTCCCGGTCGAACGCCAAGTTCATACCACACATAGGGAAAAGGGTACCCTTTGGAATGGTCATCACAGCATCAACATACCTTTGGTTCCTTTCAAGAGGCTTGACAAGCTGTGTTGGTGCGTCGTAGTCAGGGATGTTGAGCCAGAGTCCATGAGAAACAGCAGTTGGAACACCTTCCCGAAGGCTGAATGGATAGCCACGTACGAAATCTGCTCCTTCACTGTATGGATCATAGAGGGTGTTGAAGAAAAATGGAGTTGATGGGGCAAGTAGGTTCTTGATGTGCTGCTCAAGCGCATTGATTGGCTTGCCTTTCGGATCATTAGCAACCTACACACCACAAACATATGTTATAAGAACGAAACATGGAACGAGATAAGTGGACATTCAATGTTTCTATTCTTAAAAACACGAGCTATTCAACTTATGGCACATACATCAGATCTTTTTAAAGTTTGTACTTACATTAAGAAAAATATGATATGTTATAAATTAAATAAAATTATTTTCAAAAGTAGGTGTACCCAGACCCATCTGTCCCCTTTTATAGTAAAAACTAGAGATATTTTTATTTTAAACATCTATTATTTTTCCATATTTAACGAACGAATTTCTTCTAGAGAAATAATTTTAATATTTTCCCTACCAATAACATGTATGATAATAGAATCAATTGAAACTCAAGGTAATATACAAATTTCTCCTCTTTCAATTAACTAAATCACAAAACATAATGGGCTGATAGTTGCAGTCAAATTCCTTGAATTGATCAATATTAGGAAATTTTATTATAAAAATAATCGTATTTGATGGTACTATTCAATTTCCATGAATTGAAACAAAATCATTTAATGAGACCATGTGAAGCGGAAAATTGTGGATATCAATCAACTTGTGGACTGGTTGACCCAAGTTATCAGATCAAAAATCACTAACATTATGTGCCTAACTTAATAAGTGTTTAAGCACAAATGCAAGTGGTTGTATTAAAATTAGGCATCGACACAATTGATTCAGTTTGGCGTAGTTCCATTTAAGCTTATCTATATTCATATTAGCAATGCAAACTTGCCTAATATTATATTTTGTGTATAGCAATATTGTTATAAGAAAATACAAAAAGTAAAATAATGAAATGAAATGCATGGAGGATCTTAATTTACATGAGCTCTCCTAGCTCAAGGGATATTTGATAGACTAGCAATTCTATGATTTGAATTCGAAAAAATAAAAATAAAAAAATGATGTGCCACATAAGAAAGATAGGTATACCCTGAAAAAAAGATTTCAAAGATCACAAGCATTTTAACAATAGAAAATTATATCATATAGATCCAGTTTCGAAATTTGAAAACTCATGATTACATAATCAATAAGTCAAACACACAATTACCCTCCCCTATTCATTTGCCCGTAAAGATACATTTAAATTCCATCATTATATCTATGAAAAATATCTTTCAAAAGGTATGATTTGTTTATTTTTCCTTTGGTTGTAATATATTTAAATTTAACTTGCAGCAATTTAAGCTTTATGGTCTTGAATAGGATTATTATTGGCTATAATACTAAATTGCCAATTTATATGTATTAATATTTATAATTCAAAAGAATAATTTTATAGATTTCACAAGGATCTCAAAACCAAAAATTCTATAACATAGATCAGATTTTAAATTTTGAAAAATCATAATTATAGATATAACGTGCATGTTATGACCTTCTTGTTTGCATGCATTATATCTAATCAACCCTAACATATTTCATTAGATAAATCCTATTCTAAATCCTAATTCAATGTGACAATCACCTTAATAAATCTTAACAGTTAATAGATTGCTGGTGCTGCTTCATTTTGTGTTATAATCAATAAGTCAAACATAATATCAACAAATGATTTAGATTTTTTATCAGCCATGATCAAACTATTTAAATTCTTTTACGTTGATTTTATTATAATCAATTTAATTTTGATAATACTAACGGCATGATCTGTGACAGTACCATCGAAGTGCCTTATTCACTTTTATTTTTCCGTTATTCTTTTTCTTAAAATGGCTTGCCATGCATTTAGGCATACTAATAATGTTAAAAATGAAATAATAGGTCAACGAGAAAAACATGATTCAAGGAGCAAAGGAAGCAAACATGTACAATATAATTTTCCATAACACTAGTTTCAATTAATCTGTGTTTAACACAATAAATCGTGTATATAAACTTAAATCTATAAAGATGCACCAAAATAAATTCAATATATATATATATATATATATATACATATAATACTTACAAAACAATCGTCATCAATGGTGTAGATATACTTCTTCTTGGACACCATATATCCAAAGCACCTACAAGCAGAATCCTTAAAAGAGATACAGGAAGCCTTAGGACCCAGAACCTTGTTAATATCATTACGGTTATAGAGCTCATAATCAAAACCATCAGGGACTTTGATGGTCTTTGTGGGATCACCATCCTGAACAATGATTAAATGGTAAGGTTCAAAGAAAGGTCTCCACATCTCCAAAAAATCAAGGTTTCTGATGGTAGGGATGACGATATCAAGCTCGTCTTTTAAAAGGGGTGTTGGGGTTACCGGCTTCTTATCGGTTTCAGCCATTGTTGAAGGCAAGCTAGCTAGAGCTTTGAAGAGAATGAGGGAATAAAAAGGAAAAACGAAAAAGAAAAAAGAGAGTTTGGAGGAATGAATGAGCGGAGAATTTGGGAGGGGAAGAGAAGGGTTATTTAAAAGGGAGAAGAGGGTGGTGGCACGTGAAGAGCGGAAGGAGCGGCAAGCCCTCTGGAATTGAGCTAGGAAACGTGTCCTTGCATTAAAGGTTCATATGACTTGTTCAAACTTCAAATACATTGGACACACAAGTTTTAGGTTAAGAAAAGGTTAAATAGTAAAAAAGACAGCATTAATTTTCTTGGACGACCAAAGACAAATAAAAAAAGATAGTATTAATTAGGTTAATTTTTCTATTTTTGGGATCAAACGGCTTTTTTTGTGTTTTTTAAAGTGAATATTGACAGAAAGGATGCCACATATGGAAAGTTTTCCGAATCTGGGGAGAAAATTTTTTGGAGGGCAGGTAGATCAATCTATTTTAAAATATCTAATTTGAATGCTTTCATTGGGGGATCCATAAATGCTCATTTACAATCTAATAGGGCGGATTTTCTTTTTTTTTTTCCCTATATATACGTCATATTTTGACTTATAAATACGACATACTATCTTATCAATATTTTATTTATATATTTTAATATTTATCTATACAATTTTAAGAATGAATTTATAATTGATTTCATAGTATATGTTATGTATACTCCATGTCCTAATGCATATAACATTAAATGATACAATTCTTTCTATTAGTCTACCACTTGTATGTGACAATATATGATTGCTACTACATCAATAGGAACCAGCCTGCATGCACTCATTACGTAGGTACTTACAAATAAGTATAATTAAATTAGATAGAAATTAATTTGAGGGGAAAAAAAAAAAAGATCATAGATACATGAAAGTCGGTAGTAGAAAAATGAGTGGAGACTTCTTTGAAGTTCAAAAATTCAAACTTTATCAATATTTAAAAAGTACCCCTAATTAAATTAAGAGGCAGCTGATTAATTAATATAAGAGAGAGTAAAAATATGAAAGATAACTGTGTAAAAGAGTTTATTCATAATTACAAAAGCGAAAAGAACTATAGAGTCTAAAAATGTAAGTATTCTCTTTATGGTAATAAATATTTATTGGTGCAAGAAACCTAAAATAGAAATTAGGTATTTGTATGTACAAATCACTGAGAAAACATTCAAATAAGATTAAATCAAGAATTTGCATAAATAAAACAATATGCTATAATCATCTGTGCATGGATATTTATGAGTTCATTATAATTAATTAGGATAAATAAACCTATACAAGAAGGTTCAATTATTGATTGTTAATTACAAGCTAAAGCTCTAAAGAGAAGTGAGCATCGTAGTTACTATTTAGGACTATTATGACTTTAGAGAGAAGAGCATTTAATATATACTAATACATGAACAGCTGTTCACTTAACTAGAATGGAATGAGTCTATAATGAATTGCTATTACAGAGGAGTAATAAAGTCTTATTATGTATTAGTTGTTCACTTGATTGTAGTTGAATTGCTATTTCTTGTTCACTTGGATGTATTCTAATGAATAAATCATGGAAAAAAATAAAATGACCAAAATTACCCTATGTTAATTATATTACAACAACAAATGAAAGGACAAACAACTCTATTTTAATTTCATTATTATTTGTAAATTTTTATGAAGTATTTTGAGAATCAAAGAAACAAGATTATTGCTGAATTGCAATTCAAAGGTATCATTAATGAATAACAATTCAAGATTTTTTGTAATAATGAATGGTTATTATAGGGCTTAAAATGCAAGTAAACACTGTAATAGTCATTCATTCATAAATAATTAGACTGTAATAGTATAGCTATTAAAATCAAGTGAATGGGCTATAAATACATAGATTAGTAATCCCATTGGTAGTCTACTTAATATCCCTATGTTATATGATTCAATAATTTACTACCTTAAAAAATTTTCCAATTTCAATCTAAATATGCTTAGGTTAATTGATTTGCTTGAAGTGTGCTCTTTGGATCAATTAAATAAGAGGAGAATTGATGATGACTAGACTCAACACGTTTTGGATATCTCAACAGACACATAAGTTTATATTGAATTGAATTAAGCTCACAAGTTTATTAATTAGATGTACTGGGGATTGAAAACTTGATAAGTTTTTATAGGTAATTTCATATTTGATACTCAAATTTCGTCTATTTTAGTTATTAACTGCCTATAATGTCTATCTAAGTATTATAAATGATTCAAAACATTTGTAACTAATAAATTAATACTTTAAAATTTAAATAGCTAATTATAAAAATTAATAAAATTCAAGTGTCAAATATTACAGTTTTCTTTCTCGAATTACTTGAACTCAAACTATATTTAGCTTATTCTAGACTATGGTAATTAAATATTGATCCAAGCTTGAATAACTTGTATGTTAGCTTTGGTTAAAATGATTTAGCGCACGACTAAAAAATAAAGTATAAAGACTGCGTTATGTATAGATTTAAAAAGAGAGAATAGAAGATAGATATGTTCGATGGGACAACTATGATCATTTCAAAACACTGTAATTTAGTGATCTAAATACTAATCTCTCAATAAGATAGATCAAGTTTAATTTTTTCTTTCCTTAAAGTTGTAATGTGTATTAGAAAAAGGAAAAAGGAAAATGAAAACGAGAAAAGCAAAGCTTAGAATATAATCAAAGTAACAAAACACGTGATTAGAGAGAAGTAAATGTGACTAATACGTTATTAAATGTGATCATGAAATTATGGAGATGTGCCTCGTTTTAACTCTAGTTCTTTTTCAAGTGAAAATCCTTAAGTCATGAGCATGTTCCAACTTTATTTATTACATGCGTTAATTTTCTACTCTCGCCGAATCGATTAATTGCTTGAACTATTTTTAAAAACTTAGAATATGGTAAGGTGTTATCATACTCTGAATTGGTTCAAAGCGTGTCTAGTCCACCATACATAACGCTTAAACATTATATGCTAAAGTTAACCTAATCTACAGTTTTTATTGTGATCATTGTTAAACAAATTTTAGATTATGAAATTGTTAAATTAGATTATGAAAACACTATAATTTTGTAATGAAAAATAAATTTTACAAAAAATTTTCCAAATAGGTTACTCCAAAGAGTATACAATATTATATATATATATATATATAAGATCTATACCATAAGATATTTCAAAATAAAAAGTATCAAATATCTTGTAATACAATCCATGGGCTCACAAATAAAAATATAAGTTTGATAGCAAGGTTTTATATATATAATAATGATAATGATCTTGCAAATCTAGTTACTCCACTCGTCAAAAAACTCCTCAAAGTTCGTGTCATACCCATATAATCATAGGCATCATCGTCATAATCATCAACACTTAAAAAATAAATGAATGAGTTGAAGCCTAGTACGATAGCAACACAAGAACACACAGGATAGGCACATGTACTGTTCTAGATGCAATGCAACAATCAAAAGTTTATATCTATAAATAAATTGTAGAAAAACAGTAGAGCACTCACACTCCGACAACACGTGAGAAACCTGGGTCCTAAGTAGCATCAACTGCTCAGGGGTTATATAAGCAACTCGAATACCCATGTCTCCTACCTCTATAAGTAATAGCCTCATCTAGGGATCACAATTATTACACATCTCTACTTTTCACAGCCTATAATAAAGTGCAGCTCAATCGATCCCATAAATGTGTAACACACTATATTACTTCTCTCCGATGAAGGTAGACATTATCCCGTTACCGTTTTCCGTAAGCTACCTACCATGCTACCCATGATGGTTTAAGTGCCTAACTATCATGGTGGCACCACCTAATGAGGTTGTTGCCCCTCAGACCAGTCCAAAAAACGGTCACGCATAACAATAAGCAATTATTAAATCTATATTTAAATTCATTTAAGATGTCTTCCCTAGCAAGCAACACACAAGTCATTACATACCAATATAATGTCTGTATTCTAAACAAATAGAAGATAGACCAAAAGGTAAAGCAAAAGGTGGACTCAAAGCGTGTAAATATCTGCTCAAGACATTAATCTATATAAGCATTTAAATCAATTATCGATTATGTCAACTCATATTAAATATTCATGAAATACTTCAAACCATCACCTAAGTTAGAAATTAAGTTAGATAGATTAAGTAATTGAAATGAATTATATGATATAATTAGACAAGTTGACATAATTAGATTAGTAATTAATTAAGTTGAAATTTGAGATTTCAATTCCTATCCCCTAAACATTATGGACTCCTAAACCCTTAAACTTTAGCCTAAATTCCAATTCTTTAATCCTCATGAAATTTGATTTCATCTACTTGTATAAAAATATCAGTTCTTAAACCCAAACTCAAATTTTATATCAATTTGATCTAAATTAAATTCCTAAATTATTTTAAGTTCTTAATTTATAACCTATTGATTCTGAAATCATCCTCCAAATATTTCTAGAATTAAAGATATTGATCTAAAAGTTCTAAAATTAACACCTTTATTCTAAAATATCCTAAGTTTAAGCCTTATTCTTTCCTTTTTCTTTTTATTTCTTCCACCTGCCTTCTTTTTCTTTTCATTTTTCATTCTCTCTCTTATTTCCTCGCCTCTTCTTCTCTCTTTTAGTATCTTATTATTCTTCTTCTTCTCCTTCTTTCATTTTTGTTTCTCTCTCTCTCATAATTCAACCATGAATCTCAAATTCAAGAAGAGAAATCAAAGCTGAAAGATGAGATAGGAGAAGGAAAACAAGATAGAAATAGCCTAACAATAAGAAAAGAGAATCAATTGCATGTTTTTATAAAAGCTAAGTATATTATAGTTTATGAAAATGATAGATGAATGAGTTGATGAAGTTATGAAATGTTTAAATTTTGGATATGAAGTTAAGGGAGTTGCTTGGTGATGAGGATGTGGAGTTTTTGTGTATTTGATGTTGTTAGGTGCATGTGTTGAGTTGTATGTTATTTCTATAATGTTTTAATTGATGTAGGATGTATAAAAATGGATAAAATGAAGTTAGTGTATGATGGATATATGAACATGAAAGTTAAAAGCTAAGTATATGCATATGTGAAGTTGGGGATTGATGATGTAGTTTGGAAATATTTTGATAAAGTAAAATGAGTTTAAAAGTATTGAAAGTTTGGAATACGAATTGTATGTGGTTTTTATGGTGTTTAAGTTGAATTAGGATGAATGAAGTAAAATGAGTTTAAAAGTATTGAAAGTTTGGAATATGAATTCTATGTGGTTTTTATGGTGTTTAAGTTGAAGTAGGATGTGTGGTGATGGGTATGTTGATTTTGAAGTTGTTTTGGAGATAGATGTGTTGTGGTAGACAAGTGGTTACATGTGTTGAAGTTGTTGGTTATTAGAAGTGCTTGAAATGGTGTAAGTTGTTATGAGTTCATGCATGAGTTAACAAAATTTGTATATGAAGTATTTGATATAGGTTGTATGATGTGGTGAGAGTTGTTTGATGTTGAGAAGTGAAATTCATATATATTTTGAGTTGTTAAGTGTATGTAATATATTATATGATGCTTGTATAGTGTTTAAAGTATAGTCGAATGTGTGAAAAATGTATAAAAGCAGAGTTTGAAATAAGGAAAGTTCGAAAAAATTTAAATCCTATCAAACAACTTGTTTGGAAGGGTGTATGAGCCATACACCCCTTGAAATGGCCTATATGGAAGGGTGTTTCACTTTCTTGAGTTTTTTGTGTATTTACCCTAGGTTCAAACAACCTTTAAAATTTCCCATATGGTAAAGTGTTTCACTTTCTTATCTTTTGTGCAAAATTCTCCAGATCCTATATGCCGCTGGCCTTCTTTTTTATGTCGCCAACCTTTATTTCCCTACTGCGATACTATTTCATATTTTAATCATAATTTTTCATCCGAACTTCAATTGAGGTGATTCAAAATGCTATGAAAATCTTAAAATGAGATATACAATTTTTATGTTTTAAGTTTTTACAAATTTTAAAAGTATTAAGGCCTAAATTTTGATTGATTTCAGCTACTATTTTGTCCATACAAAGTTGAAAACTTGTTTTACTAGTTAAATGTATGTATTTAAGTATAATATGAATCTTTCTGAGCTAAAATAAAATAAATAAATGATAGTTAATGTGTTATGTTTGTTGAATGATATAATTAAACATGAGGTTATGAATTTAAATATTTAATAAATAATTTGATTAAATATAGATTTAAACATAAACTGAATCTATTTATTAATGTAAGTTCAACTTGGCTTAATGAACTTGAATAAACTAAAATAAGTTAAATTGATTAAGTTTAATCAATTGGCTAAGATTAAGTTAATATAAATCTTATATATAAAATGAACTTAGTTAATCAATCTTAGTCTAACTTGACTAAATGGACTTTAGTAAGCTAAAATGGATTAAATTGATTAAGTTTAATTATCTTAGCTAAGTAATTAGATTAAATGATTAATTATAATCAATTTGGCTAAGATTAAGTTAAAATGGGTTTAATAGCTAATAATTTGTTTATAATGATAAATTAGGATAAACCATAAATTATATGGAGAATATGTTGTTTCAAATGTATGTGTGCTTGGTATGTTTGCTTGGTAAAGGAGTCTATATGAATATGAATGATTTGATGATGCTTTTATAATAACATATCATAAATAAAGAGAAAAAAAAATAATTTGACAGAGAAAGAAGAACTGTCCATGTATTGGTGAGACAATTTTCGCAGCCATAACGAGCTTCCTAATTAGTGTTCGATTAACTAAGATTATAAAATGAGTTTGACATAAATAGATAATTAAAGTGGATTCTTATATGAGTTTATTTCATAAACAAATATAAGAATACATGATCTATCTTCTGAGTTAGCTTCTAATTTACCCTTTGAGTCTTTATTTGGATTTTATATAAAAGATACACAGTAACTTGCTTGTTGAATACTAGGATAGGCATACTAAAATGGATTGAAACTTAAAGACGGCCTAATTAGTTGAGTGTGCTTGTGCTTATGCCATTGAATCTAGTCCGGGAAGCAATAATCTTGTCTTGAGAGGACATGGTAGATTAGGTGCTTAGGCCACCCTTGTCATGATGTAATGACTTTCATAAGTGGCTAGGTAGTTATGGGGACGAGAACTAGATGATGTTATAGACTGAGATGAGTAAAGTTATGTAACGGCTATAAACCCTAGATGAAGCTATTTTCTTGTAATGTTATCAGAGATATAAGTATTCGGGCTGCTTATATTAACTCCCTAAGCAACTGCGATTACTCAGGACCCCTAAATTCATATTGGCTTGTTCTGGAGTGTGAGTGCTCCCATGATGCTTGCTTTATTTAAAAATAACAACTTGTTATTTGTTTCATTGCATTTAGTTAAGCTTGTGTATCACTCTGTGTCCATCTATGTAGTAGGCTTCGGCTCATTATTGTTGTTGTTCTTTTTTCAGGTATTTTATTGAATTAAAGAGGATGAATGACTGATGATGATAATGTTGGTGATGACGATGTTAATGATGAGTGATGATGAATGATTCGGGTATAGGCAATCTTGGAGATATGAGAGGAAGAGTAAAGTGAAGGAAAGCATTGGATTATTTGTATTTAGTTTGTATTTTATTTTGTATAAAGAACTAGATTTATCCTTTTGAAATATGTATTTTCTGTAAAAGGCTTTGTTGAGAAGCCCATATGTTTTGTAATATCTCTTAAAGCTTTGTGTTTAGGAAAGTTGATCTGCTCTTGAAAGTAGATTATAAAATGTTTTTATACAGTTTTGTTTTTTAAAAAGTTAGCCTGCTCCGATAGGAGTAAAGATCTTTCTTATGTTTTTTTATATTATATATAAAGTTTAATTTTTCTATAATTAAATCCATTTGTTTTAGAAATCTAAACAATTGATTTCATGATTTAAAAATTAGGTAGCAAATGTTCACAATAAACATATCATTCTATAAAGCATAAGTATATAATACATAAAGTATTATACAGGGCAGTAATGCGTCAATAAAATTTGGAGCGTTACAACTCATTTGTTTAGTAAATATTTATTTGAAACAACATAGTCTCTTTATTCTTTATGGTCTAAACTAACATATTAATCTAAGCCAATTACAAGTTAATATGATCATATAAGTATTCACTAGTCTTATAAACAACTAAGTATATATTATTGGTCTCTAAAGAATTTACAATGCTAGCATTAGTTAATAAATCTATATTAGCTTAATTTAGCCAAGTTGGATAGAATTAATCACTCAAGATCGTTTCATATCCAACTTAGTCTACTAAACTCATTTTATGGTAATTAGGTCCTTAAAATTGAGTTTTCAATAATATTTCCTATAATTAATCTAATATATTTTTATTAAGTGATACAACTCATTTAAGATATAACTATTCTATTTATATTATTCCCAATCCATTTTTACCTCTCATTATACTAGGGAATCTAAACAAGTTTTTTTTATTATATTTGCATTATCTTATAATGCTATATTTATACATATTTTATTAAATAAATTCCTAAAATTATAATTATTAATTATTCATCTTAAAGTTCATATTGTAATATGAAAACACATTATTTACATTTATTTCATATTTATTTGATTAGAATCAATTTACTTTAAATTACAATATTTCCATTTATATAAAAAAATCAATGTGAACCTTTACTTTAATCAATTGTTTCACTACCTTAAACATGGGTTCGTAAGCTCAAACTTTTATGTAAACTTTATAACACATATATTTACATGTTTATAAGTTCATTTGGCCTAAACTAATTAGTTAATTATGGTTTTAATTTTAATTAGCTCAAAACAGTCCTAAAACAGGGGATACACAATGTTGACCGATTGATTTACTTGATTATGGCCATCAATTCAACTGGTTCTTGGCCAGTTCATCATACAGTTAAAAATAGACATGTAGACCTATTGTTTTGACAAGGTCTTGCAATGAACGATAGTCGTTTGGCCACCGATTCAGGCTCTGACATTGATACCTCCAAACGACGTTAGGCACTAATCCGAGATAGTTTGTGATTTTTTTGAATTTCCTTTGTTAAATTCGACTCCAACTTATTTTAGTTATCTAAAACAAATTTATTTTATTTTTTTTATCTAGTTTGTTTTAGATTTATATATTACAAATTAAATCACAAATTATAACTTGAATCATCATTACCAACACAATTTATCAATTTTCCAGCACTTATCAACACATACATACATGCATATGCCTCAAGATTTTTGTTTGATAATTTCATTTCAATGAAACATATCAATATAACATAATTATACATACATACATACATACATACATACATACATATTTCAATATACTCACACACGCACGCACACACATAAATATACTCACACACGCATGCCACGCACACACACACATAAACATGCAACAACTTCACTAAATCAACAACTATTATAGCATACATATGTACATGTTCATTTAGGTTTTCATGCATACATATATTATCCTATACTTAATCTAAGCTGATATTTACTAAGTTACATGAATCCATATGTCATTAATATATTCAAACATAAATTAGAATTACTTACTTGAATTAGCAAGTAATCCTAGATTCTTCACTACTACTGCCCTTTTATGTTGATGAAGCTTTTTCAAGCTAATTTTTCAACTCCAACCTTTCTTTTAGCCTTTAAAACCATGTAGGAATTTATTGAAATAGAGATATATTTTAGGAAAGAAATTAAGTAATTAAATGATGAAAATAGGAATGAT
Source organism: Combretum micranthum (assembly GCA_024138025.1). Classification (NCBI taxonomy): domain Eukaryota; kingdom Viridiplantae; phylum Streptophyta; class Magnoliopsida; order Myrtales; family Combretaceae; genus Combretum; species Combretum micranthum. The sequence goes on from JAMXBD010000460.1 coordinate 45,979, forward strand.
TTTCTTACCTATTAAAGACTTGCCTTAAAGAGGCATTGTTATAGAATTTTTATAGGATTTTTTACGGTTTTTAGAGAAGGTTTCTTGAAAGAATTTTGGGATTAGGGGCTACTAAAAATGGGGAGGGAATTACGGTTTTCTAAGGTTCCTTTTTATAATATTTTAAGTCTTATAATTTCCATTAAGTTTAAGGGCATTTTGGTCCTTTTATTTGAATAGTTTATGGGCATTTTGATCTTTTCATAGGTGCAAAATTCTTTTTGAATTAGTTAGGTCATTTTGGTCATTTCACATGTTGGAGATATATAGAATTTAGGGCATTATATCATGTGTTGGTGCATGGTAAGAGCATAGTCTCATGGGCTTTATGGGCTTGATTTTTAGTTGTGGCTTCATGATGATGGGCTTAGATTTAAGTAAATGGGCTTGGACTTTCATGTCTTGAAATAGGCTTTAGGTTATGGGCTTTTAGGCATTTGAAATTGAACTTAAGGAATAAGAATTTAAAGTTTATTAATTGCATTAGAAATTGAACCTAGCAAAAATATAATAAAAGAAAAATTAATATCTTGCTCGAATTTATGATTTTAGGGGCTTAAGAATTAGTATTTGAAAGCAAATATTTAATTTTAAATTTCCAAGATTTAAGAAGTTAGAATTTAGGCTAAAATTGTTAAATTAAATATTTAGGTGTTTACGTGATTGAACTTGTCGAATGAAATTTAGTTTGATAACCAGAAGATATTGAATAATTTGAATTCGCTGAAATAGGTAATTGATGTAGGTAAATAGGTTAAATCAAGTATTTACGGTATTACAATCTCTATTTTTAATTAAATTCATTTACTAGTTCATTTAGGTTAAATTATCTAATTATATCCTATAGTTTACATAATCTACTAGTTAAATCATTTAAAATCAATCTCTAAAGTAAATTTAAGTTATGGTTCAAAATTACCTGTATTTTCATACCAATTATCTAGTAATATCTAATTAACAAAGCACAAAAATTTAGGGTATTTCATGTGTCATATTATGGTAATAAGTATTTATGGTCTTTTTTTTTTTTTTTTTTGCCTTTAAGTATATATGGCTTTAAATGGTATAATCCTTCATATCTCCTTAAATCATTTACTTATATATATATATACTAGCATATGATGCTCTGCACTACGTATGTAGGGAAAAAAAAAAAAGATGAAATTGTCTTGTTAGGGGAGAAGAGAGAGAGAGAATGCATGGGACGGCAATGGGAGAAGAGAAAAGGAAGTAACCATCATTAGGTAAGTACATAACGGTTATATTTTGGATACTATTTTTTGACACCAATAAAACTGGATTCAATTAAGTATAATAGATAACATATAAAATGTTTTTAATTCATATCTTAATTTTAGTTTATACTCTCATCCGTACAAGTCTCTAATTTGAAGTAAAATCAGACAAGAATATTTTGTTCCTTTGACGTTGTACTTAAATGGTTATTAATTTTATTCAAAAAGAGGGCAAATATCATGTTTGAGATTTTAATTTTACTCTATTTTGCAATTCACTAACTATAGTCTAATGGTGCTAATTTGATACACTAAGCTTTTTCTTTTTTTTTTTTTTTACAATTAATTATTTGCATTTTATTTATTTTGAAAATTATTTATTTAATCTAGGTATTGTAGGTGACTGAAAAGTTTCTAGATCGTAAAAAAAGAAGAAGAAGAAGAAGAAAAATGGAAAATAAGAGATAGGCCATTAGTCAAAGCTTGAAGTCCTAATAGCCAAGTTTCATGTTGAAAAAAGAGGCACGTGATGCTGATACTATATGCATTGTTGTTCTGATTTTTTTTTTAACCGAGCCAGCAACAATTTCATTCATAAATTACGTATTGTCAAGAATAATACAAGATAGATCAGTTCGACTAGACAAATCACAGGCGAGTAGCTTTTGAAGGGAGGATAGGGTAGAGATCCACCAATCAAAAGGACATATCCTCCTTCTAAAGACAGTAGCTACCCAATTAACAATACTATTTGCATTTCCTTTTACAAAAACAAAAGAAGCATTAACATTCTGCAAAGATTTTAGGAGAGAACGGGCTTCTTCAAAATAAGGCAAGGAGGCCTAATGAAGCCCATCGTGGTGTCCATTGAAAGCTCGAATCACTTGCTTGCAGTCAGATTCAAAACGAATGGTTGACCAATAATTATTCTTGGCTAAGTCGATTCAAAGGTTCAAGGCAGCAATTTCACTAGCCTCAATCGATGGAAATAAGCCTAGAACTGAAGCACCCCCTATTAAGCAACCTCCATGATCTCTAACCACAGCAGTAGCCCCTCCCATTTCATTTGGCTCAATCCAAGACCCATCATAGTTTATCTAAACAAAAATGCCCCCATTGCAAGCAGGCTTATAGTTATCACGTGTAAAAGGTTGCCCATGAGTACCAGCCAACCTAGGATTCTCCTACATCGAGGGTAAAGATTGGATTTGGTTTACCATGTTGTATTCCCAAACATCACATTCCATCTCTATCCCACCTCTCTCCTCCATATTCGTAGCAGTCGAGATTTCGTAAGGTACTACGGCCACTTTAGCTCCTGGACCATCCAATGGAGATGTTTCAACCTCCGGAGATACATCAAGGTAATCTTTCTCTTTAATTGAGCAAGAATTCGAAGTACTGTACTGTTAGGGTTTGGAATTCTGTGATTGAAAGTGGCATCGCATCTCTCCTTCCAAATTCCCTAAGCCACTTCGCCAATTGCTATTGCTTTACGATGACACTCCCCCTTCGATATATTACAATTCTCCACTAGGTTGTCCCGCAAAGGAAGAGATCTGTTGTTTATCAAAATGTATACCCAAAGCCCCAAACCAAAGACATGAAACCCAGTTACAATATAAAATGGCATGTTCTGATGATTCCACTTCATTGCAGAAAGGGCATACAGGAGTATTGGTAACTTGACGTTGGTGAAGGTTTTGCGTAACTAGAATTGTATTTGACATCATGTGCCAAAGGAAATGCCTAATTTATTTGCTTCCAAACATGCTTTGGGACTTGATTGGATGATGATGGTTTGTTTAAGTTGGTCATATTTCTTTTCTCATGCAGGAGGTGATACATGGACTTAACCTTACACTCGCCTCGCCAGTCAAAAGGCCACACTAAACGATCCTCAACATTTGATCTTGAGATAGGCATGCTTTTGATGGCCCTGAGCTCAAAGTCTGACAGTAAGTGTTGAATACCCCCTACTTTCCATTCTAATGATTCTGTATCCATGATATTGCATACTCTCAAGCTTGGGTCAATACTACTGCCTTGAGACAAGCATTTATTCTGTAGAAGATGAATCCACCTATCTAACCCAACCTTAACTTTGTCCCCCTTACCAACAATCCAACTTGAATTCCTATAGAGAATATCCTTCCCTTCCATTAAGCTACTCCCCTTTAACGCTCTGCTGCCCTTGCTTGCCTCCTTAAAGGAACAATTAGGATAGTGGATTACTTTAAGAAAACGAACCCATAGAGCTTATGGATTTTGGTGTACCCTCCAAGCTAATTTAGTCAGTAAGCTTAAATTAAACAAATGTAGATCTCTGAATCCCATACCATCCCTTTCCTTAGCTTTATATAAGCACTCCTTGCTGACCTAATGAATCCTACCTTCTCCTTGACGTTGACCCCAATAGAATCTAGTAATCTTGGAGTTTACTTGATGACACCATTTGAGAGGGAACTTGAAAATTCGCATTGAATAAGTGGGTATAGCATAGACAACTGACTTGATTAACGTTTCATGGCCCGCCTCATTTAAAAGCTTTTGTTTCCAATCTTGAGTCTTCCTTAGCACTTTCTCCTTAACAAAGTGTAAGGCATCACACTTGGACCTAACCCAAAGAGTGGGTAACCCCAAGTAAAATCTAGGATCTTCGGTGCTAGCTATACTTAGTACTCTTCTCACCTCAGTCCTCCACTCATCAGTAGATTTTTCGCTGAAAATGATAGATGACTTAGAATAATTGATTGCTTGACCAGAAGCCTTGCAATAGTCCAATAGAATCCTCTTCATAGTTTACAACCTCCTATGTCCTGCTTCAACAATAAGAATAAACATATATGGGGATAGGGGGTCCCGCTGTCTAACACCTCTAGAAGGATTAACAAAATCTATAGCCTTTCCATTAACAACAATGTTGAAGGATACACTTATCACACAAGCCAAAATCCACCTAACCAGAAGTTGTCCAAAACCCATTTTGAGCATAACAGCTTCCAAAAAAAGCTACTCAACATGATCATAAGCCTTGCTCATGTCCATCTTGATGGCATAAAAATGATTTTTCCCTTGGGTTTTATTTTTTAGAAAATGGAAAATCTCATGTGCTATGATAATATTATCTTGGATCATATGACCCAGAACAAAAGCACTTTGACTTTCCGAAATGATTTTATCAAGGAATAACTTCAATATATTAGCCAAAATTTTTGAAATGATTTTATAAAGATTATTACAAAGGCTAATAGGACGATAATCAGACACAAAAGAAGGAAATTGGACTTTAAGAATCAGAATCAGGTAAGTGTGATTTAGAGATAAAGGGAAGGTACCTGAAACAAAAAAACTTTGGACTGCTGTTGTCATCGATGGACCAATAGAACTCCAATAAGATTGATAGAAGATATTCGAAAAGCCACCAGGACCTTGAGATTTTATGGCACGTAATAGGAACACAGCTTCTTTAATTTCCTCTTTAGATATTGGTGCACAAAGACACAAATACGTATCATTCGTTAGAACAGAATCAATCCAATCCAAGCTCTTTCCCTAGTTCTGGTTACCCTCGGATTAAAACAAGAGATGAAAATAATCAATGAAAGACTGACCAATATCCTTTTCATTCTCAAGGAACACCCCATCACCCTATTCAATCTTAGAATTTTATTCCTTTGCCTTCTACTCAGGGTAGAGTGATGGAAAAAAGCGGTATTCCTATAACCATATAAAAGCCAATTAATGCCGGATCTTTAGTATCAAAACATTTCTTCCCGTCCCCATAGGTCATCTATCTAAGCTTGGATAAGCTCTTCCTCTTCTAAGTCAATCTCATTTAGGTCATTTTGTAACTTTCCCAGCTTATCCTTCAACTCTTCTATCAATCTGCGGTTGTTGGGAAAGGATTCTCTACTCCACTTTGACAATCTTTAGCTACATTCAAATAAACTTTTTATCATGTCTTCCAAGTTTCTATTTTTACCCGTTTCCTTCCACACCTTTGCCACTATAAGATCGCAATTTGCCAATGTTCTTCATAGGTTCCCAAAACGAAATCTCCACTTCCCTTTTCCATCAACATATAGCGTGTTTACACTGATACCTGCATGGTCAAAGCCTATTGAAGGCTCATTCATGACCTGTGTTTTTGGATAAGTGTCTATCCAAGCAGATGATACTAGAGCTCTATCCAATCTCTCTTTAAAAAGGATCCCTTCATGTCTATTATTGGACCATGTAAATGATAGACCAATGTACCCTAGGCCATACAATAGAGCCTATGAAATCATACTATTAAAGGCAATCATCTGTCTTTTCTCCTTTGGTCGGCCTCCAGATTTTTCATCCTCATTTGAAATCTCATTATAGTCACCAATACACAACCTAGGCCCTACCATAGTCTTCGAAAGGAGGACCACTTGATTCCACAGCTCAAGACGTTTGTTAAAGGAAGTAGGAGCATAGATCCAAGTAAATAAGCCAACACTTGAAATATCATTCCACATTATTTCACTATGAATATACCAACGAAAACTATCAATAATTTTGATATTAACATCTCCATTCCACCAAAGAGATAGGCCCCCACTAGTTCCAACTGGAGGAACATAAAAGAAACTTGGATACTTAAGATGATTTCGATCCTTATCTAACTTGCTCCATTTATTTTTCGTTTCCATAAGGAAAATTGCACAAGGTTAGGCTTATTTATAAGATCTTTTAGATATCGAATTGTCAAGGAAGATCCAAAGCCTTGACAATTCTAAGATAAGTATATCATGGCTCCCATGTGGCTATTAAGGGCCAGCCACCACCGCCACAATTAGAGATTTCACAAAAAGGGACATCAAACAGCCCTGAATCACAGCCTTTTCACAACCCTCTTTGTCTTCTTTTGAAAACCTTTGTGTCTTGTTACCTTATAGATAGTTTAACTATCAAGGGTCTCCTCTTCCTCAATAGAAAACTTGGCTTTTTTATCCGTACTTCAATCTCTTTTTACATTGTTGTTCTGATTGCTTGTAAATGTTGGAAGATAAAAGTGTGGATAGGTAGGGTCAGCCGGCACACGTAGAAAAGATTTGAAATTTTATTGCTATTCAAGTTTATAGTTATTGGTTCTAAATTTTTAAATAAAAAACTATCACATGACATTTTGAATTATTTTAAAATCTAAATTATATAGAATCTATAAGATGTAATATATTTTGTAAAGCTTGCAAATTTATTATTATATTTTTATAATGTTAATAATTAAAGGTAATTTTTTTGTAATCCTAACTAGCTGATATTTCTATTATAGTTCAAAAGAGTACATGATAAATTGTAAACTTATGGTATACCACTTTAAACTATGATTATATCTATATATTTAGTCTTTAATATGAAAAATAAAATTATATAAATTTAAAAAAATATACACAAACATGTTTCCAAGGATAAGGTGGGATACGCCATGCAGTTTATGTAACAATTCGGCTTCAATTGTAGAGATTGGCACACCATTCTGGAATCGAACCAAACTGAAATCGGAACCACCTATTCTGGGCCTTGAAAATGAGGAACCGAAACCGGAACCATCTCCTACGATTCCGGTCTGGTTCTATGGAATCGACGGTTCTCGATTCTAGTTTTTAGAAATGCAAAACTGTTTTTTTTTTCCAAGAAAAATGAATTTTATATTTTAATTAAAATAAATTATAAATTCAAAATAATTAATTATTAGATATGAAAGTGTTAAATTATTTAGCTAAAATTTTTTAAAAATTGTTTTAAAGTGCACACTTTTTTATATACAAACACAATTAATATTAATTATAGTTAGTAATATGATATTATAAAATAACTTAGAGGATAATAGGAAAATTAAAATATAAAAAGTAGTCTCACATTATTAAGGAATGAATTTTACTTTAGGAAATTTATAAAAAACTAAATTATGATAATTTTTAGTTATGTTGATTTGTATTATGATATAAAACAATAAATATTGTAAATAGATATAAATTTTATTTTTATATGAATAATGTAAACATTAACAATTATATATTTAATAATTTTTTAATTGTTTATCTAATTTTTTCTTTTTTTTTAGTGGAACCGATTAAAAACTATCGAAAAAAAAAACCAGAAAACAGGCAGTTCCTTAGATGATTCTAGAACCGGCGAATCCGTCTAGTTTCGATTCTAGGACCGTTGGTGATGTTCTAGTTCAGTTCCTAATTTGGAACAAGTTAGTTTCCAATTCCATGTTTAGTTCACCATATAAAATAAGCGTTATACACTAAAGCTACCAAAATATTTGTCCATTGTGATCATCTGTTAACCAATTTAGATTCTAAAATCATATATTAGATTGAAAAACATTGGATAGAGTAGTGGAAAAAAATAATACAAAATATCGAAGTTAAGTAAAAAATCAACATAAGTTTATGATAAAGTTTTTACAAACCTCGGGCGTAAACAAGCCCTTAAAAAAGAATACAAGTTTGAAAAGATAACTATTACTTTTATTTAAGAAAAACAACAATTCCACGTTCTAGCCACTTTGCTTATCAATAAGCTTGTAGCGATCCATTATACTCAAGACAAGCATAAGCATCAAAGTCAAATCACACCACTTAAAAAAAAGGAATGGATCGAAAGCCAATACATAACAATGTAATCACACGCGATATGGCAAATGCACTTAAACTACATGCAATGCAACAACCAACAATTTAATGTTATCATTAAAGGTGATTCAAAAAACAAGGGAGCACTAATACTTTGGATAATAAACCATCGGAATCTAGGGATCCTTAGTAGCAGCAACTACTCAGGGGGTTAATATAGACAGCCCAAATACCTTTATCTTCTATAGAAATATCTACTATACGCTCGTTTAGGTTTAACAGCCATAGCATTCTATTAACATTTCAGTCCAATAGTCATATGCAACTCAATCGGGAACTCATAATCGTGAACTACATATACTTCTTTTACCAAACCTAAATGGACATTATCCCAATACCGCTTGCCCTATCAACTACTCATCGAGCCATCAAAGGTAGCTTAAGCACCTAACTACCGCACTGGTATTGCCTAATAAGGTCGTCGCTCCTTGAACCGGATTAAATGATGGAAGAACACTCAAAACAATTAGTTAGGTCGTAGTAGTATCAGTTAATTTTATGATACCTATGAGCAAGAACACGAAAGTCACTGCATACCTAATATGAATCGTGTAGACAATAAAAAAAACACACGAAAAACAATAGATTAATGGATATCTATTCAAAGAAAATAATTTGTATGACAATGAGGTATACAAACTAATGATTCATATAATAAACTATAATAATTAAAGAAAAATAAGGCCTTTGGATAATAATTGAATTGAATTCATTTAGAGTAACTGGGCTTTGGTGATTTGGACTAAGCAATTAATTTTAATTTAGAAATTAAATTTATTATTTAAATGTATTAGGGTTTTAGGGTTCCTAAGTTATGCTTATTACAAAAATCTCTGAATGTTTCACTTTTTAGGGTAATGGGTTTTGAGGCTTAGGATTTAAGTGATTAGGAATATATATATATATATATATATATATTATATATTAAAATAGGTGGAATTTGACTTTATTTTGAATTAAGTCCAATTAGAATAATATTGGTTTATTGGACCGAAGAATTATATTTCAAGCCCAATTGGAATTTCATTTTATCATAATTAACCATTTAGCCTTTAATTCGTATTTAGCTACATTCATGGTATTTTAGAGCTTTTGGGCTCATTGAAGGAATTTAGGCCCAATTATGTATTTCAATATCTAGAATTGATAAATGGACTTAGATATTTTGAAAATACGCCTAATTGGAATAGATAAGGATATTTGGCTGTATTATGGAATTTAAGACTATAAAGCGTAGAGTTAGATATTATTTATATTTTAAAGGTTTATAACTTATATGACTAGGGAAGACTTGATAAGATTTAATTTTGGCCTATTTAGTGTAAATAGGCCTAATTAGCTAGAAATCATGTTATAGGGCCTACAGTTGTGTTTATAAGCCAATTTTATCTAAGTAAGCCCATATGTAATTATTTAAACAATTTGAATCCCATTTTTTTGTTTAGGCCCAAATTGATTATTAGAGTCCAACATTATTAATATTAGCTTAGTCGGATATAAATTAATTTATAAGTCCATTTTAGGTTATTTAGGTCAGTTGAACCTATTCTTACTAACTTGTCCCATTGTAGGTTATATATTAAATTGAAAATATTTCTACGAATTAGGCCTATTTGAATTATTTTAGCCATCAAAGATTAAGATAGTTACTAATTCTATTTTTAGTCCTTTTAAGCCCTAAGTGTATTAATGCCCATACTATGTCTCTGCATTCAATTTTATAATTAGAAGTTCTATGATGCCTACACCATCATATTTGACCCATTAACTTGTTTTTATTAAATTTTAATTTAGCAAAAGACTTAATAATTTAGAAAATACCTAAGTTAAATAATTATCACTAATTATACATTAACCAATCTAGTTTAGTGATTAAATTACTTATTTAAGCCTGAAATGTAATTTTTCATTTTAAAATAAGGTAGAAATATTGTTAGATGAATTTAAATTATTTTTTTAAAAATAGCAAATGAATTTCAAAAATTACAAAAATTTCCAGTTTGAAGTTAGACATACAAGGGCATCATTTCTCAAAATTTTGCTTAAAAATAATATTTTTTGACATTCTATTTAGAATTAAAAACTCAAGTCATTATATACTATTAGCTGAATTTGAAATAATTTTTAAAAATAGGAAGGGATTTTTAAAAATCACGAAAACTTTCACTTTGAATATTGATACATCAAAATATAGTTCCTATAAATTTTGATTAAAAATAAATTCATTTGATATTTTATTTATATTTAACAACTTGGATTGCTATAAACTGTCTTGCAAAATTGGATCTATTTTTAAAAATAGTTAATGACCTTCAAAAAATTCAAAACTTTACAGCTTACCCTAGCTGTATTAGAATATCATCATAAAAATTTTGTACCAAAAAAAAAGTTCGTTGATATTTTATTTATTTTTCTTATTTATCATGCCCATTAGATCTTTAAAAATAGTAAACCAAGTAATAATGTTAATATTTAAAATGTTCTGGAGCTTATGGCTTGGTAAAGGAATAATGTTAATATTTAAAATTATGCTAGTTTCTGGGGCTTAAAGTGGTATCTGCCTAGGGTTTCTTTTAGGGTTTTACCAAAAGAAAAGTAGGATAAGAGATGGTACAATAGCTCACACTTTTATGGAATATTCTAAAGCCTTTTGGGAGGTTAAAATAGATAAATACTAATAAAAATTATGCTGAAAAACTATATAGATACAAATAGCGATATGTTGAGTTGTAGAAAATTTTTAGACGAATTTAAAGCGAAGATGATTTATGCATTGGGTTAGAAATTTGGTTAAGGTCTTAAGATATAATAAGAGATTAAATGAGCTTAAGAAAGAGATAGATTAATTTAGGAATTTTAATTTAGCAAATTTGAATATAGCGAAATAAATTTAGCTAATTAGGTGATTAAAACTGATATTTGATTATAATTAGGGTGTTGAGAAATTTAGGTATTGAATTTAAAGGAATTTGTCAAAAGTGGGAAAAATAGAAAAATTGAGAAATTTTAATTCAGATGGAAAGCTGAATTGATGGTTAAGTTTGGTTTAATTTAATTGGTATAATGAAACGAGAAGTTGATGTGGTTTAATCTTTATTTTTGTTTAAAATTAATTACTAACTTGAATTTGCTAACTCACCTAACCATACTATCTATTTCATTTAATCTACCTAATTAAGTTACTTTGTTTAATTTCTCTAATTTTAGTTTTTAATTTGGTTATAATTTTCTCATATTTTATACTATTTATTTCATACTTTCTTAATTAACCTAGTAAAATTTAGGATATTTCATATAAGGTTCGCCGTGGGATTTGAGGGTACTATGTTTCCATGTGAGACTAGATTGAACAAAAATTATAATTCCTTATTAAGTTGTTATTATAAACTTTATGTTGGACAATAAACCTTAATAATACTCAACAAATTTGAAGAAAAATAGTACCACGTAGAGGATGAGATAAATCATCTTTTTATTAGATAATTTACATTCATTTGATAATTCAAACATTTTATAACATTCTTGTATTATACTTAGATGGGTAAATGAATCAAGCTGGTTCATAAACTACTCGAACTTAGCTTGATGATTACTCAAGTTATTTTATTCGAGAGTCAAATTCAAAATCGAGCTAATAAAAAAGATTATCAAACCAAGCTTGCGTCGAATATGAATGTTAATTGAATTTGATTTGATTACAACCCCAATTGTACTCATCTGCAAAGAAATCCACATCATTTACCATACATACTATATACAATAAAAGTAATTTGTGTTTTCTAGTATCATAGTTAATTAGTAAGTACACTAATTTCGTGAAGTGTTAGATTAGATTCATTTTTTTTAACAGATGGTAGTTGTAAATAAAACATAAATAAGAAAATAGAGTTAGATACTTAAACTTTAATAAAATATGTAATTAGGTATCTAAACTTTGAAATTAATCAATTTAGCATCTAAAAGAATTATTTATATGCTAATAGCATTTTCATAAATATTAAATTGATCAATTTCAAAGTTTTTTATATATCAAATTGATCGATTTTAAAATTTCAATACTAAATGAATCAATTTCAAAATTTATATACCTAATTACATATTTTAGGTATAACCTAAGTTGATGCATAAATGGCCAAGTGACCTGATCTATAAGTATCAACCCTGCTGATCCACGCTAGAAGTCCACGTTGAGGAAACAAATGGACCAGCCGATCGTACAAAATACAAATGCTAGCCGGTCATTCCTTGTGAAGTCCTCACTTGAAAGCCAGCCACATATCCATCACTGTCCAGCCCATGTAACGTCCTAGCCCGTATGTAATGCGTGCAACAACGTCCAAACCAAGTCAACATGCCGAGCCGACCGCAAAAGGTCAACTCAGGCCATACACTGATCCACACACGAAATTTCATAGACACTCATTTTTAGGGTACCAGGTATATTTATTCCTTGTTCCATTCCTCTTCTTAGGGATAAGTAAAAAAATCAATTGAACCGAATCAATCTGTAATCGATCCAATCCAAATTGAAAATATGGTTTTTTTTTAATACTTTGGTTTAAAAATTTTTCAATCCAAACTAATTCGTAAATTTATGGTTTAGTTTGAAAGGTAAACCAAACTGATCCGTAAAATCAAACCAAACCATTTTAGAAAAATATAATTATTTTACTATATATTCATATGATTTCATTTTATATTTATTATTTGATGAATATTGATTAAAATCAATATGTTCATTTTTAATTTTTTTTAGAACTCATGATATGTATTTTTTTACTGATGATGAACTATTGTTTTTTTAATGGCATTTAACTTTATAAAGTATGGAATTTATTTATTCAATTATAAATTCTTATTATGTATTAATTGTTTAATATTTTGTTAGCAGATCATTTTATTCATTGATGAATTTTGTTGATAGATGATTTTTTTATTTTAGCTAAATTTATTGGTAGATAATTGACTTGATGGTTATATTAAAAATTAAAAATTATGATTTACTATGTATTGGTTGGTGAATATATTTTATTGATGGATAGCTGATTTTATAGAGAATTATTGACTAAAAGTATGATGAATTTATAAAGTATTTTGTCGTGGTTTATAATATAAACATTGTAAAATAATATAAATATTTAAGTATCCACACAAATGTAAAAAACACTCTAACAAAGAAAATTTTTAGTTAGAATTTTGATTTAATCTACAATCCAAATAGAACCAAACCGTTATTTAATGATTTAAAAAATTTCTAAGCCGAACTAAACTGTTACTTAATGGTTTGGTTTTGGAGGGAAAAAAAAACAAACCGCAAATTATGGTTTGGTTTGGTTTTAGGAAAAACCTAACTAAACCAATCCGCGCCCACCCCTACCTCTTCCTATAATATCCGCATATATATCGTTAATCTTAGAACAATTGACACACCGCACAATACATGTTTGGCCAACTAAAATAATCCCACCATATATTAATTGTAAGCTCTATCGGTAATTTTCAAAGCACATTTAGTTTATTGAAATGAAATAAGTCTAAAATAAAATAGTAATCCATTCATTTTATCAATAAGAATATTATTGGGAATAAGATGTTTTTCATATGGAATGACTCTTCTTCTATTGAATGGAAGGAATAAGGATTTCTTATATATTCCATATTATATAAAATAGACATTCCTTATGACATAATTTTTTATAAATCATATAAGAGAATAGCTATTCCATGATAATAAAGGTAGAATACCAATTTTATCATCGTCAACCAAACATGACATTATTGTACAGAACTAATGGCTCATTCACTTCGTCTTACAGAGCAAAAAGGGAATTGAATTCTAATTCAACAGGAATGTAATAAAATTATAATAGCTATTACAATGTTCACTTAGTTTAAAAAATAAAATAAGAAATTATTAAAATAAAAGGTAAAATATTTTTAATGTCTCTTATCTTTATTATATAGAGAGAGTAATTGTATTGTGATATTTTCAAGATAGAGATACTTATAACAAAGTTGGAAAATAAACTGCAATTTATGGATTCACATTCATAAATTATTATTCATCATTTTACCTAATAGCAATTCATTATGAATTGACATTCTCCTCTAATGAACACTATAGTAGTAGCTTATGTAAAACAATGTGAGAATGAATAACTATTTATATCAAGTAAAAAAGTTCTAAAAATTTATTTATCATTGTATACTATAATTTACATACAATACTTTCCACTAAGTTAGTGAACATCGCAAAATGTATTTGAAAAATAAAAAAGATGAATTTCATGACGAATGACACAAATATGAATTTATTCTCATTAACAAGCAAAAGAAGCATTAGCTCCATCAACACAGTAAATAAAAATAACAATTTTAACACCTCGTAGATGTTTTATTAAAAGAGAAGACCCATTAACCCATTGTCTTAAGGTTTTGGGCTATAGATGATGTCAAAAGCCTATTTGTATAATCCTTCACAAAACTCATTGAACTTCTCTCCATTGAAGACATACTTCAGATTCTAACACTTAGTTACTTCACATACGAAAAGTATTAAGGATCCCCGAGTAAACAACATGGATTTAATTATTTTGCGAGCTAGGATAGGTTGAATTAAGATTTTTTCCCTTTAAAAATAAAGAGAAAAAAGAAAAGATTGAAAGAGGTTTGACAGGTCGGAAGTGAGAATAGAAACTGAGAAAGTCCTAACAATGTGTAAGTGGGCTGAGCAATTAGTTTTGCATAAACAAAATAGTGGGGTGACACTTCGAAATAGAAAAGAGGAATGATGATGGAACCCAGGTGCCATTGCTGGAATGGAAAAAGAGAGGGTTTAATAACATTTAAAACAAAAGAATGAGGGGACTCGAGTGCCATGAAGAAGAAGGGCTTTACTAAAAGTAATATGTATATGGCAATTTAAATAGGAAGCATTTATAACCACCCATGTTTGATGTTTCCTTCTGATCATTACATATAACAGGACGCTCCTAATTGATTATACATATATATATATATATATTTATATATCATGAATATGTTTTAAGATATGATTACCAAGTTGGGTTAGCAAATGTGGAAAGGGTCAATTTTTGTTCAAGTTGAAAATGATGTGGGCCTTGCATTGATTAACAAGTGGGTTAATTGCCTTCTAGCTCTCGGCTGGGCTTGGTCCCAATCTTTCGACTTTGCTACCCTGTCCGTCGGTGGTCCTGGGAAACAAATCAACTCTTTCACTTAAAACTCAGTTCCATTCGAGTTTGATAGCTCGATAGCCTAGATTAATAAACAAACTGAGTTCCACTTCAAATAAAATTCATTTATCTAGACAGGTTAAACTCAAACACTTATCTAAACTTGCAAACTAGCTTATTAAAGCTTATGAGTAGACTCGTTTAAGTTCGTTTATAAGCTTGCAAGTAAATTTATGAATTTTTGCTCTATCTATTTAGATATATATTTATACATCTATTCATTTTATATATTTAGTTTTTAAGATATAACACAAACCAAGCTCCTTGTTTGCTATTCAAACTCAACTCTCTTTTAGATCATTTAGCTTGAATTCGATTTTCAACTTCGTTCAATTTGTAAACAAATTGAATTCAAGCCCGAAAGAATAGCTATCTATATAACGAGAAGATCAAGCTTGTTTTTTCAGACTTACTAAAAATCTTGACTCAGTTGGAGCTCAATAATTTTTAAAATGATTCGAATCAAGGATTTCAATTCTTAGCTCAACTAAACTCATTTGTAGCCTTAAGAACAAGCGACGGATTACCAGAATTTTAAGACAAAACAGGTAAATTTACATAGAAGAACAAGTAAGTTGTGACCAACTACACATAAGTTATCGCTTTACCAAGGATAGGGATGGTCAAGAATCGTTTTTCTTAAATTTTATAGCTTTTTTTTGTTTTTATTTTTTTATCTTTTTGAATATTTTAATTAATTATTAATTTAATTAATGTATATACAGTGAGCTATCTAAAAAAAAGAAAAAGAAAAAGAATGAAAATTATACTTTCAGTTCTTATGAAAATAAGAGTTTTATTCAATTTATTAAGTTTTTAGGTGCATAAATGAGATGCATTAATTTTTAATTGGTCTAGAATAATTAATTTAATGAAATAAAAAATATTATATATAATATATAATAATTAATAAAATTTTAAAAAAAAAGTACGAAAAGGTTGAAATAATTGTTTTTACCTGAACCACCTTGACTACTAATCCAAATAAAGCTAAACAAAAGTTAATGTATGTCCATGATGAACATAAAATTTTATGTATTTAATGGAAGGCCTATTTTTATAAGGATTTTGAAACGATAAAGACCTAAATAGAATTAAAAAGAGAAAGAGAGAGAGAGATTGAAGTCTCATAAAATATTTGTAAACATTGAAGATTCAAAGGATACGTTTTCCTAAAATAATTGTCACCATATTTTCTCTTTAGTTTTTTCCTACTTTTTTCAAATTCTTTTACTTTTATTTTTTGAATTAATTTGTATGATTAAAATATTTAAGTATAATTATTAATTTTTGTATGTTTATCCACATAGGTAAAAGGAGGCGAGAATATCTTGTATGTTTTTTCAAAAAAAAAAAAAAGGGGTAATGTTTCACAAATATACCTATACAACTTACTTTATTTTAAAATGTCAATCAAAACCAGGAAGATAGTGATTCATTGTAAGTAATCAAATGATTAATTTATTTTAGAGATGAAACTATTTTTCTTATGTATCGATGAATAAGTGGATATTTGGATAGCCTTATGTCATATTCGGTGTATAGGAATCATTAGTAATGTAATATATTGGAATGGGAGGAATGGATGGTTGAAGGAGTAGCGAAATGATTATTCAATTCCTTTATCCTATATGAAATGGAATGATTATGCTAGTAATAAAAATACCCTTAGTAATAAATTTAGATAATAATAATAATATAATTGTAGTAATAATTAATTAATGAGGATGGAATGGTCTAATCCCTTTTAAAAATGTATAAAACATGATAAGGAGAATTAAATTCAGAATCGTAACTTTCAGGCTTCATTCCTGCTTACTAAATATAATAATTAATTCATGATACTTCTTTCAGGTACAAATTATACTAAGTACTTTAAATTATATAGGATACAAATTTTAGGATGTCACATAACAGCTGTTAAAAAATATTAAATACCAGTAACTTGTTTTTGAAAATAATTTTCAAAATCTTAATATTATAAAATTAAAAGAAAAATTTGTAAATTCCATAAAGGATAGATTATCATTTTAAAAGTTAAAATACTTTAATACAAATAAGATTATATACTCATCCATTCAGCACTCACTCGCTCCGTACAAACAGGGTTGGGAGAACAGAATACAACCACCGACGTGAACATTCTTTTATTACAGGGTAGGTGAGATCTGAGTAAAAGCAAGTAAATGAGTTTCAGAAAAAACACAGAACTGACTCCATAATCCACGTACATGAACTGACTCCATAAACCCACGTACATGAATGTAGCAATTCAATGTTGCATCGAAACAAATCTGAACAATCTATATTCTTCTCATTTATTAGACTACGACAATACATTAACTGCTCGTTCACTTCGCTGTAATTGTATTTTCATTATAACCTTGCTCCTTACGAATAGCTATTATATTGTTTAGTTCATCGAGTAGCGATTTCACAATGAATCTCTATTACATAAAACATTAAATAGCCATTCTTTATTCAAACATATGAATACCAATTCAATATTAGAACTGTCTTTTTTTCAAAATATCACCATTTAAATAAAAAATTAATAAAAAAAATCCTATTACAGCTCTATTCCATTCTTTCGTAATAGGAATTCCATTACAGCCTTATTCATTCAGTGAAGTGAACGAGCCAAACCTGCTCGTTTACTTTACTGTAATTATAATTCCATTATAGTCTTACTATTTATGAATAGTTATTACGGTGTTTAGTTCACTAAATAGCGATTCCGTAATGAATCTCTATTACACAAAACACTGAATAGTCATTTTTTATTCAAACTTATAAATACTAATTCAATGCTAGAAATGTCTTTTTTCAAAATACCACTATTTAAATAAAAAAAATAATAAAGAAAAATCTTAATAATGCTCTATTCCATTCTTCCGTAATAAGAATTTTATTACAGTCTTATTTATTCAACGAAGTGAACAAGCCATAAGTATACCAATCATAATATATCGTTAAATAATCAATAAAACCGATCCCGTTAAAAAACTCGATATGATCATAAAATCTGTATTTTGCAGGTTCTTTTCTTTCCCCCTTGATGATTGCAATAAAAGATGTGAGTTAAACGTAAACCATGGAAAAACAGAATTCATGTTGATTTATAAGACTTGACATTTTGGGAACGATAGCACACTTCGACAAAAAGCGACTCATAATTCATGAAGATTTGTCTCACATGCCCCAGTCATGTTAGTGCCCATCATCACTAAACTATTTCTTAAACCCAATTATTAAAAAAAAAAAAAAGGAGAAAGTGTAATAAAAGAAGATCATGAGCACAATGGCTAAGAATAGAATAGGTGGTATAATATAATTGAACTATCACTACCTCCTCAAAAGTTTTTATTGTTCCTCAATTCCTTAAACTATCAAAAAGGGCAAAAAAAAAAAAAAAACAAAATAAGATTATTATAACTAACTGTACTCCTTTTTGACATGTTGATCCCCTGTACAATTTTTTCTATTTGGTCATAGAGTTAGTAAGCTGAAACTTTTATGTGCAGTCCATTTGGTGCTTCTACTCTTGGAAATTTCATCAACTTGTCTCCCCCAATTTCTTCCCATCTGCAAAAAAAAAAAAAAAAAAAACTAAACTCAAATCCCATTATCTTGCTCGCTTTTTACTAGTGGCATGTACACTGGTCTCTAGTGAAAAATCTAAGGATAAAATAAGGTAAAACTATGATTATGTACTTACCTATACCTAGTTACAAAGTAGTGCAGAAAGGTGGAAATCTCAGCAATCCAAGTTCTTTTCCAGGACATTGTCTTGTCCCTCCACCAAAAATCATGTTGTAGTTTTGAGATTCCATGGTTTTGTTCTGCCAAAAAAAAAGGCAATAATAGCAACCCCACGAGTCAGCCTTTAATCAAAGTTTTTTCCCATTTATTATTATCTCCACGACATGTATATGATATGCCATGGGAGGGTCAGACCAAGGGGGGGCCAAATGCACCAGCCCACCAAGCTCGGAAAAACAAAAATCGATTATTGTAATATATTTAAATAAAATTTATTATTATATTTATATACTCATTAGCAAATTTTAATATAATGTTTGGTATAATTTTATCTCTAGTTACATGGCTTTGCATAGGATCCCCATTACTGATAAACTGAAAAAATAAATAAAATGGGCACTTCCACTTACCAGCCATCTCCATGGATTGAATTCCAAAGGATCTGCATACAAATATGGATTGTAATTCATCTCTCTTGTGTATACATAAATTCTCCACCCCTTTGGAATTAAAAATCCTGGAAAGCAAAAAAGGAAAACAAAAACCTGTTAGATTATGTGATAATAGGAAAAGCATTAAACTAGGATCAAACTCAGGTTTCGAAACTGCAACCAGGTCGAGCTTCCATTCCGGAAAACTCACCATTGATTTCCATGTCCTGCGTAGTTTTTCTCAAAACACCATTCACAATTGTTGCTAATCGCGATGTTTCAAATATCACAGCACGAGTAAATTGCATAGACTTAAGATCATCATAATCAATAGGATCCTCTGGTTTCTTCCTTGCTCTTATTTCCATGTGCTCCTTCTGCAGAATCCCAAATCAGCGAGAAACCTCAGTACTTTTGTTGGGTAAATTACAGCAAAGACAAAACCGACCATTCAATTCCACTCTTGTCAGTGTCACTTACTCTTATTTCATCAAGTGCTTTTGGATGATCATGGAGATACTTGACAGCCATCATTGAAGTGGTGGATACAGTCTCATAACCAGAATAAAGAACAGTAATAATCTGATCGATTATTTCTTCTGTATTCAATTTATATACGATCTGTCATCATCATTGTTCATAAGGCCAGCAAGCATATCATGATGGGTTTCCTTAGATTTCCTTCTTTCTTCTACGAGTTTCCTCAGCATTGCAATAATATTTTTCCTAGCCTGCAAAGCAATTAAATTTTTATGAATATATTACATGAGATAAATTACAAATACACTCTATCTTATCTTGTTATATTAATTTATTTTGAAACATGTGTTTTGGGCATGTACCTGAAATCCACGACGATAGTTTGTTCCAGGAAGATCTATAGGTAGAGAAAGCGTCCCTAAAACCAACTTGAAAAACTCTGGCATGAATCTATATGAAATCGACCCTGATTCAATTCCAGCAATTTGCCTTAATGAAGAAAGTAGTGCCATCTGTAGAAACAAATTGTATACAAAATTAGCACAGTCCCCATTAAAAAGTTTAATATATATATAAGATAAACTAACCTCTTTGCTTTTGACTTGAATATCAATGACAGAGTTAGCCCAATTGCTCAAATGGGATCTCATGAAATCGTCAATTTTAGGCAAGAGTTGGTTCGAATCATGGAAGGGCTAACAAGAGCAAGCAATGCTCCTCTCATTCTCTTGTGGGAAGTGCCATGAACAGCTGCAATGTTGCATTTACCCAATATATCAAGCATGGACTGTGGGTATCCAGGAACTAGTCCTTTTGCTTCATTCATGAGTATGTATCTATTGATTTCTGGGTCCATTGATACTATAGTTGGACATCCTAATATGTGTGACTTGAAGAACACCCAAACCTGTTAAAAAGACATAATGAAAAACAATCAGATCGTTCATGAAAAAACATTTGAGTTTAGATTATAATTAGACCCAACAAGAAACTTAGCTCTGTTTTCTCATTAGAAAGACACAGAAAACTTAAGACTCACAAAGAAGTGAAAACAAGTGTAAGAAAGTAACCTTGCTCTTTGATTTTCATGAAGTTAGGACCTTGTTTAAGAAATTCAGTAGTTTCTCCAAAAACTGGCCAACCCATTGTTCCAGGAGGCAATCCTTTCTTCCTGTATCTAACTTCATTCCATTTCAACAAAGCAGTGGACATGCAAAGATCAAAACTAACCCAAAAACCGCAATGCAAAAAGCCATTGGAATTTCTTTTTCTTTTTTTAAATATATATCCTGAAAAAAGCTCAAGCTTCGAGCCCTCCCGACCCCCAACTATATGAAACTGTACACAATATCTAACAGTGGTTATAGGGGCTTTGTCTTGAAGCTGAAAGGATGAGGCTAGTTTGTGTTATATATATAGGCCTCTTGCTCACTGGCTGCTTTGGTGGGGGTGCGGCCACATGAGCAATGGTATCAATTATATACTTTTGTATTTGGACAGAAATAAATAAAAATTGATTCGGAAGAATAACTATGAAAACGGAATAGGAAAAATGAATTTTATATAAAAGAATATTTTTTATTAGTGTAATTGCTAAATAAATTTTTCGACTATTTATCTTTAAAATTTGTAAGGGCTAATTGAAAAAAAAATGGAACTTTTATGGTACAACCTGATTGTTTGCCCACTTAAAATAAATAATATAATAGGTGTTGCAATGATTCACTTATGGTTATTACAAATTTGAATCTTGCAGCAACTTACATGATTAGTGTAAAAAAAATTTAAAAAAATAGAAGAAATAAAACTTAAAGATTCAACTAGGTAGGTATGGACAAAGATGCAGATCAATATAGATACATATATAAATATAGATTAAAAAAAATTAAACAATTCAAATTTACCTTTCGAATTAGTCCAAGCACCCTATGGGGTTTTTTTAAAAACTAGCGAAAAATCTTATAATGTATTTTTAACATACACATAACCAATCTCGATAATATTTTAAATCCAAAACCCCTGTCTCCTTGATGCAATAACCTTTCTTTCCTCTTTTTTTATAAGATATAGTTAAAAAAAAATATTGCCACAAGTGCTATGGCATTTGGAATTTATGTTAGTGAAAATAATTTCTTTCAAAATAAAAATTTTCATAAGATAATTTGCAAATAGTAATCTTTAAAAAATTGATCATAAAATAAAAATTAGAGTATTATTGTATTCTTTTATTTATTAATATCATTTATTTTTTAATAGGATATATGCAGATAATATTTATTTATAGCCCAAGTCAAATTGTAATCTCAAATCATTCAATATTTATTTACAGCCCAAGTATTATAAAATTTTATATTTTAAATATTACAATGCATATAATATGAAATATTAATACAGTAAAGGGACAATTATGAAAAAGGGGAATAGACACCAAAACTTCATTATTTGGGCTTAGATCATAATATATTGGTCGTCGTACACCATGACGTATATGCAAAAATTAAATTTGACATAGTGAAACTTAGAAAATAATGTAATTAGTGAATGAATATGTATAATTATTGAATGAT
Source organism: Combretum micranthum (assembly GCA_024138025.1). Classification (NCBI taxonomy): domain Eukaryota; kingdom Viridiplantae; phylum Streptophyta; class Magnoliopsida; order Myrtales; family Combretaceae; genus Combretum; species Combretum micranthum. Next base: position 68,426 of record JAMXBD010000460.1, read on the forward strand.
TTGCGAAAAAAAATGTATAAAAATCTAAAAATGTCAAAAAAAAAAAGGAAATGAATAAACAAATCAAATATGATAATATAAAACCATACAAACATTCAACATGCTGAGTAGGAAAAAAAAAAAATAAATGTCCATATATTTGCTTAGAAAATGCCATTTTTATTTAGAGAGAGAAAGAGAGAGAGAGAGAGAATTATTTAAAATGTAGAGGTATGTGGGAAAATAAATACAAAAATAATATCTGCTTTCTTGGTATATTTACTACTATGATAATAATGAAATAATTGACTTTTAAGTTATTTAAAAAGGTTATTCAGAGAATAAAAAATCATTAGATGATTCTAATAGTTAAAATGATAAGGCATGTAGAATGAGTTTTGAACCCAAAAATATATTGAGGTAATATTAATTATTTCCATAAAAGTGAAATAGTAGAATAAAAGGTAATCATCCAAGAGATGGAAAGTATTTGAGTGTAATCTGATTGCTATTAATAATTGGATAATATGTATATACAAAATAGGTAAAAAATAAGTCATTTATAACCTTGATAAAATGTAAATTAATGCAACTTAAGGTTAAATATTTTGGTTTTATGCATAAAATATATTTTAAGAGATGTGAAGTCTAAAAGAGATATATCACTACATAAATATATATTACTATATTATAATATCTAGATGATGCATCATCCAAATGTGTGTGAAATATATATTTTTTTTATAATTAAATTTTTTGGAGAATAAAAAACTATAAGATATGGTGAAGTGATATTATTTGTCTCTACAAATTGTAGGATGGTGGAATAAGAGGTAGTTATCAATTAAATAGGAAGTATTTAATAGTAAATCCGCTGCTACTAATAATATGATAATGTGTACCTAGCTACAATATATATATATATATATTTATATGAAAGCCACTTATAAGTTATAACAATGATGAGATGTAATTTAATACAATATTAACGTTATACATTTTGATTTTATTAATAAAATATACTCTAACGGGTATGAAATCTAGAAAAGATATATTCACTTTATATATCTAGGTATTAAGATTAAGATATTTATATTCAGGGAATAAAGAGGGGAGCCTACCACCTGAAACTAAAAATAGTCAAATTGATATCCAATCAAAATTTTTGTATTTATCTAATACTATTTATCTAGCACTATTAGATGAGTTGACACCAAAGGGAATGAATAAGTGACTTCAGATTAATACTCATATGTCTAATTAAATAATTAAGTAGGCTGATTAAATCAAATTCTAATGACTTTATTGTTTGTGTTAATTTGCCTACTTAATGATCTAACTTTTTTGTTATTCTATTGGCTATTTAACTCTAGTTACTTCTTCATTTGCTAGGAGTTCTTCATTTGATGGGAGTATCAACTCAACAAGTTGAGTTAACGCTTTTGGTTGAGTAGTTTTAATGATACAAAAGTTTTAATTAGGTTTTAAATTAACTATTTTAAAGTTAAGATAATTAATAGTACATTTAAAAAAGTTTAAGTGTTAAACTTGACATTGGCCTATAAAAAGAACCCTGTTATGATTATGTTATAGTTAAAATAATAAGTGTAGAGTGTGTTTTGAATTTGAAAGTAAGTGAGTGATATTATTTATCTCCACAATTGTGGACTCGTGGTATAAAAGGGTAGAATGAAATGGGAATTATTTAATGGTAATTGGTAATCCGATTACAATGAATAATGAGAAAAAAGCTGTGTAAATAATGATAAACTGTAAATTAATGCAATAGTAAGCTCAAACATTCTGATTTTATGTATATATTTTAAGAGATATGAAGCCAAAAGAGATGTATATTCACTTAATGTATATAGATGAAACCTTATTATTCTTACTACTGATTATGCTTCTTTATTTTGTCCTAACTTTTTAAGGGCAATAAAATATGCATCCAAATGATTTTTTTAATAAGGTCTCTTCCTTTTTTTTTTTTCCCTTTACGTTAAAGAACCAAAAAAAAAAAAAAGGGAATTCACTTAAAAAATTACCATGCTTTCTTTCTAAATTATTTTCCTCATTCTTCACTTTAATATACTAAGTGAATTATTTATTTTTTTCGATTACTATCCAGTTCAACTTTTAGGGAGCCTAACTTCCAAACAAAGTCGATTCCATTAATGTTATGTCTGTGGTTTTTTTTTTTTTTCTCTTTTTTTGGGCGAAATTATGTCTGTAGTTTAATAGAAGGTAATCGCCGCACTGTTTTATTATTGTAAAATAGCTTTTGCTTAGTTTATAAAATATTATACTATAATGAATGTCTATTTATATAAAATGAAATATAAAACCATTTTTTGCCCCCCAAAAAAAAAGAAATATATAACAATTTTTTATTTTTTTTCCTTTTAGTAGAGAAATTGTTATTATCTTCAAAATATATAGCTTTTTTCCCCAAAAGATACCCTTAAGTATAAAATAAAAAATTATTATTTTTTCTCTTATTTCATTCCAATAAATATGTATTTATGTCAGTTATAAGGCGTTAACTCTAAAACAATTTAATTAAATTAACAACATATCATCGTTTTTCCCTAAATTGATAAAATAAATGTTACTATTATATTATTATATTGTTTTTAAAACATTAGAAGTAATCCTAACAATTTGTCATAAGGTGTAGGTGTCTCACAAAAACATTATTTGTATCACTTGTACATAAAAGAAAAATGATTTATTTACACATAAAAATTAATGATCTCTAGTAGGGATGTAAGCGGACGGGTTTTTATAAGGTACCCGACTCGCCCAACCCGATAAATACCCTATAGGGTTTGGGATGGGTTTTGGGACGAGCATAAAACCTGTTGGGAAACCCGAACCTGTTTAAATATATATTATATATATTATGTTTAGCCTCAATCTCTGAAATTAGCCAGTTGTGCTCCATTAATTGTAAAGCTATTTTTTTTTTACTAAATAATTTAGAAAAATAAAAAACCCTAGGATAGTAAACCAATATTCTATGGTCTCCACTTTCAATCTTGTTCTTGGCTTACTCTCCTAAAATTCAAGCGTCTCACTCCGTTGCTGCACTATTTCATTCAATGATTTTCTTCCCATGAAAATGGTTGGGATTTTATAAAGAGGATTGCATACGTAATTATAAGAGTTTTTTTCCTTGGCCTATAAAGTGGGAACGGATCGAAATAGAAAAGATGACCAAAAAATTGTTTTTAAATATTCTATTGCATAATGATTTTAATTTTATATCGAGTTTCGGGATCGAGTTCGGGTACCATATAGGATTTGTCTAGCGGGTTTTGGGTTCATGGACAAAAACCCTATAGGGTTTGGGACGAGTTTTGGGAATCCTATCGGGTTCGGGTTCGGGTTTTAGTATACTCGTTCCGAACCTGTCCGGTTGCATTCCTAATCTCTAGTGTATTTACCTCATTTTTCTTATTAATATGTGCCATGTAAGTAACTAATTAATAAGTTTATAATTTTAATGGCCCAATAAAGAAAAGTACAAAAACCAAGAAATGTTATGCACTTTTAAGGAATTTATAACTGAGCACACGGCTCGATTAGGCAGAAAGCTCTGTTCCAGGTATTTAAATCAAGTAATTAATGAACAGTAATGAAATTTTTAATGTGTTTCTGAAATCAACTACCAACCAGATTCTTCAAGATCTCAGCCATGAATATTTGTTTGTACATTGGCAATTATATGCTAGGATTTGAAGAGGGTGGGGTAGGTCTATCTCCTTTCTGGATCTTCAGGGTAAAAATTAAAACCCTGGGTCAAATGAAATAATTTTATTCTGATATATTTCCTACTTCTATATATTTTATTATTTTTATCCAAAATATCTTAGTAATATTATGTTAGTATCTTGAAAAAAATTTTACATTTTATCCAAAAGGTTGTTAATAAGTGGTCCTTATTAATTATTTATATTATTTACAGAACTAGGACTAAAAGAAAAACACACACACACACCTCATAATCACTTCTTCTTCTTTATTTTTTTTTTTTCCTTTTCCATTTTAAAGTGAATGAACTAATTTTATCGGTCAAAAGCCCTATAAAGAGGGGTATGTTGGCCTAAAAATGAGGACGCGCACCCTAAAAAAAAAAAAAGGAAAAATGAAAAAAAAAGGTGTTCTTAGAAATTTATAAAGAGTTGTTTGTGTATTTGACTCGATTGCAATTAGTGCCTTTGGGATATTACTTAACTCCTTCAGAAAACATTAAATTTATTGATACTTATTACATACTTACATTAAATAACCTACCGATTTATAGAATACATGTTAACATTTTTTTTTTAATTTTGAAAGGTAAACAATTACCTCCAATATAAAGTGTCTATAGAAATTAATAACACCACTTTTTCATTTTATTTTTTATTTTTTGAACTTTGTATGAAATAATTTTGAATGCAATGCAACCCTTAAATAGTACTTATAGATAGTACTTAATAAACTTTAATAAAAAAATTAACTATTTAAAGACTAATTACACATTAACAAGAGAGCAAATGCATAAAAAAAATAGAGTTTTTTTTTTCTTTTTCACCACATGCTGGTCTATAGGATCCACGTCAACATATTTCAATTTTGAAAGGCAAACAAATAAATTGTTTTCCATTTTATATTATCCTTCTGTAATGGAAGGTCAGAATAATAAGACAAAAGAATAAGAAAATGAAACAAGATAGAATAAGCAAACAAACTTCATTTTTTTTTTGGGAATTAAGGATTTGTTTTTATTATCTGATTTTTATTTGTATTTGTATTTTACTTGTATTTGGTCTATTGGATCTTTTTATAAGTAAATATACTTATTTTTTCATTTGTATTTATCTTTTTGCAAAGGCGAGTATGTCCAGATAGGAAGGCCAACCATTGCTAAGCTAAAAGATTATGATTACAAGCCAAAATTGATTAAAAATGATAAAAATAAAATGTTGAAATGACAAACCAAACAAACCCGAAACTTGAAAGCAGTTTACATTAAGCAATAGTATAAAGTGCCATTGTCCAATAGTGATTTGTTTGTAATATGTATGACAAATTATTTATATAATTTATATTTTCCATTTGCTTTTGAAAAATAAAAATGGATATAATAAGAAGAGGATGTGACCTTGTTGCTTCCTAATAATGGGTTTACAATAGATGACAATCTAAATAGGGGGAGGAGGCACATGCACACCACCCCTTGTGGACCTATAACAAAAGCATTTTCATCCACCCTTAAGTCCTTCACATGTTTGTTAAGAAGACTCAACAAAGATCCGCTCGCGAGATCAACTAAAGGACAGCTATTTGGGTTGGCATGTGAATTATTAGACATTGCTGCCCCTCGTGACGCCAAAAAAATATACATATATTGAATACAAGATAAGGTGAATTGGCAAAATTTTCACGAGAGATGACAAAGGTAATGATCCCGAATAAAGGGTTTTAACAGTGCAAATAAGAGGTCAATTTTATTAAAACCTCTTTAGAAAATCCTAATGTCCTCTCAAATCTTTTCTTTTCTTTACAACTTTGAAACCGTAGATCTACCACTATTGATTTCAATATTCATATATACCAATTTTTTATTGATAAAATTTGCTAGATTTATTTTCTTTCGTTTCTACCATAATGTATTTCAATCCTCCATTGTAACTTTGCTTTTACAAATCTGGCAAATTTGAAGAAGTCGTGGCAATCATTAATTTGTCAATAGATTTTTAAATAAGTAGATTTTATCTTATTTTTCTTTCTTTTTATTGTTATCCCCTTATGCGGGATTTTGTCGTCCTTGATTTTGGATTTTGATGTACTCGTTAGTGGGATGCTTTTTTTTCTTTTTTTTTTTTTTTTTTGAAGAGATGTGTCTATCTCGATGGGTTTGATACCCCAGACCCTTCCTTTAGAAGTTCTTTTGTATCAATTTATTTGATTGATGTATGATTCTCTTATTAATGAAATATATCTTTATTAGAAAAAAAATTGAAAATTGCTTTTCCTCTTATTGACCAATGATTGGGAAGGTCTTTCTAAAGCTCCCATGAAGTTGAATAAGACTTTTGTTGTTCTCATCCTAAAGTCCGCATGACCTTGGTGGCCAAAAAAATTTTAGGCCATTTAGTCTATATATTAAATTTTATAAAGCAGTTACAACAATTCCTATTAATTGGCTAAGATGTGTTCTAAGTAGCTTGAGTACAAAATAGTTAAGGTTTATCTCTGGGAAAGTTAGACATACATTGTATTCCAAGATATCCTTTTCTCTCGTGGGAAGAAAGGGGGAGGGGGTGAATGGTTGTCAAATAGAATCTAGGAAAGGCTTGCAATTGCATAGAATGAGATGAAAAGGGAAGGGTGTTTTAAATTTTAGGTAAATTTTTCATTTGGTACCAAAACTTTGCTTATAAGTGCATCAAATTACCTAATGTTTAAAAGTTTCGGTTTACTACCTACAAATGTACATCAAAATGTATTAACATGTGAGAATAAGTTCATTTAAGATGTCAGTATTTCAAGTGGTTAAAAAGAAAAATAAATATTTTGGAATGAATTCATTTAAGGTATCAACCATTTAAATAGTTAAAAAGAGAAATTAACATTTTGCAAAGTAAGCCAAATAAGATATTAATAACTAACCATTAACAAAAATTAAGAAAATTTATATAAAAACTAATCTAAATATTGATACCTTCAATGAACTTTGCAAAATGTTGATATTTTATTTGATTCACTTTACGAAATATTAATTCCTCTTTTTAATTACTCAAAATATTGATATCCTAAACGAACTTACCCCCAAACATGTATACCTTCTAGCGTAATTTATCCATTCCTTTTGAGAGTTCCTCTCATTGTTTTCTCTCTTGTTAATCTTATAAAAGGATGTAGTAAACGTTCGTTTAATATAATCATGTGTCATATCTATTTGATTAAATGGCAATCCAATTTCTTCGATGCTTAATATCCATGAGAGATTGTTCATACCCCTTTCCTCTTCATAAAATCCATTAAAATTTCAAATTCGTAAATTTCATGGTGCGGTGGGTTAAAGAGGAATTCCTTGCACAATGAGGAATATGATACAATAATTACTCATATCAAAATCTGTTAGAGTTTCATGCTTTAACGTTACATTTACTTCAGTAGAATTCAGTTAAACTGAAAAGTAATAGTAATAGTAATGCCTATTGCTATTTTGTTTGATGATGTAGGATGTTTTTTAAAAAAGGGATTGCATTTTGTAAGTAATAGCAATTCACCTAGTAAAGGAAAACAATAAGATTCTACATTATATGAAATAGAAATTCATTATAATATGATATTTTGCAAACCAAATAAGATAATATTTATTGCATAGTGTCAAAGGTAGAATAATAATTCAATTATATTAAACTAAACACAATGTAAGTTTAATGACATTTGCAGACAGCATGGAATAGTTTGCTATTGAATAATTATACATACTAGTTCCAAGTGAAATTTCGTTGAAAGAAAATATCAATCTATTGGAACTATGGTCCATGCTATCTAAATTAATCAAGCCTTCAACGTAACAATTCTAGACCTACAAGATACAAGATAGTTGGTAAGCAGCAAGGGTTGGTTAACATGACCACTTCGATACTTAACTTATTAAGTGAACTAAGGTAAATTGACAATAAGATAGTTAGAGAATTGAGATGGTAAAGTAAATCCATCTTACTTGAACTTATTTGAGGGTATTTCTGGTAGCAATCGCATCATTGTTTGGGCAAGTATGTCAATTCAAATAAGAAATTTGGCTCTTCATTGTTTAGGAAATTTCATCCAAAAGGATTCACCACATGACCTTACACTTAAGCCCAAATATTCCTCCTTTATCAATTTATGATTTGGTTGTTTCTATCACCTTCCAAACCTAATATAAATTTGAAGATTACCAGACAAAATTGGTTGATCTAGGCCAATCAACTTTTGTTTTCATTTCTCCCTTAAGCATATACTTATTTTAAGGGGGTCGACACTAATATTACTATTTGTAATGGTCAACCCAATTGTAGTTAATAACTAAACTAATAGGTAACTAATGACCTTTCTTAACTATCAACCCAAAAGCATCTAACTAGTTTTTACTTGATATTTATTACTTTAGTCTTTAACTACTATAAATTCTCCCCTCCAATCAACATGAGACTATATTCACATAGGATCATACATATTTTATACATTATCATCGTAAGTAGTATCATAGATGCTACAGTACGTAATCATCCAAATATATTTCATGTTGTTTATGTAGTTAGCAAATAAAAGGGCAACCCAAAGAAACTCCATTTGCATAGGAATCAAACAAGTCTTAAGTTATTTAGGGGAACTACAAGATTATGCTTAGAGAACAATGAACATATTATAATAGTTTGCTTTAGCATATCAAAATTTGTGCAAGGACACCTTCATAGGAGGATAATGTATATATTTTTAGTTTGGGGCTGTAAAGTTAACTAAAATGCCTCACTTTAGCCTACATTTGGTTTACCCACTACAAAGGTTGAATTTATGGTGTTATTGAAGCAATTAAAGAACTAATATTGTTGAGATGGACATTCTCTAAGTTTAATTAATATTGTTGAGAAGGATGTTCTCTAAGTTTATGGTTGTGATGATGTTATCCATTGCATTGGCTGGTAATGTATACCTCACTAAATACACAATGCATTTTGAGACTAAAACATTGTAATGTGTGAATTCAAGACACTATGGCACAAGATATGTTTAACTAAAAAAAACAATATTATTCTTCTTGGAAATAAGTCCAACCTTATTTGGATTATTGATAGTGTTGAGAAAGATCACTATATCCAATGTAAGCTTTTATTAAAATGAGAGTGTTTCTTGTTTAGGGGTAAAGTGTCATGGCATCTAAATTCATGCCAATTGTGCTATTGTAGATTGTTACCTCAAATTTCTTGTGCAATTTTCCATAGACATCTTTAATAGTATAGAATTGTAAATGGGAGGGATTTTTTTTTTTTTGCTTTAGGGGGTAGGGTAGGTATTAGGGGTAGGTGTGTTGTGGCTATGGTTGGTCAATCCAAGGACAGTTGGAATTTGATTGAGAAAGTGGGTATATATCATGTCTAAGAGCATCGGCTAAACTATGAGAATAGTGTGAAGACATAGCAATGCCAATCAAAATTCTATTGTTGTTTAAGTGATTTTCTAGCACAACCTTCAATTGCACCTATTGTTTTTCTACTTATGCATACTTCTTTAGTTTGACATATGCAAATATATTAGGAATCTTTCAAATATTAGGGTATTATTTCTCATTTTTGTATGTGGATCTTTTTTGCGATGGAATTTCCATATGAATCTTTGTGTTCTTTTACTGTTATCTCTTTTCTCTATAATTTGTGCCAATTCATGACAATCGTTACTTCATTGGATTATATTAGCTTGTATTTCACATATTCAAATGATTATATAATGTTGTGTACACACTAAACTTATATCCCCTCATGTCTAGTGACTTCTGAAGCCACATAAGATAAGACTAAGAGCTCACATAGGTGTATTTGTCTTTATTTCTATAAAATTTTGAGGTTATCCCTACACACCATTAGAATTCGGTCAAAGAGAGTTGACCCAACAACTCATGCATATACAGAATCAACCATATCATTGGGATGCATATCTCAACCATATTACTATTGAGGATACCGTCGTGTAAGCATTCCATTCATTAATTCCAAATTTTGTTCCAAAGTAGGAAACGTGGGACATTTGAGACACATTAACGTCGACTTCTCAAAAACGAGCAACAATGTTGTAAAACAGTGTTCCCCTTTGCTAGCTAGTGCAATGTCGATTGTAATTATTAGTCCTATGGCCATGCAATTCGTATCTTTTGGAAATTCCGTACAGTAGGTGTACATACGTGTATTTGATCTTCAGTCCCTATCGACATGCACTCGATAATTTTAATGGGACAAGCACTTTGTCGTGTAATTCCCATTTTATCTCCTCTTTCTCAATTCCGTATTCCCAATTCGATTTTGACTTTTATTTCAGAAATTGATGGCTTGTCCTAATGTGGCACAAAAAGGTGGAATGGATTGCGACTTGAAGGAAATTGTAGATCCATATGAAGATCCTTGGAAAAGGATTTGACACAATCATTATGGAATCCCACTTTCATTTCATTACAATTCATTTTGCATTTGCCCATGTAATACATAGCTGGAAAGTGGAAACAAAGTTTTATTCACTAGCAAATGATGTTTTGAGCCTCGTCATTAAATAAAAAGGGAAAAAAAATAAAAAGAAAGAATGAAAGAACAGATGCAATTGTGTGGGCAAATTGTTCAACAAATCCGATTATAATTTAAGACTAAGTGCTCAAAACTAATCGATTTATTCATTAATATTAAATGATATATGCCTATAGTGAAATCTCTTTATCTGTTTATTTTGTTCAATTACAATCTATTACTATTTTGGATAAGAAGAATCGAATCTTGATCTATATAATGTTGAGGATGAAAATTTGTTGTTCCTGTGATATTATCTCATTCATATTCCAGTAAATGAATGCTTGATACATGTAAAAAGTAATAAAAAAAATCTTAAATAATATAAATAATAATTATCACTTCAAGAAACGTGCCAAATACTTATTGACGGGATAGAAACAAGACAGTATAATGGGAAGGGCAAATTTATATCCCTGATTATATAGGTTTTGACGTATAATTTTTTCTTAAAATCATAATAAGTTGAATATTTCAATCAATACAATTCAATTCCATTATTTTGTGATTTTAATGATTTAAATTTAGGGACCAATCATTGAACGGTGTCTAATTGTCTATATGGGTCAGAACAATGAACAATAGCCGAACATGAATTAAAGTCTTGTTAGTGGAATTCTTTCCTTAAATTCTCCAATAACATCATAAACTAGAATTAATTTAAAAAAACAAAAAAAAAAAAAAAACTAGCAAGAAATAGTTCATAACAAATCAGATGTGACTCCAGGAACCCACCTAGAGTTGAGTTGACGTTTGAATATTACTCATAATTGTACAATTATCTGAACCATGACCACGAAGTTGCTTCCTGCCCTGGGAATTTTAAAATACTTGACATGTGGTGGAAGAAGCACCTTTTGATGTCTATTAATTATTTTCAAACACATCCACTCAAATTTTAAACATTTGGAAAATAAATAAATATATAAATAAATGGGTATATGTTAAGAAATTAAATAATATTTTTTATAAAAAAAATTTATATTAGATATTTTATAAATGCATGAAACCAATGGGAATCCTTATTTACCAATGATTGACTAGATTATTTATTGTCTATTTTTTTAATTATTATTTCTGTATTATTGATGGAAAATTTGCCGACACCTATAGGAACAAAAGAAATGTTTTTTATGAAGATTAATCAATGGACAGAGGATAGGGATAACTGAAGAGATGAGACATATGTTAGGCTGGAAAAGGCAACATCAAATAAGTGTAGAGAGAGAGAGAGAGAGAGAGAGAAGAAGAATGTCCACCCACACGTACACATGCATGATTATGCCCTTTTTTTTGGTTTCATCAATGATAAAAGTAGTGATGCATATTCATAAACTTCCAGTTGCACGAGGGCCTCTTTTTTGTCCTCTTCTGCTTTTCTGGTTCCATCGGTACCTTTCCTTTCTTTTCTTTTCTTTCCCATTCCTTATCACTTTTTCTCTAAATTACTCTCCCAATCCCCCTTTCCCGGAATATTTTCCATTTTGCACCTACTCCTCCCAATTGGTCTGTTTGAATTGTCTGTTTTTCATCTGTATCTTTTTTAAAATGATATGTGTAAATATATCTGATTTGCATCTAAATTTTATCTATATTTGTTCTATTTGATCTTTTGATCAGAACTGTCAACTTTTTTTTATATATCTATTTCTCGATAAATAATTTGTTAGAAAAAAAAATTTGAAAAAGTATCTGTATCTGCCCAAAAAAGCCAAAACAAACAGACCCTACAATTGCAACTATATTATATATATATATATATATATATTTTACAGCATGAAACAGCCATTGTCAACCTTAGATATTATAAAAATAATATAAACTTAAAAATTTTGAGAAAATTTTATGATTTCATATATCTTTTTTTTTTATATATTAGATTGATTGGTTATTGATAATTCAAAACTATATATAGTCTTGTTTAAATCATTAAAACATTTTTTACATTAATTTTATTCTATAATTAATTCAATCTTGGATGATATGGTTTTGTTACAAGACCGTAAAAAGTCCCTCAAAAACTTGATATTAACACATTTTAATAGAATCCACGTAAACCATACTGGTTTTTACTTGGTAAATGACTCTCATCTATTCAATTGATATAGACTTCTTGATCCCTGATCTTTTTTTCTTTTCTTTTCTTTTTTAAGAAACCAACATACATTTTTTTTGTTGTAAAAAAGTAATATAAAATTAAAATTTTAAAGAAACTACAAACCATCCTCTTAAATTTTCACCTCAGTGTGGATTTATTTCTGAACTTTCAAAGTAAACTTTTGGATTTCTTAAACTATAAAAAATTGATACAGTTAAGGACACGTAATCTTTTTCGTTAAAACAAAATGAGGGGAATGTAAATTATCCCATCAAATTTTCACTTATGTGCAGAAATACCCCATAAACTTTTATCAATGTGTTGATTTACTTCAAAAACTTTCAAAGTGCACATAAAATATGTTAATTATCCTTAATTGCGTCAAATTCAAGAGAATATTTTGCAATTACCCTTAAATTTTTTTTCTAGTGCATCAGCATAATAAAAGCAATTAAAAAGACAATTTAAACATGGCATAAAAGAATGAAACTCAAAGTTTGGACCAAATTTTTTTAATCAAACTAGATAAGAAGTATTTTGCATTTTATTTTTTATTTCCTTTTATTTATTATTCTAAATTATAATATCTATTTTTTTTTCACAGCTAGCAAAGAGGAGATAAGCAACCAACCATGGCAAACTGAAGACTATATGAGAAATCTGATTCCATGAAATCTTTCATCTTTATGTGTAGTCAATACATCAACCATGTTGCATGGAATCCAATATCTTGCTTTTATAGGGTAAACTAAACCATAAGGTATAAATATTTGAGAGCGACTTTATTTAAAGTATTAATGTTTTAAGCAATTAAAAAGAGAAATTAATAATTTACAAAAAAAAAAGTCATTTTAGATCTTTTTTAAATATAATAAACCTTTATAATTGAATAGGATTAGGTATAATTATATCTTAACTATTAAATTAAGACAATCTCAAATTGAGATGGCCTAGGGTCATTGTTAGTGCACACTTAAGGTTCCCCCATTTATAAATCATCACACGTACTTGAGAATTATATTTTGTAGGATTTTTTTTATTTAACCTCTCTATAGAGAGCCTAAAGATTATAAATGCCACATGTATTGACGTTGAACATTTCACACATGGCAAGTGCAATAGAGATTTTTCTATCGAAGGTGGAATGAAAGGTTACTTTTGATGTTGTTGATTCCATTGAAATTAACTTCTCTCATAGTTAATGAGATTACGATTCAAGGAAAGTTTCGAAGCAATATAGCATTGTAAGAACCTAGGGTGGAATTAGTTTCGATCGATATGATGAATCATGTCTAACGCATAAAAGAAGGATGTGAGTAAGCATAAAAAGAGGAACTCCTAAAAAAAAATACTACTACCCTTGGATTGTCTTTCAAATGATCTATAGAGGCAAGACGATATTTTTGAAGAGATGATGGGTTTACTTAGGTTACAGCAATGGTGAGACTAAATGTGTGAATGCTTAAGAAATTTTGATGGGCTAGGGATGTCAGTTAGATAGATAATTTTCTCTAGAGTATGAGCACTACTTTAATACATCAAAGTACTAAACAACAAATTGAAGCTGAATGTTGCTCCTATAATTTTTTATATTGCCACATTATGGTCGTTAAACAATATGATAGTGCTAGCTAGGGAGTTGGTTTGGCCAAAACATAGGAAGAGTTTAAAGCTAAATTGAGAACTTCATTGTAATATAGAGACAGAGATCAGATAAATCTAAGGCTATTAAAGGACGAGAAATCCATTAGGTACTATGTGTAAGAATTCTCTAAACTGCTATTAGAGATTCTTGGCATGAGTACGAGGAAGCTATATTTGTCTTTTATGATGGGCTATAGAAATAGACTTAGGTAAAGTTAGAAAAGCATGGAGTTTAAACGAGTACCATCAAAAGCTTAGCTAATGGAGTTCAAGTTAATAGGACATCTCCTCCTTGGCTAGAGAGCAAGAGAGGTAGCCTAGGTGGAGATGTATCTCAACTTAAGTGAAAATGAGAGAGACCCACTTGGAAGAAAAAAGCTCTTGAGAGTGAGAATTGCTTAAGATAAAGTTTTTTTGCTTCTTATGTGCTAAAGTTCATAAGGCTAAATATTGTCAAATTTGAGATGAGTGGTAGCATTAGTTGTAGCTAAATGCTGCGTGGCCTAAATGTACTCAATTTTGTTATACACTTCTAAATTCACTATCTTTAGTTTCCCACGCAGCAAAAGGCTAAGAGCTTAGTGAAGTATTAGAGGTAATGGGTTAATGGAAATGTGCTTAACTCATGATCCTTATGCTAAGTTTGTGTTGAAAGATTGAAGTTAGATTAAAAAGTATTAGACGAAGGATGACTTGCTCTACAAATGAGATGGATAATACACTTTTTATGTTATGGAAACCTTTAAAAAAATGATTTTAGAGTATTCTCATTAACCAATATGTTAAGCTCGTTCAATTTTCTAGTTTGCAGGGAAGATATCCTAGCAACCATAATTAAAAGTACAAGACAAGATGGTCAGAAGAAAGTAAAGATCCTCTACGCGCCCTTAACATGAAATTTGGGCTAATAATTATGTTTGGAGTACTAGTTGCAATGAAAAGGTTCAACTCAAAGTAAAGCAACTTGCAAAGCCACAGGGGATGATACATTTTTTTGAGGAATTTGATAAATTGATTTTTTAGAGTGTGTTAGGCACTTTAGACTTCACAACTTTGATGGGAAGGATACTACAACATTTTTTCTTAAGTCTATATTTCTATTTTTCCATTTTATATATAAAAGTCCACTAAATGTATATTCCACGGACATAGCTTGGTCATTTTAAAAGTTGTTTCGAAACCATACGAACACAATAAATCTTCCAAAATTAGTGCAGTGTGATAGGGTTAGGTAGAATTAGATCTTATTTTTGTTTTTTCTTATTATTTGTATATTTTAATGGTAAACTTGATAAAACCTATTAGGTCCAATAGGTTCGGTTAGTAAACCAACCTAAACCCAAGACTTGATCTAAGCCTATGGAACTTATAGGTTCCTGATGTAAACGACGAATAGCGATGCCGATAGCCTTTATTTCCAATATTAATTGTCAACTTTGGTTACGCAATTTGTTGTATTTATTATTTGAATGTAGAGTTTTCTCATGTAATAGTATAAATAAGCCTTTAAGGTTGTCTTTATATTCATAACTCATATTTTATATACTTAAAACCCTATTTAAGAGAGATTTCTCTTGGAAATTGCATGTTTTGCAATTAATTGTATTTTAGAAATCATTCGATGAGTTGATTTATGTGTTTTATTCTTTCACGCTACGTCAAAGAGGTTTTCCTGCAGAGATGTCGATAATCTGCAGAATAGGAAGCGGTCGTATTCCTAATGGTGTTCGAGGTACGAAAGTTCTACATTATGAGCGATTGGAAGGAGATCTAAGGATCGGTTTGGTTACTTATGATACCATTGATGAAATGAGTTTTTTGAAAATCTAGCCTAAAAAGAGGTTATGGTGACAGGAGACTATACGACAGGAGCAGTTATAGGTATAAAGATGAAATTTTTTCTCAATTTAAATATGTTGTTTCTGAGTTTGATGGTACTAGAAATCTAGATGAGTTTTTGGTGTGCGTTGAGGAAGTTGAGAGGATCTTTGACCATATTGAGGGTTTCTGAAGGTATAATGATATAGTTGGTGAAGAGTTGTTTGTAGTGTGATGCATGGTATTAGTGTGAAATACTTCTAGCAGTGAGATACCTTGGAGTGGGAGTTCTTTCCCTTAGACTATAAGCAAATTTTTTCTCAGAAGATTCTATAAACGCCTGAACCAGTGAACCTAATTCTAGAAGTGCCTAAGGAGAAATTGGTAGAATAAGAGGAGAACTCAACCCTCGATGATTAGAGTGATAAGATTGGTGATGGTAAAGATAGTGAGGAAGAAGCTGACGCTTACAAAGATTGGTGATGGTGATGACAATGGGAAAAGCTGATGCCTACAAAGAAATGCCGTTAGCCTAGGAAAAAACGCTACCAGTGTTGGAGATATACCACCCACATTGGAGCCTGTCTACATTGCTAACAGCTTCATCTTTTGAATTTTTAAAACCATCAGCATTGATTACAAGCCGCTAGCTTTTATTTCCAGCATTAATTATCAACTTAGGTTACACAATTTATTGTATTTATTATTTGTCTTAAGTTTCCTCATGTAATAGTATAAATAGGCTTTTAGGGTTATTTTTAGTATTCATAACTCATATTTTGTATCCTTAAAACCCAATTTGAGAGAGATTTTCTCTTTGAAATTGCATGTTTTACAATTGATTGTATTTTAAAAATCATTCGGTGAGTTGATTTTCGTGTTTTACGCTTTCATGCTGCGTCAGTTCCACACAAGTTTACATCCAAATACTTAGGTTAGGAACCATCAATATCAAATTGGACTAAATCCCAATTCAGACACGACTTAAGATGAAAATCTATACACACACACATATATATATATTCCATTTTTTTCATGTGTACCTTCGTTCTTTAATATCTTCTCTATTTTGCCGTTTGTTTAATCCAAGCCTTGTTTATCGTTTCTAGCTTAATAATCTGACACTAAATCTTGGCTTAGGATTCTGTAATCCTTTAACCTGGATAAAAATCGCTGTTACAGCGAATTAGTTTATGGATTTTAGCCAGAGTGGCTTTGACCTTAACAGATCTGAAAGCTCATTTAAGCCAAGTTGCACCACTTCCCGAGGGAGGTCCTTTATTCGCAGAAAGAACTTATAAACAAAATGTCCTCTTCTTTGTTTCTGTATTTTTGGCATCGATCGAGAGAGAGAGAGAGAGAGAAGGGGGGTAAGGAGAAGAGAGAGAGACCCATGTCCACATACGGTGATTGATTGCACGTGTGCACAGCTATCCACGTTCGCTTGTTTTATTCATTGAATGAAATTGAAATTGATACACAAATTTGTCTTGTAGCGTTTCCACTCTTTTTTTTTTTTTTTTTTTCATATCCCATATCTCTATGTGATTTCTTCCATCTTCTTTCTCCTCGTCTGGAGGTCGGAAAAAAAAAATAAGAATTCATTAGAAGGAAGATTTATGCATAATATTTGTGATAACAAAATTTAATATAAAATTGATACGATAATCTTTTATGGGTGCTTGTAAATACTTTTATGTATTTTATTTATTTCAATTTATCATGTTATAATTAGCATGATGTTTTTTTTTTTTTTTGGCAAATCTTTGGTAAGCTTTGGCAAGATAAATGTCACATTTAGTATCTTATATTAATTTTTTTAATTGATTACTTAAAGTCTAAAAGTATATGTTTTGTATTTTAATATATTGTAATATTTTTTTATTAAGTTTTTGAATTTCCTACATCTTATAGTAAACTATTAGAACTTTAAATGTTTCTGTGATTAATTATTTGGGTGAGTCTAAGTGTTATGTTGTGTTTGGTTGACAAGAATATAAGTGATATTATATCTTTATTATAGTGGACTCTCATCTAGTTTGTAAAAATTTTTGTCTTAAGGAATGTCTATTCTATATACCATCATAGATTATATAAAAAATCTTAATTCCTTTCTTTCACCAAAGGAAGTGTTACTTTCATGAAAAGCATTTTTTTTAAATATCCCTAATCATAAAATTAAAATTATTATTCTTTTCTAATCCTATTTCTTTCTAGTCTTATCCTTTTATGGTGAACCTAACATTGTTAAACTATGAAACCTAAGAGTATAGTGCCAATATATTGACAAATAAATAAAGAATATTAAAGAATTGCAATCAATAAGGAATAAGTAGATATGACACCTAAGAATATTGTACTGATTATAAAATAATAATATAAAAAATTATATTATATGTTTGGAAAAAAGTTTAGTCTTTTAATGATCATAAGAGACTAGTTTCATTAAAAAGATACGAAAACATGAACTTTTCACTTGAGAACTCTAACACTTTATCTGCATAGAATGAATTAGGAAAGAAATATTATGAAAAGAAAGAATATGGAGGAGATAAATTATCAGAGAATTCATATCATTCCATATGTATAAATAATGAAGGAGAAGAAAATGGATGTAATGCCAGCTGTCATAAAAGATAAAAGAGATATAATAATAAACTATTTATATGCTCTTAAAGAATAATAAGTAGTTTAAAAAAGAAGAGTATAAGTGTAAATAAAAAAAAAAAGGAAAAAACTTTCCCCCTTTTCCTCTTAATTCTCTTTTTTAACGGAAAAAAGGGTGAGAAATTGGGAAAATATTACATCAATTTTTTTTAATCTTTTTCTTTTTAAACAAAGAAAGGGATAAAATTTAATCCTATCTTTTCTTTTCCTTTCCAATTTCCCTATTCCAATTCAGTGCAAATAAGGATCATTGGATGAAATAAAAAGATTTACAAGCTTAAAGAATTCATAACTTATAAGTTGATGCCGTTAGATTTTTGATAATTAATTACAAATGGAATAGTTTTACTCTTATCCGTCTTCCGCTTTGGAAAGGTTTTTATGTGTATTATATACTACATGTAATATAACTATGATATATAATTATCAATAATTTTTTAATAATGATCATATAATGGTGGTTACTTATCAATTATTTTATTTATATATTAAAATATAATTAATAATTATCTAAACATGTTTGGTGTCTACTATTGTATATTTTTCCTCTCCGGCGGGCAAATATGTCGCCTTCACGGGCCATCATTCTTACTACTAGTCGTAATCCTTCCTTGCTTTACCACGTGAAACGAGGACAGTTATTCGACACCAGATTGCGTTTCTAAACCATTCATCACTTTCTTTCACGTTACACATAAATAATATATATATATATATATACATATATATAAGTGACCTTTGACAATTTGCCACGATCTAATCATTTTTGTCTAAATATGGATGATTGATTGATCCTTGTAAAATATGTATCGCTATTTCACAACGTAGGATAAGCATTGTTTGACTTGTTATCTTATATGAAGCCAATCACGGAGTTATTGATTGTTTCGGCGAAAACCCCTTTTCGAATCATTTTTATTCTTACATTTATTATAATCGAAGTTTTGTAATTATTAAATACTATTCAAATAATCTTACAAGTTTGTGATTCTTGATGGTTTTTTTCAAAGACAGATAGTGGTAGAAAATAATGACCTTAGTCCGAAGTTGATAGTGACGGTCCACTATTATGGAAAATGCTAATAAAAATTAAAAAAAAAAACAGTAATTTTCTTTTAGGAAAAAGTAAAATATTTTCTCATTTTTAAAAGTATTATCTATCTTTTATAGACACTTATGTCTTCCACCATCATTCTTTTGAGAGTCAATAATATTCATAAAAATATTGAGATTATTATTGTTGATAAATAATATTTGACTATAGTTTAGTAAATCTAACATTGACTTGATGAATTCACAAATGGTTGGTTCAAGAAGCTCCACAAGATCTTCTACCTTATGGAGGCCTTGTCCATACGAGGACTTTAGCCTCGTGATGAAGCTCTACAAGAGCTTTAGTTAGACGATGATCTTGGTTTCTTGTCCACCATCAACCTAGTTTTAAACGTTAAGGATCATACCTCCACGTCTTACTCTAATCTTCTCAGGGGAATAACTCCAAGCTCAACCACCTCCATTGCGAGCAAGGACCACCTCAAGTCCAAGATCATTTACTTTTTTATGGGCTTAGGCCTATGGGGAATAAGATTTTGTGGACTTCTAATTAAAGTATGACTAAAAGTAATATAGACTCTTAACCCCCAAGGTAGGAGTATCCTATCTTATCAAACTCATCTCATCCCGTAGTATCTAATTTCTCAGCTCCACAAGCTAACTTAAGCATTAAAGTGGTTGCGTCAAACAACCTCCAGCACACCACTAATGGTGTTTTGTGTGTGTAGGTTCAATGTACTCCAATAATCTTTTTATCTATAATTCATTGCTTGTAGTGACTCTAAATTGCTAGTTGAGGTTTAAAAGAAAAGCAAAAGAAAAGCTAAATTACTTCTTTTAAAATTGAGTAACTTCAAAAAGAAAATGTGAGTTTTCAATAAATTTTCCGTCCGTTAAAAAATGAATAGGAGGGAATGCATTTCTTATAGCCTATACTAATTTTTAAAGTCTTATCATTGGATGATATGTAATTCAAATATTCAATATCCTAAAATAATTTAAAACAGCATTCTCTCCCATTCATCATTTCCTTTTTTGCCTAGGTCTAATCATGAAAATGCAGTTTTTTTTTTTAATTTTCTTTCTCTCTCTCTCTCTCTCTTTTTTTCCCTCTCTCTCTGTTTCTAACAACCATCACTTACATGATTTGTAGATTCTTCATTTTATGCTTGAATGACAAGCGTGTCATGTTGACCGAATCCTACATAAACATAAATATTCGTGGTCACTCTCTCTCTCACTCAGTCGTTCATAGTTCATTGTGAACCCATCCGTCCTGTCCTGCAGCCTGTGGAAATGCATGTCCTCGGGAAGAGCTACCGCGTTCCGCCGCTGCAAAATGGCAGAGCAGTGAGTAAAGTCACGTGTGGCCGGTCCATTCTGCTCAGTGTTTGGAATTGGACGTATCCTTATGACTTTTCTATGCTTTTCAACTCATTCCCATGAAATATAAAAGCAAAAAGTCAGATCATTAATAGACTTCGGGTATATAAATTTAGTCAGTCTATAACTTTCTTGAGCTTCGTAATTTTATTCTTCAATTTAATAGTTTCGCAAGTACATGCTTGTTAAAGGGTCGGTTTATTTGATTTGTTTTTTCGTTTTGATATATATTTATCAATAAATAGATATTTTTTTACTTTTGTTAATGAATAAATAAAATAAAAAATAGATATTTTAACTCACGAATAAAGCAAACAAATTAGATATAGATCTTGATTAGATACAGACAAGATATAAACAAAAGACAAACAATTTAATCAGTATCTACAATCCTTGGATGCTTTGTAGAATTGGATTATAAAATCAAATTCTACGTAGTAGACTCCTACAACCTATATAAATTATTGTAAAAAAATATTAAATCTAGTATTTAATTTCTTCATAAAATTTCAATTTATTATTTGATTTTGTTTTATTATTAAAGAATTAGAAACTTTATTCGTCGATAGAAAAAAGTAAGTACAAATCAATCCAAAACATAAAAATAGAAAAATGGAGATAACAAATCTTAACTGGTAAGATCATATGTTTTCCAACAAAAAAATGGTATCAAAAACTCAAACCGAAAAAATTATACCATCATTATGAAGAAGCGGCTCTCTAAAAAAAAAAAAAAAAAGACACGTGGGCGTAGCACTAAAATCAAGATAAAAGACACAAACATCTAATTTAAACAAACTTTTGATAGAAAGATGATTCATTTTTCCCTTTGAAAATTCTCTTCATTCCAGACCTAGCAATGCTAATACTCAAAATGTCAAATCTTTGAACACCCTTACTAACAATAGTTTTGAAATCTTTCTAAAATAAGCTTATGATTTTAAAGGGCACGAGAGATAAAGACGATAAAAAGGTGAATGAAGGGTTTTATTAAGTTTTTTAAAGTGAAGAAGCAAAAGCGGGGAAAAATAAAGGAAGAAGACAATTGAAGTTACAATGATTAATGGATGTAAATATGAAATTAATGCAACAAAATGAAGTTACAATAAGTTACATATTGTGCTTCCAGGACATAAAGTTTGTACAAACAATTTTTGAACTTAATATTTTCTGTTCCATCTATTTCCTTGGTGAGATTGAGTCGCTTGGCATGAGCTTTGAGCGTATGGAATTGATTGCAGCTCTCTTTGGTCCTTGGTTAGATAAGATATAGATCCAAATAAGATATAGAACAAGATATAGATATATATGAAAATCAAACAAATCAAATGTGAGAAATACATGCCTCAATTTTATAGAAAAAATTACACAAATACAAATTAGACAAAAATAATTATATAAATACGATGCAAAATCGCATATTAAACAAACGTTTTACAAATTAATGCAGAAGCATTAAAATTAGCCCAAAATGTCAAAACAAACATGGATTTAATTGTATTTAATGTTGGTTAATATTTGAAACTGACAAGAATTTAAAACCGATGAGGATTTATTATTAATCTTTATTTGCATTTATTATCTGTCTTTTAGGATTTCGTTTTTGAATTTCCTTTTTAATGATATAAATAGTCATTTAGGTTTATTTTTGTAAAGAAGACTTTAAATATTATTGAATTTTGAAACTCTATTCTAAGAGAAATTCTCCAAAATTGCATTTGTCTTGACAATTATGTGATTAAGTTTACGTTTAAATTGATTGTTGCTATCGGTTTCTGTTTTAAACGCTTTCACGTTGCGTCAGATTGGTACAGAGCAATGTGAGATCCTGCAAGATGTCTTCTAGCAACGATGTTGACGGCGATCGCACTCATGATAGTGTTCATGATGAGAAAGTCCAAAGGGCTGACCAATCGGTTCCAAGGGTAGTGGTGGATGCCATGGATAAAAGATTATGGCATGTAGAGCAGCTTGTCAAGACTTGGATCGAGTGGTTTGACGCCATGGGAGTTGATGCTAATAGGGGTAGAATTGATGGTGGGAGACAACCTAAGGCAAGAGAAGACTATGGTAATCCAATTGATCCACCCATCCGTGCAAATAGGAGGGCACAAATCTCTTATGATGATTCAGAGGAAGATGAATTGGTGTATGGGAGAAGACAACCACCTATGAGGGATGGTTATGGTAGAAGCAGGAATCGAAGAGGCTACCGGGATTACGATGATTACGATCAATAAGATGGTGGAGACTTTCACCGAAAGGTAGATCTAACTTACTTTAATGGTACATTCAATATTGAAGAGTTTCTTGATTGGCTAGCGGAGATGGAGAGATTCTTTGATTAGAAGGATGTTCTAGAGGAGCGAAGGGTAAAGACGGTGGCTTGTAGGTAGGAGAGAGTGCAGAATAGGCAGTTGAGGGAAGGATGACAACCTGTGTGAACGTGGATCCTTATGAAATAATTGATGAAGAGAGAGTTTCTTCCTCTTGATTATGCGCAGATACTGTTCCAGTAGTATCAGAGGTGTCGCAAAGGGATGCGAACTATCCATGAATATACTGTTTAGTTTAGGAGATTAGCGGAGCGCAACGATCTGAGAGAGTGAAGGGCAGCAACTGGCTAGGTATGTCGATGGCCTAAAGTTGCAAATCAGGGATAAAATTGGGGTAACGGTGTTGAGGAGTATGTATGAGGCCAAGAATATGGCATTAAGGGTTGAACTCATGTTGCATGATAAGAACACCAGGTTTGATGGTGGTAGTAAGAGATTTGGAAATGATTATTCAGGTCAATTTATAGTTGAAAAGAATAACAATATTGAGTAGAAACAAGGCATGAGTGGTGATAAAAAAGATGACAAAGCTATTGGTAGAAAGCCCATTAAGGTTAAAGACACTCCAAAGCAGAATAATCCCTATGCTAAGCCAATTTTTGGTAACTGTTATAGATGCAATCAGTCGGGTCACCGGTTAAATGAATGCCCTAATAGGAAAGGAGTCAACATAGTTGAGAGGGATGAGGAGATATGTGAACCTGATGGTGATGATAAGTGCTTTGATAAAGATAGAGAGGTTGAGCAAACTTATGCGATCAAGAAACTAATGTTGGCATCTAAGGATAAGGACAACACTTAACGATTCCAGTTGTTTCGTACTAGGTGTACAATAGGTGGAAAGGTGTTTGACCTAGTTGTTGATGGAGGCAGTTATGAGAACATTATTGATGGGGAAGTTGTGAAGCAATTGGGTTTACCAGTGGAAAAACTCCCTAATCCATACACTATAGGGTTGATCAAAGCAGCTGAAAGGATTATTGCGAAGAAGAGGTGTAAAGTATCATTCTCGATAGGTAAATTTGAAGATGAGGCCTATTGTGATATAGTGGATATGGAGGCGTATCATTTGTTGCTAAGAAGGCCTTAGCAATATGATGTGGATGCCCAATATGCGGGAAGGGAGAATGTGCACAGGTTAGAAAAGGGTAGTATGAAGTACACTTTACTGCCCCTCAAGGTAGCAAAACATACTAAAGTAATCAAACCAGATGAGCATTTCTGACTAACATCCATTTAACAAGAGAGATGAAGGAGCCTCGAGCTATGCACTCGTTCATTTTAAGACTAATCATGGCAACAGAAGAGGAGAATAGTGAAGATATGCTGGGAGTAGTGAAAGAAGTATTAAAAGAGTTGGTTCTACATTCAGATTGTAGTGTTTTGAAGCATCTGAATGGTCAGGCTTGACTTGGCAAAGATGGGTGTGGACAATGGATTTGGTTCTTGCAAGAGTTTCTTATCAAGCGAAAGCACAAGTCAAGAATGCAGAACAAGATGGTTGATACATTCCCATTCTATCCAGATGACTTATCTTTATCTCCAGATGAGAACTTAGGGTCAAGTTCTTTCCAGGTGGGAGAGAATAATGCAGAAGCATTAAAATCGGCCTTCAATGCCAAAACGTTAAAACCGACATGGATTTAATCGTATTTAATGTTAGTTAATATTTGCAACCGACAAGGATTTAAAACCGATGAGGATTTGTTATTAGTTTTTATTTGCATTAATTATCTGTCTTTTAGGATTCCGTTTTTTGAATTTCCTTTGTAATGCTGTAAATAGTCATTTAGGTTTATTTTTGTAAAGAAAACTTTGAATATTATTGAATTTTGAAACTCTATTTTAAGAGAAATTCTCTGAAATTGTAATTGTCTTGACAATTATGTGATTAAGTTCACGTTTGAAATTGATCGTTGCTATCGGTTTCTGTTTTAAACGCTTTCATGCTGCATCACAAATTTACATATGAAACGCCCTTTGAATATGTGATTCAGTCAAAAGTCATACGGTACTGAATCACATTTTCAAAAGGCGTTTCATAATTTTTTAAGATAAATCACATTTTAAAATGGTGATTCACATATTTTGCAGGTGAATCTTATCTTAACAGGCGATTCATATTACTTCATAAATAGTATTTTCAATATAAGATTCTAGTATAAATTCGTGAAATGCTTGTTTAACATGCGATTTTGCATCGATATTTTGATAATTAATTTTATAAATTAGTATTTAATTAATTTTTATTTAAACGGTCGATAATCATACAATTTCCTTCGATTCAAATAGATATTGATTTCACCTTTTTTTTTCCTAGTTAATTAATTTATTTTATTTCCTTAAAATAACCTTGGCATGTTTTAAACCATTATTATTGACAAGCCTTTTGGTTGTTGTGGCTTCAGTGGAGTGGATTACGGGTTTGCTCTCTCCCCATTTTTTGCTCGTTAATGGAATTTTCATTAAATGTTGCTCAGATTCCATGTTTTTATGATCATGAAGTCCCTTAGTCACGAATCTTGGCAAAGTTTTGCAGGTCAAACTACCTTTCTACTTGAACAATGAGAGTGTTAGCCTTTTTGTTTTATATCGTATGTTTTTATGTAATGTGTATGCGTTTGAATAAAAAATGGATTAGAATCCTAGAAATAGAATAGAATAAATTAAACAAAATGATGACAAATCCATTCCTATGTTTAAATACATTTATGGAATGGTATAAAATAGAATAAAATGATTATTTAATAAGATTTATCAAAAATATCCTTTATATTAAATATAAATAATAAATATATGTAGATCAACCACATATATAAATAGAATAAAATCATGATTCTGCTTTTAAGAAGACGGAATCGAATTCATCTTTTGAGGAGGAGGAATCAAATTCCTCCTAGAAGTTAGAATCGTTGATTCCAATGAATCACAATTCAATTTCTAAAAACAATTTTAAATACTAGAAAAGCGATCAAGTCATTCATGTATACCAAACGTACCATTATTAGTTTATTACTGATAAAAATCAATCATATGAGAAAAATATTCAAAGCAGATAAGGTTCATGGGGTTTGCTCAAAGAGCATAGATAATGGATATATTCCAAGTATAATTGTGAGGATTAAAATATTGCTTGATTATAGGATAAGCAAATCAAAGTCCACATGAATTTTTGGGTATCACACATTTTTATCAATTCTATAAAATAAAATTATTTAAATACAAATCACATAATTTTAATTATCAAAACACCAACATAAAATTGTATTTAAAACATGCTATTATGGTTTTAATAAAAAAATTACATCTTTAAAATACGATTTTGAAATTTTAGTACATTACAATAAATATGCAATTTAGTGGAAAGTAAAATCACATCACATTTGATTTATTATAAATGAAAAGTTTTACTATTTTTACAAAAATTATAAAATTATATGTAAGACATGCAACATTCATACAAAAAATAAAATCGCATGTTATACATGGGATTTTGATTTGGTATTTAAATAATTATTTTTACATAATTAGTATTTATGTAAATAATTTAATGACGGATCTGTAAATGACAACTTTATCTGAATTTTCTATGTGTAATAAATCTATTAAATTCTCTGGATAATTTTCTTTACAAATTTGCTCATGTTGTAATGGCTTGTGAGGAAAAGCTGTGTTATTTTGGAAAGATGAAGCTGAAGTTTTATTGCAGATCGCTTGGCTGCAGTATTCAGAAGCTCTTATATTTTGTACTTTTTGTTACTCCTGAAGACTCCAAAATCTCACACTGTTTTGATGTTGTAAATACAAAAGGATGGTGGGAAAGACTAAAAAGCCTAGATACTGGCAGTTTGTGAATTGTTTTCTCCTCTTCACTTTTGCAATTTGAGTGTGGATATACATTTAAAACTTTTTTTTTCCCGGCCATCACACGATTGAACTTTTAAGTATTTTAAATAACATCCCTTACCCAAATTAAAAAAAAAAAAAAATCCAGTGTTTTTAGATCTGACCTAGGAGTTTGATCCAAATATACTAGAGGATCAAAAGCCAATAAATAAAATCGGATTAAACCGGAATTAAATCGTGGTTTAATCAGTCCGTTCTCAATGAAGGGTCAAGTTCAATCGAGTTCAACAAAACAGATCACTCCAAGTTTGACAACACTAAAAAAATAGAAAAACACACATACATAAGTTACTAACATAAATGACATCTTTTTTGTTTTATTTTTTAATTTAAAAAAGAAACACTTAGATCACGTTAAGGTCAAAGTTTTTTAGAGATGTTATTTCCAACTTCTGTGGATTATTTGTTAATCATCAGTGTTTAGTGGGGGTATTTCATGGAATATATTCGCACAAATGTTAAAGTTTATGCGAGTTTTTTTTTTTATTTTCTCTTAAAAATTATTAAGATAAGACATATATTTAGGTGAATCTTGCAACACAACCCTCGTTGTTTCCGTTACCAAAACATTAATCGACTCATCCCGAGTTCATTCCGAACATTCTACTTGATATTCCATTCCATTTATTAGCTTATTGTAAAAGTAGCTTTATCAGCGGTTGGTGGCAGCAACTCCAAGACTAAATACCATTCCTTCACCGATAAATTGGGTTTCTTCAGTAAGTAACATTGCTTGTAGAAGCAACGATCCTTAGGTTTTTTTTTTTTTTTTTTATACTTCTAATGTGTTAGTTATGTATAATTTATCTAATATGGGCCTATAAAATTTTTAAAAAATCATATTAAGTAACTGATGAATAAATAATGAGTTCCTTAATAAAGAGAGTTGCTTAAGATGTTGATGTGATATGTTAAATAACTTTCTGAATAATCCAGAAATAAAAACGATCTTAACTTCATTCCTATTCAACTAATTTTATTAGCTATAGCTACTCATGTCAACAACTCATTCAATCACCACAATGAAGTGAAATCCATGTCTAATCGACCATAACATTGGTAGAGGTTGGATTTATCGTCATCTCGTCAATGGCCACCACCCATAGGTTTAAATGACAAGACACAAACAATACCTATTATTTTAATTGTTGAAAAATTTAATAGTCAAATCACAACTATCTTCCATAGGCACAAACAACAAATAAGCAATAGAGCATACTTTCTTTTCTAAAATAGCTAACTCTCTATCCTTTCATATTGTTATTATATGACAATAAATTATAAACCTCAACTCGAAATTCTATATAATTTATTTTCTCCAGTTTTTAAATATCTCATAATAATTTTTAACTACTATAATAATAACCTGGCCAAACTATATTTGAAAGTAACTGAGTGAAGAACTATATTTAGAATTAGGGTCATCGACTTAATAAGTTAGGGGCACCAGGGTAAATAGTTAACAGTTGCCTCTTCTAGATTTCCTACACTTTTTTTTTTTTAATCTTTTTTATTTCTTACTCCAAGTCTTGATTTCAAGATTAATCCTATTAACAACCAAATTAGAATAATGGTTTACATTTGTTTTGAAATATTCATCTTAATCAATGACCTTATAACCTTATGGCATCTAGTCTAGATTCTCATCTTGAGATACCGAGTTCAATTCCCGTCTCAGCGCATTGTAATGACTCTATGTGGTCGTGTTATAATAGCCTTTATGGCCCAAAGAAAAAAAGTTAATCTTTACATTTAAAAAGGATTTCTTTATAATTAAAACCTTGGGTGACGGAATCTAATATTGGCACAGTTTTGGAACCGAACGAACCATATCAAACCGAAACCAGAACCATCAATTCTGGATCTTGAAAATGAGGATCGAAACCATCTCCCACAATCCTAGTCTCGATCTATAGAACTAACAGTTCCAGGTTCTAATTTTGGAACCGCGAAATCGTCTCTTTTTTTTTCAAGTAAAACAATGAATTTTTACATTTTAATAAAATAAATTTAAAATTAAATAATTAATTTTCGGATCTGAAAATATTAAATTATTTAACCAAATTTTTAAAAAATTTGTTTAGAATGCACATTGATTTATATATATAATAACAACTAATATCAATTATAGTTAGTAATATGATATTGCAAAATACTCTAAAAGATAACAAGAAAATTACAATACAAAAATTAGTCCCATCTTATTAAGAAACAAATTTTGCTTTTATGCGAAGTTTATATAAATTAAATTATATGTAATTTTAAGTTATGTTTATTTGTATTATTGATAATAAAAATAAATATTGTAAATAATTAATAAATTTTAGTATTCACATGAAATAGTATAAATATTGATAATTATATATTTAATATAATTTAAAAAAAAATATCTAATTATTTTCTCTTTTTTTTAGTGGAACCGGATGGAACCAGCATAGAATCGTCTAAGAACCCGAAAAACTTGTGGTTCTTTAGCCAATTCTAGAACTGGACCAACCAATCTTGTTTCGGTTCTAAAGAACCGATAACGATTCTGATTCGAAACTGAACTGTGCCTATACATAATGAAGCCAAGTATCTAAAGTACCCCATGAAGCCACAAACAAATTGGGTTTAATATAAGGTTTATAAGACTATCCGAAGTTACCCACCAAGTATAAAATAAGGGCTCAAAGAAAGTTTAATCAAGAGAAGAAGTAAGACCCAAATCGATTCAACTTTATTTAAACTTAAATCGACCACAATGGCTCGTACTTGTATGGAATTGGCATACTAACGTCCCTCCAACCTATCTGAAATCGTCCGACGACTGGTCTTGTAAGAAGAGTAGCTTGGTTAATCTGGGAACACCTGGCTGGTTCTAATTCTGAGATATCTCGTACGGATGCTCATAGGTTTCCATCCGAAAAGTAAGAGGGGGACGCCTAGTAACTAGCAATTGCATATTACCATTCGACCAGTCCATCTTGTCCCCTCCAAATACCATTTAATTTGATCAATTTAACTTCTCCGTCTGCATTCCATCAGAACTATTTATCCTTTCTTGTCCGATTAGTCCTTGCACATAAACTTCAGGTTATTTACTAAAAATGCCATAGTGTTTCTTAGAGTTTGTTTAAATTCATTTTACAAACTTGGATCATATTAGAACACTCTTATTATTCTCTAAAAGCTACGAACTCTTTTGTTATTTGATTATTGAGTGTTGCACTTTAATCATGAGTTAACCATCTTATGAACATCAACATAAATATTATAATATCTCAATTGAGCCTGAATTTAAAGAGTTAAATAAGCATTCATATAGGTTTCAAGAAAAAGATACAACCAGATCATAAAATTTTTTAATTTTTTATTAATCTAATAGGTTGTGGTAAACTTATTATTGGATTTATCACATCTACCTGACGAACTTATTTTATTGTTAGTGCATGTTCATAAAAAATTAATCATGGTTTTGAAATTAGTTTGCATTTAATGTTAGTAAGTTACATTAGGATTATGTGTGTTTAATTTGTTGAACCCGAAATTCTCCATTTTCATGCTTTTAGTTATACAAAACCCAGTCCATTTATTAAAGGTTGCTTGGCGAAAGTTAAAAATTTTATTATTGGAAATTCCTTCGGAAATTGGTCTTGGAAAAGAAAAAAAAAAGTTTGTTAATTAATGGATGTTGGTAAGAAAGATAAGTAAGGATTGTAATCCTAAATTAGTTATTGGCTCACACTTTTAAAAACGAAAAAAACATTTTCTTAAAGAAAATTAAAAACTAGATATAAATAGAAAAAGGAAATTAATAATAACATTTTAAAAAATTACACAAATAGCACTAAAGCAAAAATAATCCTCAAAATAGGCAAGTTGAACTCATCTTTTAAAGAAACGAGGTTATAAATGATTGACCTCTCATTTCTCCCAGAGATAAGTTTAGTATTAATCAAGTCTCCTAAAGAGGCAAAATTGACCATCTACAACCTTGTTCTTTTAAGAATCGAGTTCAAGTTATCTATTTTTTTATTATTTTTTTCTTTGCGGTATTTGTATAAATTTTTTTTTGAAAATGTTATTATTTTTTTCCTAATCTCAAGATAAGCTGCAAGCTTAACTTAAGGATAACCTTTTGTTTTTAAATAACAACTTTCCACTTTTACAAAAATTTACGTTCCTAATTTATCAACATTCCAATTATTTACAAAAGGTTTAAATATAAATACCATACAAAATATTACAATTTATATAAAATAACGGATTCATAGAAAAATGGAAACTAAACATAAAAAATTAAAAGAAAAAAACATCATCATTTACATTTTTCAGATTTCTCTTAAACCACCAAGTCGACTATGTACCAGGGATGATGTGGTATTCCTGGTTCTTTTTATTAAAGATTTTTGGATGAAAACACTTTTTAGCTTAAGTTATTGAAAATTTTATTATCCTTATGTTTTTTTATGGACAGATCTTCACGCTTGTTTAATGGTTTAGATTCATATTCAATCGTGATTGTATAATTAAAATACTTAATATATTATTTATTATATTTATTATAATAGTTAGATGATTTACTATATGATAGTCTACATAACTTTCTAAGATATTAAGGTTTGTTATTTCTCATAAAAAAGTTTAAAAAATCTAACATAAAGTCCAATTAAGAAAAGAAAAACTACAAGAATCCTGAATTAAAAGGGATAAAAAAAAAAAAAAGAAAGAGAAGACCAAAGTTACTAAATTTGAGAAGAGTTCCAACCGAAAGAAACGAGTTCTATTGAAAAAATAAAAAGACAAAAAAGAAAACAATTTCGTGAAAAATTAATGAATGACGATCGTTTTTTGAAAGTACTAACACATGATCAAAATTAAAAAAGAAAAAAGATCACTGATCATGCCAAACACAATTAACAAAGGAAAGAAATTCCAAACATGTGATCCCTATTAAGAATTTGCAAACTATGCAATTTTTTTCTTTTTTGGTAAATAGACTAGATATGCAATTTTAAAAAAAATGTTAAGCACGCACTTTTAATAAAAATATTTTATAAAGTATGTATGTTAAATATGTGATTTCTTTAAAACATACTAATAAAATATCATGTCAAATACGATTTTTACTAATACATATACTATTATGATCAATATGCTATAAAAAACATGCAACCTTTTTATAATAAGATTGCCAATTTTTATTAAAAAAAATATACTAATTTCTGAAAAACAAATGCAAATTGAATGAAGAGGATGTAGTTTTCACTAAAACGTAAGGCAATCATCCAACTCAGGCCGGTAGCTACCCGTGACTTGCCCAGATCCATCTCGGAGGATCCTGGACCCAGACCCGGTTCGTGGGCGTTGGATTTGAACCGGCAGAGTAGCCATAGGGTCCCCGTTTCTAGGTCAATGCAGGTTCATCTGTCAGAAAGATGGGTTGACTCAGTTCAGCAAGGAAAAATAAACAGAACAAGAAAAATTAATATTTGAAGAAATGTAAATAAATATAATATAAATAATAATGTAAAAATTAAAAATATATATAGCATTTAACATGTTGACTATCTATGAATAGAAATACATTATTATCAATTTATAGTATTTATTGAGTTATTGATAGCAACACAAATGATAAATATAATTAAAAACGTATAAGGTTTGTCTTATATCACAACTAAAATGAAATGTATCTATACATGAAACTAGATAGTTAATTTTCCTTTTAAATCTTATATGCATAATTAATTGGGGAAAAAATAATAAAATTAGAGATGTACATATGAGTTATGTGAAGTTGTAAACCAACCTGTCATACCCTTACTTTAGCCTCATTATAATGCAAGCAAACATTTTTTAGCCAACTTATCCTATAAGGGTTGGTGGGTTAAGCGAGTTGTCTCTCAAACCCACTATGAACTTTTTTTTCTTAATTGTAATATTATAATATATCATGTTACAAGTAGTATACATCGTTTTTTTAATTAAAATTAAAAAAAAAACTATTTACATATAACACAAAAAAATTATTTTTTTCCATCATTTCGTAGAGGTATTTGTTTTAATTTCTCTTAAATAGCCAATCATTTGAACATATAATATAGAAAAAAAGTTATTAAAAACCATATCATCTCACAATACTTTTTTTTTTCCTTTCACCCGAACACTAACAAAACCTTTACTAGAACAAGTAATGTACCTCACCATCAATAATCATCATCCAAATAACAACTCAATTTAAATTTAAATTTAAATTGAGAGTTTTGAGTATAATGTCCATAGGATGTAATAAACAACCAAATATAAATTCAATAAATTAAATATTTGAAACATATATCCATCATCGTTCGTCATAATTTTTAAAATGTTCATCAACAATTTAACCCATTTTAACCGATGGGTTATATACTCTAGACCAAAATAGTATATATTTTTTATTTTTTTATGAGTTATATGGATTGTTCTGGATAACTCACTTGCTTATAAGGCACTAAATAAAACCCCTTAGTTTAAAATTGGTCTGAATTTGTTTTGAAATTCAGTTATTCACATTGCCATAACAATTTAAACAGCCCGCTGTATCATTTAGGAGTTGGTAGGGGTGTTCACGGTTCGGTTAACCGATCCGTTGCCCTATTTTTTGATCCTAACCGTAATAATCGGATTTTAAATATCCTGATCCTAAACCTATCCATTATGAACGGTTAACCGCCTTAACGGTTAACCGTTTTTTTCGGTTTTCGATTTTTAACCGTTTGACATAATGGTTATGCAAATTTTGCAATTAACCATACTTTTCAATATATCCGTAAAAATAATTAGAGTATTTTTTTTTGTATAATTATATTAAAAACTATAAATTAAGAATGTAAGACATGTAAAATAGTTATTAATATATATCGGTGTCATCAGGATAATAATCATAATAGCTTTTTACTCATGTGTTATTATCAACCTCGATCAATTAAGCTCAATACAAAATCTCAATCAAATACCACCATTCTAATTTTCAAACATATATGCATTTGTTTATTTTTATCTGAATTATTCACTTTAACATAATTCATATTGATAATACTAAAAAAATAATCATATGGGTATATTATAAATTATATATATATAGTTACGGATCGGTTAACCGAATCCATCGGTTTCTAGAATCTAAAAACCGAAACCGAAACCGAAAACCGAAAAAATTAAAAATGCTAATCCTAAACCGAAATCGATGGATCGGTTAACCGCTTTTTTCGGATTGGTTTCTCGGTTTCAGTTCGGTTATCCTAAACATTTGGTTTTTTTGCACACCCCTAGGAGTTGGTGCTGAGTGTTGACACCGTCAAACTCAAACATCGTAGAAGTGGATTCTGACACCACTGTCGCTGCTTCAAGTGCCCGAGATGTTTATAACCGATTAAAAAAAAGGTGTTCAAGATGTTGGAAAGCTTCTTGGCGTACCAGACCATGATTAAAGATATTTTAAATGGATAAAATATATTAGAAAGTCGCAACGTGTGAAAATAGATTCATTTTAGATTATAATATTTTAAAAAAAGTATCTTTTAAGATTTAATTAAGTATTACCCATATTGATACATGTTAATGAAGTTTTAAAAAAAGGTTTCTTAAGTTTTAATTAAATATTTTTTTTTATTGACACTTGCTAATAGTGACCTCAATTGACCAACTTCTGTAAACGTTGTGACATAAAATGAACTTGCTCTCAAACATTGTGATCTAAAATAAGCTTACTCACTAAACATTATGATATCTTTTGAACTTTTTAAAACGTTGTGATCTAAAATCAACTTATCTCTAAACTTTATGACATTTTATAATAATTTACCCTATTGTAATATTTAACTCTCATCCTTCTTAGTATGTTTATGTTAGTTTTGGAAGTATTAACACTTGTGTTGAGCAAGTGACATTCCAAAATAAAATAGATACGAGCAAAATTTTCAGAGATCAATATCTCTCATCCCTGTTATTGGTACTGTTGTTTGTTGAAAGTTTAGAAATATATCAATATTGAGATGAAATGTAGGGAATTATCTACAAAATTCAACAAATAATATAGGTTAATATTGTAAATGATGTCAAAATTTTTATAAAATGCACAATTGGATACTTGAATTTTGAAATTGATTATATTAGTACCTAAATAAGGTTTTTTTTGCACGCTTTTCATAACTAATTTAACACGGATAGTTCTATTTGCACTTGTGGATGAATTTTCTAATAATGTATTGACACGTGCTTGATAAATATTAAAAAAAATGTTTGCACAACCCTACCAAAAAATTACACATGTATACCTTAAATTGATAATGTGTGTATTTTCAAGTAATTTGCTTTTCTCTATCTTTTTTTTCCTAAGAATTTTAATAAAAAATAAATTACCAATGATGAGCTTTTGGTTATCATCCTCAACGTGCAAAGATCATGGGCTAGTCTCCACTATTATACACAAATAGCAGCTAGCCGGGGTTATTTAACTTTGCATAAACTACCATAGTAGTAGTCAGAATGAATAGGCTACTATTGTTAGATTTGTTGATGGTGGTGGTTAGTTGAATCTTAAAGTTGCTAGAGGGACGAATTTGAGCTCTTCAACTCGAGCACCACACCACTAATTGAAGAAAAAGTTTGCTATTTAGTGACACAACGAGTTAGCGTAAACACAAATTAGACCATAATTCAAAGCTGGTAGCATATCTTACAAGGCTGATGGTGTAAATCAAGGTGCCCTAATGCTTTTCCTTCTCTTCTTCTTAGACGACTCCTTTTTGTTCAATTATGTGTCTGCTATGTCATCCGCATCATTCTCTTCCACTTGAGGAGAACTCGACCCTTAGTTATCTTCTGAATATAAAAGTGTATTGTTGGGGTAGAAAGGAAATATACTAGTGATATTAAACATCTTTGAAATGCCTATACTATTGGGCAATCCAACTACATAGGCATTTTCATTGATCTTTTGCAAAATCTGATATGATCCATACTTCTTGGGTTGCAGCTTATTATACTTCCCAACAAGAAACCTCTCTCTCCGCAAGAACACCATCACTTAATCACCTTCTGGGAACGTTTATTTCTTACGATGCTTATCTACTGCTGCTTTGTACTTGGCACTTCCATTGCCCATGTCCAAATCTGGGTTCTCACGCCGATAACTAATGAGAACAATTTCATCTCCATTCTCCCAAGCATTGGTATTGTGAAATATGAGGCAATTTAGAAGCTCAAAACACTTAATCCGATGCTTATCCTTTGCGTATCTTGGAAATATACCAAAATGAGCTTTTTTGGTTGCATCGAATGTGTCAATTAGCTTCTTATCTTTAACCATTCCTTAAGTCTGAAATACAGAGGCAAATCCATAAATATGGTGTATTTCTTGGAGATAGCAAAATCATGCATCATGACAAACTCTGATATAGTAATAGGTATTGGATCATGCATGAACCCATCCTTTGAGATAACCTTGTATGTTACATATGGTAGCTTCGCCGAATAATCAAAAGTGAATATCTCACCAGTTTTTGGATCAACTTTAGGATGAGCAGTGAAAGAATGTGAAATGCTAGAAGTTTTCCATAATGATAAACGAAAGCAGTATTTCCAGTTCCATACCCATATGAGTCATCAATTACTTTCATTTTTGCCCTCAGTATTTGCATATAGACCATTAATAGACCAAAGAGTCCTTTAAGATCTCCAATCTTCAAAAATTTGGGACTTCCATAGTGCTCCTCCTGTTTAAGGTGTGATGTTTTAACATAGTTGGAAACATATATTGCTTTCCCATCTTTTATCCTTAGACCATGGATCATGCTGTCTCTATCAAACCAATGATCTCTAGCAATAGATGAAAAGTTGGAATTAGGACCAACTTTCACAAATTCTCCATTCAAATATTCTTGATTCATAATGCATATAAAAAGTGCTTGAGGTGTTGCAGAGATCGAATGGAATCATTAGCCATTCATATAACCCCTCCTTTGTCTTGAACGTTGTTTTCCACTCATTCCCAGACTTGATTCTGATATATGGTAGCCACTCCTTAGGTAAAATTTGGAAAACACATTCGCTGCACTCAACTTGTCTTCTAATTGGGGTATTGGGAATTTATACCCAATATTGATCTTGTTGATGGCCCTATTATCAACACACATTCTCCAACTGCCATCTTTCTTTGGGGTTAGTAATGTAGGCACAACACATGGACGCATAGTCTCTCTGATAAACCCTTTCTACAACAACTCTTGTACTTTCTCCTACAAAACTGCACTCTCCTTCGATTCTACCATTTTCTTCCTCATTGATTTATCTTCTTTCCACTCAACAACATCCCCCGTATCTCCTGGGTAGTCTTAGTTTTCTCAATAAAAATGTTTTTAGAACTTTCACCCCTTGTAGCACTTATTACCATCAAAACAACTACTCTTTCCTTACAACATCAACTCTCCTTTAATGGTCATGTTCTTAGCTTTGGTCAAATTGCACAGAACATGAACTCCAATTTTATCACAAATTTGTGGCTTCAACTCCTCCAAGTCTTCTCTCTGGTTAGCCACTTGTTTTATAACTTTAATATCATAGTCTTTATCCATAGTTATAGAAACTCCATCTTTCTTATTCACATCCATAATGACATGGACTTGGGCAACCTTGGAATTCTCTTGTTGTTCTATTGATTTTTCAATTTCACCTTCTACTTCCTTCAAATCATTACTTTCTGCCAACATCATAAATCCCATGGTACATTTGCATATCAATTTCCTTCCCTGATGACATCTTCGGTGCTATTGAAACATTGTCTCCTCATAATCAAGTGGAAAAAAATTCATCTTCTAATAATTGCTCCATCCTATTCTATGTTCTAACATATGCTATTCCTTCACGACCTTCTCTTTTTTTGCAATCTCACCTACCATGCAGAAGCACCCTCTTTCAATCTATAAGCCACTAATCTCACCCTTTTCTCTTGAGGAATCTCTATATATTCAAAGATTCGCTCAATCTCAGTAATCCAATCAATAAAATTCTTAATCCCTAGATTTATGCTAAAATGCGGAATATCTATCTTTAACTTGGAATCATTCCTTTCATATTCATTCTTACTTTCCTAATAATCATTAAAATTACTACCTCTACCTCTATATTGACATCTACTATCACCATATGCCTTACCTCTTCCATATCTACCACTAATGCCTCATCTTTGTGGCTGCTCTTCCTCCAATAATTCATCTTCCTCCTTAGAACAGTCTTCATAAGCATGTAACGCATGATTCACAGTAATAAGTCTGACAATAGGATCGCCGGTGCATACTCTGCCCTTGGTTGCATCCCACAATCGTTTTTGTTCCTGTTGGTATCGGATCCCATCATATTAAAATGTTCAATTAGGTCATCAAAGCGCTGTTCAAAATGCTAGAATCTCTAATCCAGACTATCCAACACTGCCTTTCGAGCCTATGACTCGGTTCACAAGGCTTCCACATCCCCAACAATGTGTCGGATGTGACCGTCTCCTAAGTTATTGTCTCTTGACATCTCTACATTTTATCGCTCTGATACCACTCTGACTCAACAAGTTAGCACAAATACAAAATAAAGCACTCACCGAGTGATTTAATCACACAACAATTGCAAGGATGCAATTCTCAAAGAGAAAACTCTCTCAATTTAGGGTTTCAAAATTTATCATCAATTCTTAAAAAGAAAGGCAATTCTAAAAGACTATTTATATTATTACATGGAAAACCTTAAAAGACAAACAATAAATAAAAGCTAACAACCTAAAAATTTAAATTGTAGCAATGTCGTTGGCTTCAAGGCAAGTGGTGTAAAATTCAAAGTCGGGCGCATATCTTCCAAGGGCAGCAGTGTAAATCAAGCTGGCATAGTGCTCTTCCCCCCCTCTCCTTCTTGGATGACTTCCTTTGTTCAAATATATGTCTGCTATATCGTTCGCATCACTTAGTTCCTTGAACACCAAGAACTTAAATCTTCTTTTAGTTTTGCTTCAAATGTAATTATTTTTAAACAAGTACTAGTGTATCTTCTTAAACATCACTTCCAAAGAAAGTTTACTACTTTCTTAGGTTTTTCAGCACTAGGAGCTCAAATTTAAGTTTTTTCTTCTTTGATTTTAGTTTAGATTCAACAATTTTTAAGTGGAGAAACTAGTTCGGCTTCTCTAGTTCTAGAGAGAAAAAGTACCAATTGTAAAGAACGACTGCTAGTTAGACTTTTCAACACCTAAAATCAAACATGAGTTTTTTCAAGGCTTTAGATTCAATAATTTTTAAAATCTTTCTCCTTCATTTGACAATTTTTTTTATTGCATAATCTGAACTCTTAGGTTAAAACTCACTTGGGAGTTTTTTTTCCCATTCAAGGCCGTTTACTGTTTTTCCTTATAAACTAGTGTACATTTACACACGTGCACATTCACTTATGGGTCAACTGTACATGTCTTGTTTTATTAATAAAAGGGTGCATATGTGTAGACATAACTAAAAGAGACACTAAAAGAAAAAACATGTTTTATTAATTCTAAGTAATCTTGTGTTCAAATTTTTCTTCTCTTTTGATATTTTTTTTAGGGTGAGGGACGAACAGTTTAGGGGGCTTTTAGTAACGATAGGAGAATCAATAGCAGAGGAAAATGATAATATGTTAATCCTTATTGATTGATGAAGATAAGAGGAGCACGAAAGCTTATTTAGAGAGAGGAGGAAAAAAAGGCTATAACATTTATCAATTAGGACATGATTAGATAACGGAACAAGCTAATTATATCCTGGAACCACCTGGTCCTGGGTCCGATCTAGGGTAGCCTATAAATAGCTTGACCTAAGGAAGGCTAGGTTAGTTTTGGGCCTACTTACTTAAGGGCTAATTTATGGCCCATTAAACTACCTAATATTTTTCTTAAATAATAAAAATTAAAATAATTTTTAAAATATAAAATTAAAAATTATGAAAAAAACTAATATTAAATTAAAAAATAAATTTAAAATTAACTATGACCAATTTTTAACTTACAATAAGGAATAGGCCTAAGAACAATAGTATTTAGCCCATTTATTAGAAAAATTGTTTAAAATGTGCATTTATTAATACACAAACACATCCACTTTTAGTTATAGGCTTAGCAACGTGGGACTACTAAAAACTCAAAACACAAAGAAGTCTTACAAACACAGAAAAATCCCACATTATTAAAAATTAGATTTTATTTTGATTAAAAGTCTATAAAATCAATCAGACTTACTTTTATGTTTATCTATTACTTGTATTATCAATAACAACAATATATATTAAAAGTTATAAATGGTTAATAAATTTTCATTATTTAGTTTGAATCATTATTTTCTTATTTATATTAATATTATTTCAATTTTCTTTTGTTAATTTTTTTTTTCATTTTCCTTTTTTTTAATATGATGGTTACTTAGTCTGATCAAAAGGGTCAAAGGATAACCAAATGATTCATTTTCCCATCCCCGACTTAGCAACCCATCAAGTCATAACCCGTATAACCAAATGAAGTCGATGGATCATGCCCATTGGTTCTAGATCAGATGAGGTCATGGGTCAGACGTGGATTGTGCCAATGTGTAGCCATGATTGTATTTTAGGTAATATGTGGCAATAAACTGAAAATAACATTGAGTATTTATACAAGGCTACAAAATGATGTCTATTGTTAAAATATTTCTAACTTAATACTATGTATATTGGTTTCCTAATTTGATAGATCATGTTTAAAATAATTTCGACTTGAATCTATTACATTAGTAGAAAAAAATGCATGTAATTTATCTTTTTCTAGATAATTTGTGTATTTCATGTGTGAGACAATTTAGTTAATAAACCAATAATCTATATATACTCTAAATATGGTAAATAGGTAATTTTATTTATGTATCAATACTTTAAGTGGTTAAAAAGAGGTAAGGGCAGATTTGGGGGGTAGGAAGAGTTAGGGACGATGGAGGCCCTGACCTCCAGACCCAGGAAAAACTAATTTTTAAAAGTTTTTAAAAAGAAAAAAATATATTAATATATTATAAAAAGAACTATAATATAAAACTAAATATGGTGTAGTGGTTAAGCATGTACTTCTATATCTATGAGGTCAAAGGTTCAAATTCCATGAAAGTAACTTTTTCAATATGCATTTATTATACTACTACTTCTATCTCTTATACTTTCTACTCTCTCTCTCTCTCTATAAATATATATATATGTTTCTTTTTAACTTTTTATTTCACAATAACTAATAATATTAAATTCTTTCATCATAAAATTATCAAACTAAATAAATTCTTATTTATAACTATTTTATATTCAAGGTATATCACCAAGTAATAATTATTATTATCCATATTACAATTGAATATTACTGCACACTAATAATATAATTTAATTTAGTAAGTTTTTCTTCAATTAATGTTATTTAAATATACATGAATTATTGAATAACTATCATTTGCTTTGTGCTTTTTTTGTCTTATCCTAAGCTCAACTTCTTGTGTCATCTCTTTCCTCAATTTTTCTCGATTCCTTTACGTGACCGAATCGAGGAGCCATTCAGGAGCCTTCTTTACTTATTCGAAAGCTTGTATAGGTTACGAAGAAGTCCATTCTTATCACAATTGATCCACATCCCTACCATAGTACATGGAGAACTAGGCTTGCTTAACAACCAAAGCTAGCTTACTAAGGCAAAGGAATTTATCGTTAATTGCACGAGTTAGCTAGAAGGTCCTCCGGTGACTAATCTCCCATCGTTAGAAAGTCCAACCAGTAACCAAAACAAAAGAAGCAACTTAATTAAATAGTTAACATCCCTCTCTCTTCCCTCATCATCCATTTATGCTAATATACAGTCCATTGCCTCTTCTATAACAGACAAGTATAGTAACAGAAGCTTCCCTGGTTGCATTGGGACTAAAAATAGGCGGGTTCATCAAACATTCTTTGATCTACTTGAACACTTGCTGATATATTTGTGTTAAAAGCAATCACATTACACATTAATTATATAATTTAATTATCAACATTATTTTTTCTACATATAATGCTAGGAAAATGAATACAAAATATTGAATAAATATCTTATCTAGATATATTTTATGATTTATTTTTATTAAATGCAAAATTTATATAGATATTAACTCTATATTTTTTTTATTAATAATTAATTTTCAAATGACAAATATATCATCCCTTATGAAATGAACTAAATATTTTTAATTATTGTTTCAATGATTTTTTTTAATTAAGTTTTAAAAAATATCACATTGAATCATTGTAAAATTCCCATAAATATATAAGATGTAATTAGTTGTAATAGCAGGTAAATATTAATAAACAATTTTACAATTAACTTAATTAAGGTTCGACCCCCCTCCCCCCAGTCGTATAATCTTGCGTCCACCCTCGAAAAGAGGTATAAACTTTTGAGGAGTGAATTTATTTAAGGTACCATTTCAAGTAGTTAAAATGAGTCAAATATGATATCAGTAATCGACCATTGATGAAAGATTAAAGAAAGTTAATTGAAAACTACTTAAACGTTGATAATTTAAATGAACTTTAGAAAACATTGATAAGTTATTTGATGCACTTTTCAAAACGTTTATACATTTTTTTAGCCATTAAAAACATTCATATCTTAAATGAATTTACCCTAAAATATTGATTGCTTATGGTGTAATTTAGCCATTCTATATAGTACCTTTGGTAATGTACATAATCAAGTGTCTATGGCATTAACTTAAGAGGAAATAATAAATGATCTTCTTAGTTTTGCTCATGATGCAGATATACCTTTAATCATTTAAATACTAACAAATAACTCTATTAAATTTTGGTAGCTATATAACATGAATGAGGTTGGGTCGTTTTTCATCTTAAAAAGTGCACTAAGGTTGAGATTTAAGAAGCATAAAAACATTTTTTTTTTTTTTTTATAATGTGTTTCCATATCAAGGTCAAAATATGAGGAGTTACTTATAACTTTTAAAAGTCTAGGCCTTCAAGGTATAGCTTTATCAATATCGATGTTTAGATGGATTATTTGAAAGATTTAAAAAAAAAAAACAAGAATAACATTTATATCAAGATTAAAGTTTAGGGAGTTATTTATATTTTCAATAAGCATAATAACATTGGAATGGTATTATTCATATTTCTTAATATCACCAATATGATGGCATATACTGAGCTAGTAGATAGACATGTTCTTATGATTCTCTACTTGAGATTGAATCTATTCTAAGTAGATAATAACTAGTATACTTTAAGTATCTTGAAACCACTGTCTACTCTGCTATAAGCTCGAATGGCCTAAAAAGCTAGCAGTCCTTAGACCTTTGAGGCAAAAAAACCGTTAGTGCATGCTGAGGATATGCTTCATGTAGCCACGTTGATGCTTAAGTTGGTGAGTTAGTGAGGATGTATAATAGCAAGATAGCGTAAGATTGGAGAGAGTGAACTTGAGTCCAAATTGGTCGAACTTTCTTATATAAGGTACTATCATTTCTTATTATGAAAGCAAATCTTCCCATGAGAGGAAACTTCTCTTTATTCATTAAGGAAACTGCTCAAACCTATTTTAGGCAAGTCTCGTCCAATTATTTAGGGGCTCCTTTGAGAGTGTGTTCTCTTATAGGAAAGTAACAAGTTCCCTTTCTTCGTTGTAGTTAAGAGGCTCGATCAAGTAGTTTTCCCTTTTAGGCCATGCGGAGTGGTAATCAAGCCTCATAAGGGCTCAATGGTCCTATCAGCCTCTAGGCCGAGGAGGTTGGCTTGTGTGGATATGAGGTCAGGTTAGGCTTGAGGAGCCCTTGGTAAAAAAAAAACATCTGTTAACATAATCTTATGCCCTTTCATGAAAAAAAAAGTGCTTAATCATATAATATGTGATTTTTTTTATTACGAATTTTTATTGGGGATTCAATTCAAATGAACTATATTGGAAAACTAATATTTATATTATTTGCTTCTAAGAATCACAAAAGACTCTAAGTAGTGAAAAATCATTTCTTACTTTCATGTGATAATATTCACAACTAGCAAGGCTTTAATGCACTTTTCAAGATTTTAGTTTACAATAATATTATCCTGCTTTAAAATAGACATAAGTCACCATCAACCCGTTCATTTTATATGAATAGCTATTCATTCTCTCTCCGTTCCACGTAAAGCTACTATTATGGTGTTCACTTGAAGGGTATAAAAATTCACAATAAATTGTTATTACATAAAATCTAGCAATTCATGTCCCCATACCTATGAATTGTTATTTAATAACATATTTTTCAATTTTAGCATAAATACCTCTATCTTAAAAAATCACATGTACAATTATCTTCATTTGTAATAAATACAAGATATATATAAATATCTTACCTTTTACTTTAATAATTACTTATTTTATCTTTCACACCCAAGTGAACATTATAATAGCCATTACAGATCTATCACAATCTTGTTGTATCAGAATGCAATTATCTCCTTACTCTATACGGTGAAGTGAGGGTATCCAATTTCCGTAACATGCCCATTAAACACAAATGGCTAACAATCCATACTCTC
This sequence comes from Combretum micranthum, assembly GCA_024138025.1. Classification (NCBI taxonomy): domain Eukaryota; kingdom Viridiplantae; phylum Streptophyta; class Magnoliopsida; order Myrtales; family Combretaceae; genus Combretum; species Combretum micranthum. The sequence continues at coordinate 113,227 of JAMXBD010000460.1, forward strand.
CTTAGGAAGGATAAACATTAGGGTTCGATAGGAAATTCTATGGTTTCGTCATTAATTTTGATAGGACCAGTTTCTTCACTACCCAATAGTTCATCCCATATTCAACCGTGATCGAATCACTAAAATATTTAATATTCCAATTGCTATATTTATTTTAATGGTTGGATAGTTGACTAATAGTCTCATCGACGGAACCGTAGAAGCCCCCGAATTCTATATATGCTAAGGGTTTAAGAAAAAAAAAATTGTTATCTTATAGAAAAATCTAGTTGAAAATATTATATACGGAAATCTTCTTTTTCCTTTTTTCAATGATCAACTATACATTTTATGGAAAAGCAACTTAAAACAAATCAATATTATTAATTCTTAACAAATGCACACACATGAAAGTACTTATATTTGAATTTCATCTCCAGATCGTTTGATGAGATTAGTCCCGTCACCATCCAATGATTCACACTATACCCAACCGTAATAGAACTACTAAAATGGTTAATATTTCAATTACTATATTTATTTTAACGGTTAGATAGTTGATTGGACGGTCCCATTGATGGGACAATAGAAGCTACGATTGATCTATAGATACTTTGAAAGAAGATTTAAATTAACAATAACAATAAGCTCAATAATGGTGAATCAAGATTTTGAAGCAAAGGTTATTATATATCAAATGGTAAAAAATTTCTCTAATTGCAGGATACCATACATAATGCTTAGTAGTAGATAAGATCAAATAAAAAATTGATATTCGATCCTCCATGACAGATAACTACCGCAAAAATATGGATGTTCATATATATCAAATATTATTAGCTCTAACTTGTCATAAGGTAAATGTCAAATTTGATAACTGAATGTTACACAAAAATTTAATTTGGTGTCTAAAATTTGAAGTGGTCAAATTAATATTCAATCAAACCTTTTGTAACTATTTTTGTCATCTACTTGATAATGTTTACATTGTTTCCTGATGTAAAAATACAATATATTATTTAATTTATACTACTTCTCTTAATATCGCTTAGTACTAATATTCTGCCTCTTTCATGTCAAGAAAAAAAAAAGACATGATATTAGTGAGATAGTAAAAATAATTACGAAAAATTTAATTGTATTTTAAATAGACCACTTTAAAGTTCAATACCATATTAAAATTTTATACAAAGTTTAGGTATGAAATTTGATATTTTTCACTTTATCATGTTATAATTCATATGGCATATTACCTAGCCTTTGTTGTCAAAATGAGAAATATAATTAATATCACCATTGATAAGCACAAACGAATTCGTTCCCTAGGTGAGTGCTTCCAAGTCCCAGCCAACACTTTGCTCAAGAATCTTAGCTTTTGGTTGGCTGGCTCTAATGGCTCCACACACCATGTGTCAAGGGTCCCCATTAGTTTGTTTGATGTGCTTGTCCTGTATTTTGTTTCTTTCATTTTTCTTTTTTCATTAATTTATATTCAACTCTCACAATTTCTGGGGAATTTTCCATAATTATATTGTCCTATTGTTTCTAATATAGTATTTCAATAACAAGAGTTGATACCATACGAGGATACCGATAACGGACTGATGGTTCAGCAGCATAGGTCCAATTAGACAAACAAAAAAGGGAAAAAAAAATCCATGAGGATGTACATCAACAGAAAAAATAATTGCTAGATTACTATACATTGATCAAACAATATAAATATAGGGGAAAAGCTCGATAAGGAGATTACTAAAGGGAACTTAATATGCCTTTGAGGAAAGTAGTCAATCACAAGAAACTAATTTGATAAATCATAACAAGGTAAATTTTACTCATTTGATTTCTCAAAATTTTTAAAAATCTTCTAATGTCATTGCTTACTTATTAGAGTGAAAATAGACAAAAAAAATTAATAAATAAAAGAAGAACAAATTGTTTATTCCATAATCCATTCTTACAAAATGTTGTGCTAAGGACACTCTTTAGTAGAACAACCGATAAATGATCTCAATTATATTCAATAATGTTATTCTATACTAATTTTAAGCATCTACTTTCACAATCTAAGTATCATCACAAAAGCATTCATAGGAAAATTGGGAAATCTTTCTTATGAATAGATTGTTGATGATTGAAAGGATCTTAATTTATATCATATGGTTTTCTTTTTTTTTTCTTTAAGGAAATTAAAAGGAATAAACTTGAGCATGTGGTGACAGTAACACCATCATCATGCATGAATATGCAATTTGCACTAGCTCACTATTTAACCTGCTTTGTAATAAGGTGAGGATCTTAAAGTAGATTTTATTGAGATTACCATAGAAATTTAAGTTTAAAAACCAATAGTTATGCCTATATCTTAAAAATTAGAGAAAAATAGAACTTTGAAATCCATATTCAAATAATAATATTTGCTGATTTAGAAACAAATAAAAAATCTATAGAAATTGTAGAAATTCAAGATAGATCATATAATATGATCACATTACTAAAAGTATAGACCATATTACCAATTAAAAGTAGATGATTATTCTCGTGGTTTGTTGTTGTGTAATGGTGTCATTTGGTATTAGATCAAATTCTTCTAATAGGCTAACTTCTAGCCAATGGTAGGGTCTAAGAAGTCAAATCCATTTAATAGGAATGTATTTAGAAGATTTGACTTATAAGGTCGAAATAGGGATCGAACGATTCATCTGGTCTCAGCCTTTCTTATTCAACTGGCATGAATAGAAGATGTGATAATGGACTTAAGTTATGAGAAGCCATTATAGAAATGCATATTCATTAAAGGCCAACAAGGAATTAATTATATTAATGTGTATACATTACGCTAGAATAATCCAATGAATGCCTTAAAGACTCATCTTGTCACACCCCACCCCTTTAGGGAACAACGATGTGATGACCAGCAGCTCCCCTTGGCTGTCAGGCCTACGGTAGCCAAGGGGAGCTGCTGGCCATCACATCGCCATCGCATCGCCATCGCCTGAGGGGGGATGTGACACATCTCATTTGTTGATCTCTACAATCATCTAGCGGATGAGATTAGGCTCTAAAATCTATACATACATGCTTCTTTCCTCTCATTTAAAAGGAGCAAAGCTTTTGAAGAACATCGTTGTGCTACTAGTATCAAGTCTTGAGAGATTAAAGCTTCCAACCTACTATCAAATACGCTTAAAGAGCTATTAAGAATTGTCTGTTCCTCCTCCTATACCCCTCCCAATTACATCTTTCGATGTGTTAATGAATCAAGACTTATCTAAGTCAATTGAAGTGCAATATCACATGAGATACATGTGGCTAGCATTAGACCCTTACAAGTTGATAAGGATTGAAGAAAAAACTTTGAAATTTGTACAGGAATCCATAGGTTGAGTCTCCACTAAGAAATCTTTTTCCTTTTTTTTTTTTTTTGAAAAAAGGCAAGAATGAAGATATGAGTGGCTAATTGAGTCAAGAAGTGATCAACACAACATAAATTTAACCAATCTTACGATGTCTTAACTAACCTAATTAGGTTACCCAAAAAAAAAAAAACAGGTTTACCAAGTTTGGAAAAGCAATGAATCACGTTGTTATGCATGGAGATTTTTTGATCTTATTTTCTCTTATGGCTAACCAAATTAGCTTATTTTAAGATTATAAAGTTAAATGTATCATTTCTTAGTGCAATTAAGATCTTAATTGCTTATTTTATGCATAATTATAGGATAATTATCAAAGTTGGATTATTTGCAAGAAGATAAGAAGAATTTAAGTATGTAAGTTATTCTTGTTTGTTGTTTGTGCATGTAGGTTTAGGTAAACAGTTTAAATACCTATTTGGCTTGTAATTGATGTTAATTGTTTATGCATAGATTGTAAGAATTAAATAAGCATATCATGTTGTAGGAGCTAATCCTAATAGGTCGAATATTCAAAATGAAGTGAATATAACTATGTTCCCTTGTTCAACTTGGGCCTTTTACGACAAGTTCAATGGTATCAGACTGGTGTTATAGAACACTAAAATGGACAAATACCATGGATTAGTTGATTAATGGCTTATATAAATTGTGGTACTAGTATTGTTAAAAGAGAAGAAAGCCTACGATGGGAAGAAATTTTTCAAACGGATCTTATGGAAGAATACACTAATGGGCTTGACACCATCTATAACCCAAAACCTTAAAATGTTAGGCTAATGAGTCTTCCCTTTTATAAAACCTTCACATAAATCCCATATTTTCATGTGAGATTTTTTCAATCTCACACTTGTACTCTTCTCAATAAAGAGTTTCACAAATGAGTCATACTTTTGAAGGAATATACTAATGGGCTTGATATTATCTATAACCTAAAACCTTAAGATATTAGGTTAATGTCTTTCTTCTTATAAACCCTTCATATAAGTCTCATATTTCTCTGTGGGCACTTTAACAAGTATGAAACGACTTAACTCTTAGATTTGAAGATAAGATATTTTATTTCAATCTTAAGATGCTAGGAGTATTTATCTTTGCAACCCCGTACCAAAATAAGACAATTAACCAAGCCCATGTTTTTGTTTACCATTGATTTGATTAGTATATCTATTCAGTGGATTCATGAATCTGTCGATTTTGCTTCTACTTTCCCATATCTTTCCCTAGCTTTGCAACATCATGAACAAGTTATTTTTTTAAAACAGTATTTGCATTAAAGAATGATGATTGATTTATTGATTTCAATGGAAATTACCATACATTTGAGTGGGAAGACACCCATAATTTTATTAATATAATGATAAAGAGTATAGAAATGAAAAAACGGAATATAAACCTACTCTTTTATGTATAATTATATTTTCTTATAAATTTCATCGATAACTTGTGACAAACATGATAGGTCTATGGATCTAAAGAAGATGACTTGCCTATAACATGTATGCCCACTAGATCCACCAACAAGTCACGATTTACCATACAAGGGGTTCTTTTCTTAGACTAACCGTGGCAATTTACGTTAGGGTACAAATTTGAACTAATCCATGCCCACTAGATATCACTTTGCTCTCTCCAATCCGTTTTCCCAATTTTGAAAAAGCTAGCATTAATTTCTCCCAACCCACACCACGTAATTAGGTAAAGCGATAAGCTTACATGAAAAAAGAGGGAAGAAGAAGAAGAAGAAGAAGAGGCAGCATGTGATCGGGTGATGCATTGCCCGGCCACAACGAAAATTTTGAGATGATGTCAATTGTCGCGAGTGGGGCTGCAATTGCTGCTCTTGTGCAAGAAACAACAATTGAAATGATGCCCATTTGCATGTTACCCCCTCGTGGGAATATCGTAATCGTCCTTCGTACGATCTTGTAGTGGACAAATTGACAAGTACCATACAGTTAGTGTGCCTAATAATTATGAATATTTTGTTTTAGGTACGGCGAATATATAACCTCTTCATTTTCCTAATGTTATTCCACATTTCACACTTGTGGGGTCACCAATTCTAACTCCCTTCATACATAGTATTGTTTATTATGTCTATGTTTTGCTATAAAATCCAATATAGCAGTTATAACAATTCTCCATGAGTGAGCTTAAAATGTCTAAATTTTAAAGATCATTGTATACATACGAATTAAACTCTTGATAAAGTTTTGGCAAATTCATTAAAAAAAGTTCACGATTCACTTCTCCATAATTTCTATATACATGCATAGGCCATAGCACAGTCTTGCTAGAAATTATGGACCTTATAGTTCTGAGGGCTTTTAAGACCTCCTGGTTCATAATTTCAGTCTAAGACTAGAGATCTAACCATTGTAATTTTTTTATAATTTAATTTATAACTTTAAATAAATTGCAAAAATAAAAAATAAACGAAGTTAGACTTTGAACTTAAACTTAATTTTAGTTAATAATGTCAGGTACAAGCAAATCTAGAGGTTAAACAGAAGAGTAAAAGATAAAACATAATTTGACATTGTAAATGAATGAAATTTTTCATTTAGTAAATATCTATTTGAATCAAATCATACAAACTTTAAAAGTATATTCAATCTTGTATCTTTATTAGTATCACATTAAATGCAATGTATAAGAATATATATATTTTTAAAATTGCATGGGAATAGTTTACAATTTAAGTGTCATTTAACTTTATATTTTACTTTTTCTTTGCTTTGGATTTATTAATTTTCTAAAGTTTGGCTGTAGACCCAATTATACTGTTGTTCTAAACCCGTGCTTCATGGGTCAATTTTCTATGTTGGCTTGTTGAGTAGGTTTGTGGTTGGGTCAGGTTTAGACCCAATGCTTGTTGGGGTCTATAAATGATATATCTGGCAATTTGTTTGATAGAACTTGGAAATTTAGCTTGTTTTTAACCATTATTTTTAATGTAGAGTGACTCCATTTTTTATAATTTTTACATACATATAAATATCCCTCAATTTTGTTCATAGAATCTAGATAATGTCTATAAAGAGTAGTAAAGAGCTATAGTTACGAAGTTTTAGCAACAATTAGGGCATAAGTGTGTATCAACGAAGGATTATATAGACTGGTAAAGAATGCATTTACTGCAATTGTAATTAAAAGAAAATAAAATCAAATCTCTTAATGATTGACTCAAATTGTAATTGCATGATAACAACATTTAACATATGAAAAGTTAAAAAGATTGACTAGAATATTCCATTAAACAATCGAGAATGGGCAATCATTTGGTTCAATTATATCTCAAATACAATCTTCACTAATGCAACTATGTATAGTATTATTCACAAAATTTGTTAACCCAGCTGTATTTGCACTTAAAAGAAGAATAGGAGCAAAAAAGGCATAGCAAGAACAAGAAGAAGAAAGAGGAGGATAAATGTCTATCTGTAGTTGTTGGCCCATCTGTTGATTCTAATCTCCTCATTGCATGGCTGGGATTACAACCGTATTTCTGTGGGGACCAAACATATACGAAGATCATCCCTCGATGGACCCAAGCTTTTTCTTTTTTTTTTTTTCCTTGTACGAAGGACATGCGTGAAACACAACATTAGTATCATTCTTCTAAAAGTTCTTCTGCACTAGAATTGGTATTATCGTTTTCAGTACATGGGTAAATTTCCATTTTTCATCATTTGTTGTGGATCATTACTGTACTCCATTTTCAGTACCCCGGATCACGATTGGATTGTGTACGATGGGCATGATAGTGAATAGCACTTGGAGAGCTCACTTTCTATACGTGCGTGTAGTGTGTAATGTTAAGGGTCTATTTAAATTGTCTAATTTTACTTGTATTACATCTGTATTAATCTATTTGATATGTTTATGAGTAAAACTATCAGTATTTTATTAGTATCTGTTTCTTGATAAACATCTGCTCGAAAACGATAAAAATATAATGCCAAAATAACTTAATATGATGAACTAAACGAACTTTTAGATTATTATTTCATTAGGGTTGAAAGTATTACATATTATATAAGGTAAATTTCGAAAGGAGAGAAAACAGAGAAAACGAACATAAAATGGTTAGTGGAAGGTGTTTTTTAGACTTAGAAGTTTAATTTTGAAATATCTATGCTAATTTATTAAAAAGAAAGAATTTGTAAAGTATAAATGGAATTTTAATAAAACTATTGTTAAGAGTGGAGAAGTAACTTAAACCTTAAGTCTAATTGATGGGAAACCATTTTTATGCTTCAATTTAGCCTTTTATCTCTTGACTCAGAAGTTCCAACAATAAAGTAATCATAAAATCAACCAAAAGGAAATAATAATTTGCACACGTCTTAACTCAGACCTATTTTTGAAATAAATCCAATTTTAAAAAAAAAATAGTTGAACCTACCATGTTGAAATCTAAACATACAGAGTTAAATCTTCTCCATGCTATCAAAACTAATTCCTTTAAAAGACTTCTGATCAAATTCACAAGTCTTTAAGTTCTGGTCTAAACCCATGTACACAGTAAGAACTAAGGACCCAAAATATATGTTCCCAGGTGGATGGTGATAATTGATCTTAGCTAGTAAACTGGTTTGGAGTGAAAATTTAATAGAAAAACCTAGGAAATTATCCATATCCAACCTAAACTGATGTATTGATTATAATTTGATAGCAAATCCTATAAACATCAAGGATAGGTGGATCATAATTGGACTTTTCTGATAACTGTGGGTCGAATATGTGCAATAATATTGTTTTGGTGCGGATGCTACATAAATGCGTTGTTAACATACGATACCTATAATCAATATGAACCAAAAAATTAGATTAAAGCTATCAATATAATAAAGTAGTATGGGATGACACTATGTAAGGAAACAATGGATTGGGCTAATGATGGCTAATACAAGTAAAAAAAAGTTGATATGAGAAAATTTAATTTCTCAATTCGCGCTTTAATGATGTTTGTTGGTTGGTGTAATCTTCAAATAACCATACATCAGCTATGGCGGCGGTGCGATGCATAGATTGTTGCATTATAAACCATAATCGTGTACTTTGTGTGCGTATTTACATTTTTGTGGTAGCTCTTTTATTGCTGACCTCTATTGCTCACCCATTATTTGGGTTTGTTGTAAAGATTCTAGAGTCTTGCATACACATGCTGCGATTATGACATACAACAAAGTTTTGAGTGCCTTCTAATTTAATTTCCAAAGTACTCCTTATGTCCCCTCATGTTCAATTTTTTTTTTTTCATATTAATTTAGTAAAAGTGACAATGTATGCCATTGTGGTATGAGCACATTTCGAATTTTATTGAAGAAATGGTGACGAAAAAATCCGCTTTCTTTTTCGAAAGTCAAAATTTCATCGATACCAAAGTCCTAGATTATCGGCCAAGCATAGTCAACTATGAGTATGATTGTTTATTATAATTTATAAGTATCATGTCAATGAAGTTACTTGTGTTCCCATTCCTTTTATCTTGGTATAAATTTATCTCATAAATTTTTTATATATTGTAAATATTATTTTAAAACTTCAATAGTGTAATAAAGGTCTATTTAAATTGTCTGATTTTCATTTGTATCTACATCTATATCTTATTTGTATCCAATTTATTTAATCTATTTATAAGTAAAGATCTTTATTTTTATATTATCTTTTTTTTTTATAAATAATCTATTTGAAAATGATAAAAAAAAAAATGCCAAACCAATTATAAACCTATGTACCAAACTATTTCTAAATAACTTTAATAGCTAAAATAACCTATCTATATTTTAGTTGGAAACTTCTTCCCAAAACTTATATAAAAGTGTATTTTAGCATCCTAAATTTAAATTTAAGTGTGTGTGGTGTGTGTTTTTTTTTTTTTTTTTGAAAATGTCATTTTGCAATTTAAAAAAAAAATTATAATGTTCCCTTTTATATTATTTTTGTACTTAGTGCTGCATGCACACCAATAACATGAATCCCGTTATTCCCGCAAAAAGTGCTACCAAATATATTTGTTTATAGTTGATCAATCCAGATTCCTCTCATATAAACATTTCCTACTCCTAGCCTTTATCGACACTTATACTGTATATTAATAATTATTTAATATTTTTCAATTATATTTTGTGATGTTTAAGATCGGATAGCACGTGTGAGATACCTCCTAAACCACCAACCCACATGTGCGGCTCCACAAAATTAATTACAGTGATTAATCAGTTGTCTAAGTTCAAGGATTGGACTGATCTCTGTGTTTTGGTTTGACTCCTGTTTGTACCATTCAAGAATTTTTGAATTAATCTTAAAATAATACCTGCTTCCATATATCCCCACACAATTTAGTCCAAATTTGAATCACCGTCAAAGTTAAAAACAAAAAAAATAATTAAAAAAAGGAAGAAATCACCGTCCAAATATTCAATTTGTTTAAAGATAATGGGATAATATCATGAATGGTATCTGAATTTTAATAAAATATATAATAATGTACCTAAACTTAAAAAATGATTAATTTAGTATATGAACTTCAAATTGTTTAATTTATTATTTAAACTTTAAAATTGATCAATTTAATATGTTTGTTAAGTTCTTTTAAGTACTAAGTTAATCAACTTTAAAATTTTTTAGGTACTTAATAAATCAATTTAAAAGTTCAAGTACATAATTGTATATTTTATCAAAGTTTGGGTATTATTTGCGACATTAACCTAAGATAATAATAAATAATAAGGTTTTTGTTTTAGAAATTTTGGTTGAAATTTAAAAGAAGATGAAAGGAGCAACTGGTTCGATAAAACGAAAAAAAAAATTCTTTACTAATTTTTCTATTATAATTAAAGAATGAAAAATTTTAACATGAACAAGTCATATATATGGATACCATTTAAAGATTGCAGTATAATTTTTTTAAGGGTAACCATAGAATTTGGTATCCAAACGTTACACAAAAATTTGATTTTGTATTTAAACTTTAAAATGATCAATTTAAAACTTTTTCATAATTCCTAATGTCACGTTTGGTACACAGGAATCATTTGGAATGAAATAGATTAGAATGAGGGGAGTGGAATGGAATTGAATTGAATGGGAGGTTGAATGATAAATCAATTACTTTGTTTGAATACATCTTGGAATGAAATTGACATGTTATTTGTAAAAAATATCCTTCATAATTAATATAAATAATAAATAAGTGAGAGGATAAAAAAATAATTTAATGTTAATTATTTATAAGAAATGAATAGAATCGCGATTCCACCTTCTCAAGGGTGGAATTCGTCGAAATCATCGATTCTCAAAATCATGATTCCGGCTTTTAAAAATATAGCTAAACGTAGGAATGGGAATGGAACCCGAAATCACGATTCCATTTTAAGTTCATTCCTACATACTAAACATAACATAACATAACATCATTTGCTACTCCTATAAACATCTTCTAGCATTGATAGGTTGTCTTTTTCCTTATTAGCAAATAGAATAAATGGTGTAATGAAATCAATTAAAATAGCTATAGAAAATTTGATTAAATATTAAATTGACAACTTTAAAGTTTAAGTACCAAATTAAACTTTCATGAAAAGGTCATATACCAAATTTGAGATATTTCCATTATTTAATTGCTAAAGTATGGATTATAGAAAATGAGAGACATTATGAGTATTTTATATATCCTCTTTTTTAATTAAAAGAAACTTCCATTTTGGCAATTAGAGATAAAATAAGATAAATAAAACCCCATTTAAAATCATATTTAATGTGAGCTTCTATGTCTTGTTAAAAAATCCGTCTATTTAATCATCTGATCATTAAAATAAATATAATAAATGATATATTAAGTTTTTTAGTAGTGCGATATTCGTTAGTTGTGAATATAAATCTAATCAAAGGATTGATCCCGTTAAAAAATATGACCAAACCACACAATTTTCCATGTTTAATATTGTAGATTCTAAGTTTATTTTTTAGGGCTAAAAAACCATTATCATTTAATAGCATGAACACTAATATAGAATACATCAAGTTTGATTCACTCTTCATCTATAGTCATATAGTGTATGTCAAATATATGGGAAACAACTATCCGTTCCCTTTTTATGTGAAATATATGGGAAACAACTATTTTTTCCCTCTTATAATGCGATTACACAAAATAATGAATAACAATTTATGTATTCATGCATATAAATAGTAATTCAATGGTTTAATTTCAATTTTTATTGTAAATACTCCTATAATAAAAGGTGGTATCTCTTCTTTGAGAAACAAAGAAGATGCTATTAGACTACAATGTTATTAGAGGGCTGGCTTGAACTTATTTACTTCCGTCATGTGTAAGTAAGCTGCCAACTAAATCCCAATGGTGGGGTGAAAAGGGATAGAAAATAAATAGATCAAGTAAGGCCGAAAGCAGCATGAAATTTCAAAGTAAATACATGAGGCCAACATCATACGTAAATCTGCCAGGCCCAAAAAGCCCGTCCAGAAATCTAACGCCATCGCATGAAGCAAGGCCCAAATCACGTGTGAAAATTGTAACTAAGCAAGCAGCGGTTCAGCCCTGTCATATTGCCTCACGGCCCTCACCCATTCAAATTTTCCATGCCAATGTCAATCCATGATAGTAAATAACTTTGAAAGATTTTGTGATTTTCAACTCTTTATCAGTGATTCATTTTTATATTACCTTTTGACTATTTATCTATTTTTACTTTTAATATTTTTTTAATTACTAGCAACTCTTTATTATTATTATTATTATTATTATATATTATTATTATTATTATTATTATTATAGCCAATAGACACGTGGTTTGTTTAAGCAAGTTTTTTTTTAAATAATGTTCTATTTACCCTCAATAAATTTAATTTTGTCATTCATATCTTTCTTGTTGATTAAATTTAATTTCTTTTAATTGTGGTACTTATAAAGGGTTATGACTCTTATATGAGGGGCTGTATCTTTTGCATCAGTACATATAAAGGGTTATGATTTTGTTTTCATTTTTTGAAAAAAGAAAAGGTTATTATTGCTCTTTCTATGGAGTATAAATTCGTATAAGCATAGGTATATGTATAAAAAATAGTCATATAATCTCATCGTATATTTGAATGATTGAAAAATAGCATTTAAAATGAATTTTAAAGTATTAATTGTAATAGTTTTTAAAGTAGATTAAGCTATGTAAAAAGGTGAAGCCCATACATAAGTAATAAATGAAAAAAAGAAGAAGGATTTATTAGATATTACATGAAATATTCAAGTTGCGGTCCAAATTGAGAGAAGCCCAACATCTTCCACACTAAAGCCCAAGCTTATGGTGAAGAAACACTTGTCCGTCCACCGTTGATCGCAAGTCCACACGCGCCTCAGAAGAGCTGAGACTAGGAAAGAGCGATTTGCATAAATTTTTTTTTTCATCTAATATTATAAAAAGAAGAATAATTTCAAAAAATAAAAAATAAAAAAGAAGTAGAAGATAATTTAATTTTTAGCAATACCCTTTATTAAGTTGTGACACATGAGATATAAATCTCGGTCGTGGAACTACTTTCTTATGTATATGTTAATAGAAGTATTGTTATGAATAAATATTGCTAGATCCGGGCTAGACGTTTGAATCATATACATTAGAAAATTAATGGTCAATAAGTAAAATCAAGTTGAATTAAGAGTTAAACTACTATTGAATTGATGCGTTCCCAAGAAAGGATCGAGTTCAATTGGATTTAATCCGAGGATTGATCTGAGTTTGACAATATTGTAAATATAATCGTTAATAAAAGTATGGTTAAAACTAGATAAAAAAATAAAATTACATATTTTTATTTATGAAGAAACATATACAAGAACGGTGTCTTGGCACCGCAGTACATGTAAATATATATATGCTTTTACTCTAAAAATTGTGGTTTACACATGCTAGTGGAGTGAACTACATGCTAGAATAAATAACTCCTAGTTACACTATGAATTAAGATGATGGTTTAAACGATGAGATTGTTAATGAAGCTGATTTGAACAGGTGTGTGGTCTATTTGAGGATGCAAATTCCAAGTTTTATTTTGGTTTTGCAATTTTTCTTTTTTTTTTCAGTAGAGATTAGAGGATTAAATTAATAATGTAATCGTTGATAACAATCTTAACACCCAAGAAGACATGCCAAAAGACATGGGCTAGTGATGGCATTACTAATAAGGATGCCGAATCAAATAATGAAGGTACTGGTGAATTTGACTCGAATGTGGTGGAATCTATTTGATGATGCAAAAGATACGATTTATTCCGATTTCAACTTTTTTACCCTTGTTTTTCAATTGGATGGTGAGTTTTACTGATGTGGACCTTGACTTTGTTCTTACTACCTAACAAAAATGCTTAGAAATCAAATACTAAGAAACTTATAATTACATTACCAATCTAGATTCATTGATTGTAAACAACCAAAATTAAATGTGTAAAGAGAACCTTAAGACTTTAGCTCTCAAGAGTCAAGAAGCAAAGGTATCAAATTGTAACTTATTGATTACAATTGAACTAAAAACCAAAAGTATAAATTATGAGTACCATAGGAACAAAGTTATTGATAAGTTTGTAAGTTCTTGATACATATAAATAGAAAAATATACAACTCTCAATTTTGAAATCCAATAATTGAGTTGTGTCTTAAATTATAATGCCAATCCTATTCATAGATACAATTGGTTCATACAAAGCTAGTAAATAAATTAATATAACGACTAAGAAACTTGGGAGAAAAAAAAACTAAATACTACCAACTTTTTTACTAATTTTACACTGGTGTAATAAAAGGAACTTTTTGACTAATTTCACTCTAATGGTTGACATATGATGTCATCAACTAGGTGTGAGATTTGCTTCCTTTAGTCGATGTAATATTGGAATTGGTTGACTAGGTCTTCTATTAATCTAGTCTGGTTGACCTAAAAGTCAGATGGTACAAGTTTAACCCTTCAGGTCCCTTTAATTTTGTAGTAGCATTGCATCAAAGGATCTCATTTAGCCACTTTTTAATGATGACTTGATTCTAAAATTTCATCATACTCATTTCTTTAAAAAAATTTATACTCAAATATAATAGTTGAAACACAAGTCATATATATCAAATGAAAAATTAAATAGAACTTACATCTTTACTGGCATCCAACCACATCAAACATCACTATTCACAATTAACTTTGATTATGCTCATTAACCACATGACATTTCAATAATTCCAAAAGAAATTACATGTTCTAGGAATATACATATATATAACAATTGTAGGTTTTAAGCATTGTTGATAGGAAAATTTAGCTAAGAGTTCCTCAAGCCCAACCCAATTTGTTTAGGGTATAGATAGCTTAATTGCCCATGAGTCAACCTCTACTCTGGATCCTAAATGTGGCCACAAGACGAGCAAACCTCTGAAAAAGTCACTCTCAGCTTGCTCAACATCTCACTCACATGGGTCGGTCAATGTTAGTTCTTTTTTAGATATACGCTCGATAGACCAGGGATATGGTTTAGTGGCTCACCATCCACTCCTCTGGTAACTGTCATGCTCCTCCATGTTCTCCACAACACATCTCCATTATTTTCAACTTCCCATAATTATTCCTTTATAAATTCTATGGATATTATCTTCAAGGATTATCTAGTAACATTTATGGCTATAATTTGCTATAATTATTATTTAATATCCTCTAAATCTTGTTGACTTGATCGTCAATAGAAGCATCGAACTACTCATGGTGTCCACTAACTTGTGTTTGTTTTATAGATTCAACTCTGTATGGCCCAAAATCTGATTGGCTCTATTGGCAAGTTGGTGACAATTAGCACCATTTAGGAGATTATATCTTCATTTTTTATTCAATAATAAAATGATTCCTTTAGTAGCAATGATTTGACATGTTACCGTCTGCTTGGACACTAAAATTTTCTCAAGTTCTCTCTTTTTAAAATTCTTTTATGTTTCCACAACCACATTATTGCTATCAACTTGAGGGTCTAAGGAAAGGCATATAAACACGAAGGGAAGCCACTCAAGAAAAAGATATATAGCTAACTAAGTGGATCATAAAACTAGAGATTGCCTAATTCGAAGAAAGCCTTTGGCCATAATAGCTTTAGAGGAAGAAGAGAACAATAGGATGGAGGAAACTGGAATCTTACATATTACATCAAAGCGAAAGAACCCATCTTTTCCCATCATTTTCACAAAATATAGCGAAAGCCCAAATGTAGATGCTATTTAGCAAGTTCATTGATTTTTTTATAATTATTTTCATAATCAATCATTTTTTTTTTCCATATTGCAAGATTTCACTTGCTTGTTTCCCATAAATGTATCAAACGATTCTACTCTATTTATTTCAATCTACTTGAATATTTCTTTTGACCCTTTTCCAAAGGAAAAAGAGAGAGAGAGAGAGAAAGAAAGAAAAAGAAAAGAGACATAATATCACTTTTAGTTGATCATGTATAGATTTTTGCAGATTGATTAAGAAACTAAATTTTCTTGGATGAAAGTAAACCAAAAAAAAAAAAAATTCTATTTGCTTGAGATATTGAAACTTTATAGAGAACCGAGTTGGTCAAACTTTGAATGATTATTAGTTGGTGATGGAGCTAATCTTTCCTAAGGGGTGCAAGTTCCTGAAGTAGACCCTGGCTGCAAAAACAATTTAAAAAACAGAAAAATGTTAACAGTGTATCATGTGTGTAATGATTAGTCTTGAATAAATTATAGATGTGAAATTCATCCATGCTTCCAATTTGAATATACAATGTGACATGAATTATATGGTTCTTAAAAAAAATGTCTAACCTATCATTAACAATAGAACAATGTTTCTAGAAAATAAAAATCAATTGTTTCCCCAACATATTGAACTTGTTATCTCTATCTAAGTTCCAACAGGTTTATTATTGGCAACTCTATTTCTTAACCTAAATATAGTTTAGATCACACTTACCATGAGACCCCATGGAAGCTCACTACATATTGTCATGACCTAAATAAAATGACTCTATGTACTTGGTTACTTCGGCCAATTGATATATCTACGATATTTAACTCACCTAATTGCTTTAGTTAAATTGATACATATGTTTAATTACCTTAGTTGAATCTCAAGAGGTTATTCAAATATAATCGATAGTTTTAGGATTGTATTGTGGTTAATATTACTTAGTTTGAATTTTAATGGTTGTTTTAATGCAAAAATCATGAAATGAACATCGAGAAAACTTTATACCTAGTTTAGTCTTACCACACAAGAATGAACATCATCACACCCACATAAAAGCTCCCCATTTAGTGTATCCACAGCTTGAAATGACCCCCTCCTTCACTCCTCTGCAATTTATCATAGTAAACAAACTTCACATTGTAACAAATCATTTTTTTTTTTTTTTTCCAAATGCATTTGTGTAATTAAAGTGATTGGTGTATGAATTATGGTTGCTCAAAATCACTTGAAACGAAAGCCTTGGAAAAGGACATAGAACCTTAGGTCCAAGGAAGCAAACAGGACATACCTTGTAATAATCAACAGCAACAAAGTTAGCCCATCTATTGCCAGAAGCACCATAACAGGTTTTGAGCATGTTAATCAGATTTCCGGAATTGTTCTCGCACGAGCTCAGCTTGTTAGGAATAGACCCAAAGTAATTCACTAACACTAGTGACTTGCTCTTATCATCAAGAGGAGATGATTCTGCACGGTTTGGACACTTCCCTGCTTCCATTCCACCATCCCCATCTGGAAATCAATGCTCTCATGAAATTGCACACACACGAGCAAAAAGTTCGAAAAGGAACGAAATGAATTTGGTAAAATCGTTTGCGTACATTGATTCTCGACCATGTAATTCCATTGATATGCAATCCCCTCACTTTGCTCCTTTGATTTAATCGAGGTGAACACAAGAAGCCTCTGATTTTTAGCAACCATATCACTAACAAGTGGCCAGTCTTGGCCATTTTTAGGCATGCTTGACACTGGAAACCAGTATTTCATGAGTCCAGCATCAGTGAAGACTTTGCTTAAGCCATTAGGACCAACATAATCTTCCAATATCAGTGTAACTATTTCTTGAGTGTTTGCTGATAAGAATGCTTCAATTTCCTTCAAAGTATCTATAGCCGGTCCCTTCATTGCAAAATTTGGACTTAAATCCTGTCTTGAATGGAAACATCTTGAAATCTAGATAAATATGTCACTTACAAAAGCTGTGTAGTCATGACAATGTCCACCAAAAGAATGACACAGCCATACACCTCCATCGAAATCATATGTATCAAGCATTAAAGCTCGGACTCCATTCTGCAATTAGCATAAAGACATTAGACCTTAAAATCATGTATCTAATATTGTCTCTTGCCAAAAAATGAAGAAGAATTGAATGCCAGCTTTTGTTGAGAACACATACATTAAGCTGCTGAGTGATGCTGTCTTCTTGATTTGTGAAGGTAACCCGAGGAACTCCAGTATGAGACGGATATCCATCAATGGAGAAAGCATTGTGTGTTGTTAAGAAGGCATACTTGTTGAAAGGAAGAGAATTGTTCTATTCATAATGGAAAGACAAACAAGTTCTAAATTCAATTCTTTTGTAAAAGCAGAATATGATTGATGCTCGACGCAGAAACACAAAACCAGACCGCTAAAAACATTAATTTAACATGGAGAATACATCCCCGGACTTATTGGTCAGCTCTGAATAGACTTTGACAAGTTTCAAGTATGATAATTATATCTCATGTCAACGGGAAAATATTCAATAGATAGTACATACTATGTATATATACATCGGGATGGGGTTTGGACTATTACCCATATAGAAATGTGTTGGAAAATTATTGGAAGTTAGTACACACTAAATCTTAAAATCAATGTTTCCTTCAGAAACAACCCTTGATTTTCGTTAGAAAAATGGGAAATGAAGAACAAAGCAAACATAAAACTAACCTCTGATGAAGTAAAGGAACATAACATACCACGAGTTTAAACTGGTTTGTGGCGGTTGACCTAACGCATCGAGAACCTTCAAAATCTTCTAGGCAGGAGAAGCAATAGAGCCCGGCTTGACAATCGGCATCACTTGAACACTTGTCCAGGAGCTAAATTCAATTGCCAAAAGCAAGCAAACAGAAAGTAAAAATAATTGGTTTCTTCTGACCGTTGAGATCGTTATAAAAGTTAATGTAATTGAAATTTCTGACAGTAAAAAACCTCAGTATATGAGACATACCTTGCATTCTCCATTGGAGCATGATGCTGCTAGACTAAAACAAAATGAAACTAGAAGCAAAACTGAAAATGCCCAATGACCCATCACTGGAAATGAAGAGACAATGATCTGGGAAACAAGATTTCTAGGATGAACTAGAGATAGTTTGAATCAAACATTAATTGCTGATAAGTAATGTAAATCCGTTTACATTAAATATAGACAGCTGTCTAGTTGTCAGTATCTTCATTGTTGGCCGAATTGTTCAAGGAAAATTATCCCATATTTAATGTCATGAGAAGCTGATGAGTTTTTTCTTAATAGGTTATGAAATTTAGAGGTAGAAAGCCAGAATGGAGTTGGTCATCCAATTATTGGAGGCTAGATATGACCTGATAAAGTTAAATGGAAAAGTTCAAACCTGCGAAAGGTACTATGTTATCTAAAGCGTGTGTTTCACGAAGAACGTAAATTCATAATTGTTATAATCATTAATAAAATATTAAAACAAATCAGTGTTTTTAAGCGTTAATGACGATGAAGGGCATTTGAATGTAATTAGATATTTAAATTTTAAAATTTAATAATTTGATAGTTAAAAGAATTTGATGTAAGTATTGTTGAACGAATAAAATTTTTTTTTTTCAGATACTAAATTAATTAATTTTAAAATTTAAATAACTAATTGTATATTTTACTAAAATTCAGATATATTTTTTAAATGAATCAAATTTTTAAAATTTGGATAATAGTTAGTTAAAATGTTGTAGCATTAACGCTACGTGCTTGGAACGCCATGCCACAGCGGTAAGAAATCATCATTCCTTCCTCACCAAAATAATCTTACCATGAATGGTATATCTTATATTATTTAGTTAGAATATTATATTTCTGTCCATGTTATATAATTTAAAGTTTTAAAACAATTATTAACCATACATAATTTAATCATAATATGATGGTAAATGTAATAATTTTTTTAGTTATATTTTCTTATTGAACCAACCTTATAAATAATTATTCTACATTCTACTTGCATCAAATAAATTAAATTTAACTAATATTTTATATCAATTAAGTGAATACTCCCTTAATGATTCTGAAGTCTAAACATAAATCATCAATTATATCGAGTAAATTATCCTTATATCTTTTAATGTTTATTGTTAAAATTATTAAATTGATTCATGTACACGAGAGTACTTTTTTACACTTTATGTCAAACTCTTTTAAGTGGTTTATTTTTCATAGTTTTACATTCAAATTTAATGGCCGACAATAAAGTGTGGTTCTTTTTTTTCGAGCGAAAATTCTATGGTCCCGTTATTAATTTTAATAAAATCAGTCTAGTTACTATCTAACGGCTCACATCATATCCAACCGTGATCAAATCACTAAAATAGTTAAAATTTTATTTATTATTTATTTTAACGGTTAGATCAATGGTGGGATAATCGTACCGATTGGACCGTAGAAGCTCTCCTTTTGTGACTACATTTTTACTTTTTCTCCCTTTATTAATGTATTATCAACTACATTGACTATTTTACCTTCATCTTTGAAATTTCTCCCTTCTGCTAGTTTTCATACTAATGTGATACTTTGTATGTAAAAATGAACCTAGAATAGAATTTCGATTTGAAATTCCATTTCACTTTTCATGTTTGGATATATTTTTAGAAGCTAGAGTTGTATTTTCTTAGAATAGACGATTCCAGGTTTGAAAAAAGAATTCGATTATGAAACTAAGGACGGAATTGTGATTCTATTCCATCTTTATTAATTACATGCAATGTAATTACCCTTTTATTCTATCGACCATTCATAATTTGCATGTATTATTAAGGACGTTTCCAACGAATACACTCTATAATTATTCTATTCTATTATATTCTATATATACTTCCAAACATAGGATTTGTTATTCTAAAACCTATTCCATTCTAAATAATTTCAACATATCAAACTCACATAACTATCTTTCATGACTTTGTCTCTCCTCTATGTATAATTACTTTAAACATTCCATTTTCTCATTGTACATAATTTTCATGTTCAGCACATGCGTTTTAAAAATCATTCTTCAATATTTACACAATTTTCTTTCTTCTATCTCCAATTTTTCCGATGAGCCAACTTTTAGTTTTTAGGTCATTTTGGATTGTTTGTTTTTCATCTATATCTATATTTATATCTAAACTTTATGTGTAAAGATGTCTGATTTGCGGCTCTATTTAATCTGTATAAGGCCTATTTTATATTTTCATGAGAATTATTGTATGTTTTTTTTTACCTATATATATTCTCTACAGACAATTTTTCATAAAAATTTTTAAAAAATATCTACCATCTGCTGGATGTCAGAAGGAGGATTCGTTTGCTTCAAATGCGTTCTTTCTACTTCTACTCTATTTCATGCTTTCACGTACTCATATATATAATAACACTTGATTATGTCATGTATAGAAAGTGATCTTCAACAACCAGTTTTGACCTTTTAGTTTATTTAACTTATAAAAATTGCTTTCGTCACTACCCATGGTAAGGTAGGTGAATTATATTTGATTTGTGCTTAAATATTAAGTGTTATTGGGCCTTGTTATCACCTATAAATTTTCATACAATAGTTTGGATGTATTATGAATTAAGTGCAGCCAAAGAATGAAATTGGAGCAAATAAAAGTTTATAAGGTCACGGGAGAAATAAAAGCGATATCATCTAAATAAATCATTTTATAAAGTTGGAAAATGTTCTATAAGAAGGTACAAATGGGTTCCATGATGGTTTTGGTCATCCAATTGGAGGCAGATATATGACCTGCTAAAAGTTAAATGTAAAAGTTCAGACCAGCGATAGATGCTATGTTATCCAAATGTGTTTCACGAGAACGTCCATTCATAGTGGGTTAAGGAAGAATATATACATATATATTCTACGAAACTACGAAAATGCTAACAGTAAATAATAATCTTCCAAAATCTTAAAAATAAGCAAGTTAAAGTTATCTTATATTTTGAAGATACAAACTTAGAGTACATCGACCACATTTCTTTAAAA
This sequence comes from Combretum micranthum, assembly GCA_024138025.1. NCBI lineage: Eukaryota > Viridiplantae > Streptophyta > Magnoliopsida > Myrtales > Combretaceae > Combretum > Combretum micranthum. The sequence continues at coordinate 134,933 of JAMXBD010000460.1, forward strand.
GACTAGTTTATTACCGTTTTCTAAGTTCAAAAAAACTCTTTTCTTTTAACCAAAAGATTCAAGAAAAGCTCCTATAAACTCATCTTTAAAACTAATTTTCTTTTAGTATAGTGGCATCATTTCTTATCTCTAGAGTGGAAGGTATCAGTTTGGAATCCTTTGTTATCATAATAGGGGGGAAAAAAAACACATCTTTTCTAAAGATGTGTTCAATATAACTTTAATAAATTCGTTTTTTAAAAAGATGAGTTTAATATAACCTAAACTTATTTCTTCAAGGCGGGTTTGACTAGACTATTTCTAGAATTATTTTAAACTCAATGACATTTTTGCAATTTTATTATCTAAATATTATTTTTTCCCTTATCCTATGCATAATCATTGTAATTATTAATAAAATTTTAATACGCAATAGTATTTTTGAAATTTGAATAATAGGTATTCAGAAATTGTTTATTGTGATTATGATATATTCATATTTTAGCGGTACTTATTTATTATATATAACTTGATTTATATAATATAAAAAATGTATCTTTATCATAGAGAGTACCATGTCATTGTGAGGTTATGCCACAATAGAAAGAAATCAATCATTGCTAAATTCCTTCCTCACCAAAATATCTTACCATGAATACTGTATTCTATATTAATAAGTTAGAATAATCTATTCATGTCCACGTTTTATATTTGAAGTTTTAAAACTGTTGTTAAGCATACATGGTATATCATAAAATGATGGTAAATGGAGTAGTAGTTTTTTAGTTATATAATGTTATTGAACTAACCTTATAAATAATTATTCTATATTCTACTTGCATCAAATAAATTAAATTTAACTTATATTTTTATCAATATTATTAAGTGAATACCTCTCAATGATTCACAAATAAATTATCAACTATATAAAGTAAATTTTCCATGACCATCTAGCCTAGTGATATTAAGTTTTGGTCCTCATCTTTGAGGTATTGAATTCGAATCCCTATATTGGATTGGTCCTAGTGATCGTCTTATTAAAATCATTGAAAAAATTATATTAAGTAAATTATCTTTATATTATTTTAATGATTATTAAATTGATTAAAGTTGAAGAGAATACTTTTGACACTTTATAACAGTCTTTTAAGTGATTTATTTTTTACGGCCTTACATTCAAATTTAATGGCCAACAGTCATGATGTTCAGCTATTTTCGGCTACATAATGTCTAGTAAATCATCTAACCGTTAAAATATATATAATAATTAAAATATTAATTATTTTAATTATTCGATCACGGTTCGTTGTATGCAATGGGATTGGTCTCGTCAAAATTAATTACGGGACCATAGAATTTCCCATTTTATTTTTACTTGTCTCTCTCTATTTAATATCTTATTAACTACCTTTAACTATTTTGCTCCATCTTCTCAAAAAAAAAAAAAAATAGTTTTCTCATTAATTATTAGAAAAATTCTATGATCCCATCATTAATTTTGACGGGATCGATCTTATCACTATCTAACAGCTCACACTATATCCAATCGTGATAGAATCCCTAAAATAATTAATATTTTATTTAGTATATTTATTTTAACTGTTAGATTATTGACGGGACAATCATGTTCATAAGACTGTAGAAGCTTGATTTTTTATTCACAAGTTTATCTGTCCACTAATTATGTACAATTATTTTTAAACATTCCATTTATTCTTCGATATTTCCACAAAAAATTGTTCTTCTATCTCCATTTTTTCTGGCAAGCCAACTTTTAGTTCTTTCTATTGCTTTGAATACCTGCTTTCTGCCTCTACTCTATTTGTTGTATTCACATACTTCAATATATAATGGCACTTGATTGTGTCGTGTAAAGAGAGAGATATCTTCAACAGCCAGTTTTAATCTTTTAGTTTTTCATTTCCAAAACTGATAGAAATTGGTTTAATCACTACCAAAGCTAAGAAAGTTGATTTATATTTGATTTGTGCTTAAATGTTAAGTTCTATTTAGTTTTGTTTTCACCTATGAATTATCATACCATATTTAGATGTGTTGTCATATAAAGGATTGAAATTGGAGCAAGAAAAAGTTTACAAGGTCACAGGAGAAATAAAAGAGACACCATCTGAATAAACTGTTTTATGAAGTTGGAAAATATTCTACATGAATGCAATTTTTCACATATAGTTGTGATTAAGATTTTATTAACTAAATTGTTTGTTAAATTTTTATGTGTTTATTCATATTTGATTTTTGTTTTAATGTACTTATTCACGAGTCAGTTTATGTTCTAAATTTGGTCTTTTTAAAGATTTAAGGCAGATGTAGGTTAGCCTATATAATTTAAACTTCCTTTTTTTTTTTTTTCTTTCTTTTCATATCTTTCAGTACCATTTTCAATTATTTGTACATAATAATCAAAACATTATATAACTAAAGAAAGACATAAAAGAAGGAATGTAATTTTCTTTATTTACATTTACTTGATTTGTAATAACATTGCACTATTTATTTTATATTTCCATAATTCATATTGATGTAAGTTATATGTATATTAAGATTTTTTATTCACTTATTTTATAGGTTCACCATGATGTTGTAGATAAATAAGTACCTTTATGCAAGTTAAATTTAGCGAAAAGAACAATTTTAATCCTTAATGTTTTCCATCGTTAACAAACTAGTACATCTATTAACACTATAAGCTTTTCTGTTATTAAACGTTAGAAATTATATTTGATTATAATATATTCATAAAAAGAACTTTTATTGACATATTAAGTCATTCAGTAATGAGATGATGAATATGTATAAATTTGAGCCATTAAATAACCAATAGAATCATATACTGAAACATATGATGGATGTAAACCCTTAAAAATTTCGATCGTCATCTGAGTAAGTTTATTTAATCAAAATTCTAAATTTTAGTCTTAAACTTAAATCAATACATTCCAAACCTTAACTAATAATATAGATGCTCAATTGAGAAACCAATAGCATATCTCTAGGTCCTAAAAGATAAATCAAGGAAAAAATATATATAATGATGAATCAATCCTCCAAAATAATTCATAAATTATGTTACCAATATAATAAACAATAGAAATTATGCAATATGCCTAGGATGTTTAAATCGAGCAACATAAAGATTATTGTGTGATAATTTTACTTAGGAATGGACTTCGTGGCAACCAAATTAATTCATGCACCTATCCAATCAATGAAAAAAAATGATAATAATTGAGCAAATCAACTGATATTTCTTTTAGCCATCACTTGTGCTAGAATGGCACATTAAACATTCCCTAATCCTCGGTAAAAAAGAAAAACATTTCCTAATTCAACCAAAACAACTAAGTGGCTCAAATTTAACTAAACCTATTATATTTCAATTACTTCTTTCCCCATTCTCAACATGAACTGGTAGCTCCAAGTTACCAAAGGACAACAAAATTTGACCATAGGATCCTAAACTTACCTAGAAAGTAAACTAGACGTCTAGACCCTCTAACTTTATGTACTAAGAGATTTACAAATCACATTACTTACTTTAAGGGCCATATTTCTTTCCCATTTCTTGAACACACACAAGTCTACCAAAATCACTTAAAAAGGTACTTTTAGTTTTTCTCTTAGAACCACTAGAAAACTGCTGGACAAAGGACTACAACAAGGTAACTTTCTTTTCCTTCCTTCCTTCCTTCTCAGCAACTTCAAGCTCTCACTCTTTCTTGACAATTTCCATTCTTTCCCAACTGGTCCCACACAGGAAAAAAAAGGGGCAAGAAGACCAGGATTCCTTTCTTCACTTTTTGACTCTTCCATTTGGTAAGATTTCTTACACTGCATGCGTCAAAGAAATAAATGAAGGTAGACCATATTTATTTTAGCACTTTCCCCCACTATATGTCAACTGAGATTTGCAAAACAAATGAAGTAAAAATGGGCCCTAGTTTAGCTTAAAAAAAAAAATAAATGTTTCTTCTCTTATCAAAATATTTTTATCTTTGTATTTATTTATGAAGTCAAGACAAAAAGGAAAAATGGTAGGGATTAAATAGCGGAAAGTAAATCAGGGTGCATTTCTAATTCCATATCCTGGCCAAGAATCGTTTTATGACGGGAGATATATATACACACACACACGCATACATATATGCATATATTACGTAGTCTTAATGAGTAAAATGATGAAGTTGTCTAAGGAATAGAAATGTCAACAATCATATTTTTTTTAATTGTTTATTTATTTATTTTTATATATATTCTTTTTTTTTTTCCCATGGCCAACAACGTTCTTGGTGGAACTTTTAAAATTAATTTTACAAATTATGTAACCATTTTTTTTAGCAAGTAAACATGAGTTGTTTTACAATAGAGGATAACACTTTTTCATTATGAACAAAAGTTATGAAATGAATGGATGGTGCACTTAAATGTAATTATTAACTTCAGAAAAAAAAAAAACGAAAAAAATCCACATTTATAAAATAAAGAATGTTATAGTTATTGTAGAGAACTTTATATCTCCATACTCTTCTTTATAGGTTTAGATATTTTAATGCTTTTAAGATTAAAATTGTGAAGCTTGTGAAATTATGTATTGATCTATACATATATATGTGTATGTATCATGATAACGAAGTCCTATAGATCCTTGATGCATTGTCAAAAATCTTATACATAAAATAAATAAAAATAATAATAGCTAAAAAATAATAATTAAATTACTTTCCAAATTTCAACGTGGCAAGATACTTGCAATAAATAAATAGTGTAATTTTTGCTTCAGCATACCTTGGCCAAAACCCTTCACAAGGAAAATGTACAAAGCTTCCTTTTAATGTTTACTCAGTTTAGTTGACAACTTGCTATTCAGTGGTAATGGAATCAATTAGCGTTCCAAACACATGAAGCCACCAATCAATGTTTAAAGTTGGTTCTAGCATGTTTATAGTATCATATCAAATTTATTAGTATAATATCCCGGTGAATCATCTAAGAGGAAAGATAACAAACAAAATTTGTAATGTGGCCAAGACATTTCCACCTAGTTGAGATCTTCCTTTGTTAAAAACAATATCATCATTGAAAAGTACACGAAAAATCGAGTGAAATCGACTACTCGTACATCGAAATCATACTTAAAATGAGCGTGTAAAAGTAAAAATAAGAAGTGATAGAAGTTTGCTAAATAGCACCTAGAATCATAAGTTGAACCCAACTTGTTTGATATCGTATGAACTTCCTTCAATTAAAAAAAAATCATCATTGGAAAGTTCTTGAAAAACCACGTAAGATTGATTACTTACACATGAAAAACTGATATAAAATGAATTAGATACATGCGATCAAAGATTGAATAATGAAACCACTAAAAACCTAAACTACTGTATATTGCTTTTATAAATAATGACTATAGCTAATCCTTATACCTTCCTTGAATTTCTCATTATATCAAGGCAAGTCTGAGTTTGAAGATATGTACCTATAAGATTATTTTGACTCATGGGCATGGCAGAGTGAGTTACTTCCATGACTATTGCATTGTTTGTGATGATATATGAAATTGTCATGCATGAATGGATTGTGGGGATATTTGCATGTGATTGAAATGATGTTTGATTTGACAAATTATATAAGTAAAAGTGACAAGTACTTGTTTGTATTGATACATGGTATGCGTATGAGGTGTATGTGAATTTGGTTGGATACCTAAAATTATTTAATAATTACTTGGCTTAAAATATTAAATAATCATGCATATCATGCAATTGCATTTTGAACAGCTAGTGCTACGTGAGGAATTTTGGTGGGTTGTAATCATGTTCTTAAGCATGGACTCTACTCTATGGGAGCAAAATTAACTCGCTCCTTGGGAAGGCAGTTTACCCGTATGGAGTCATGCTGGGGACTCTACTGTGGGCTTATACTTAGAGTAGCAATCTTGAGCTTTCTTATATATATATATTGAAAGAATTACTTTATATATATTAAAACTTCTTTTGAAAGGATTTTAAAAGTAGACCTTATTTGCATCGTTCGGGCCTAATGAGTTTGTGTTAACCTTTGGGGCCCTTGCACCATTTCCCTAATCTTGAGTCATGGAGGGTGTAAATATGCACCATATATAAGCTATTCAGATGATTATGTACGCTTGCTCATGTGGTTGTTTTCATTGCATATGTTTGTATTAATTTGTTTGATAACCTACTTGAAAACGCAATAAGAGGATTAACTGCACTTAGTGGTTGTAGTGACTCCCCTACAATATTTTGTTATTGTAGGAAACCTGTGCGATATACCATCTTAGGATGCCACAGGTTAGTATTACAGGTTTTGGGATCAAGTGAGAAGATGGAGCAATTGAGAGTAGGATCCTCCTTATTTGGAAAGACCCTAGTTATATCTATGATTAAATAATTAGACTTAGTGATAAGTTGTTTATCTAGTTATATATCTAGATATCATGAGATACTTATATAATTTGAACTACTCTTATGAGATTTTTAAGTGTAGGGCTATTGCCCCTACTTTATCTATAAGTAAGAATTTATGTTTCTTCTCTATGTTTATATTATGAAAAATCCTATTATTACTGCATTTATAGTATATACTTATAATGTTGCATTCAATGGTGCTCTTATATGGAGAGTACGCCTTATACACATATTGACGCTATTGAATGATAAAGAAGTCATTCTTCACCTTTGGCACAGTGTACTATGGGCTATCATAATAGGGTGCCTCTAAAGTATGACAATTCAAAGTTGATATCAGCATGATTAAGTGAATAGAGCTTCACCTAAACCATTAAACTTAAGATCTAGAAAAGCTTACCAAATTTAGAGTGAGAAGAGAGTAGGTAACTTAGGATAAGTTCTTTTATTTGAAAATTTACCTAGATTTATTAAGTAGAATTTTTAAAGAAACATTTTACATTCTATAACTAGGTTTCTTTTAGTGGCACAGTTTCATCTATCTCACTTCAGTATGGTAGTGGGAGAGAGTTTGTTAGAGCACTGGCGTCACTTATGACTAATCTACGAGGACTTGGCACTTCATAGACAGCCAATAGATATGTCTTACATGCTTCTCTCTTGAAGTCACGAATTATGTACTTCACTTTAGTCCCCTTAGGTTCACTTTATGTGGATTTATAGTATTGGGTATACATTGACCGAGGTGGAAAGCATTTATGCATTAGAGTTTATAGTTGGTTTCTTTAGAAGGTTGGGAGAGGTTAAGAATGTGATTTTTTTTTTTTCTTTTTGTGGCTAAGAGGTTACAACTACTTCCTTTGAATTTTAATATAATGACCCTCCTTGGATTTGGGTACCTGTATACCCGAGATGATCTTTAGGGTCATTCTTAGCTTCTTTCACTTGAGATTCAACATAGGTTGTCCTTTTATGCACTTGAGCATATGATGAGCATCCATCTTTAGAGTTGAGTTTTGGGCAGGATGAGCCTAACCTTAAGTAGGATGCACAGCTAGAGATCAGCATGAGGCTGCTTCCATTACAATCTATCCACCTACACTACCTCAAGATGGGTACTTTCAGTGCCAGAGATTCCGGCAGTCCTATAAGAGGGACTTCCATTACCTGAGATTATTGTCACTAGTTCTAATGATGAAGACATTATAGAGGTAGTTGATGGTGAGGTAGATGTAAGTTTTTCAGCGTCACTAAATATCCTAGTTCAGCTACTTGATATTGATGATATAGATGTTTTTCTCTCTTATGATATGAGCTTAGCTCCCTTGCTAATAGAGGATGCACTATGGGTTGATGGTCAGCCAATTTTAGATGTTCATTTACTTGATTTTAGATGGCTTAAGGACCATACACCCCTCTAGCTAGGAGTAGGGAGCAATGCTCCAGTTAATGACGAGGAGGGTTAATGGAGTATAGTGATGATGATGATGATGATGATGATGATGAATATTAGTCTAATTATGACATGGACATGGATCCAGAGGATGTAGACCTAGCATAGCTCATCAGATACTCCTAACAAAAATCTGATTAATTCATAGCCGGTATTCATGGACCAATGATCATAGACAATTCTTTTTTGAGTGTTGTGGAACATTGAATGATCATCTTATCTTATGGATACTTTTGGATGATTGATACTTTTTTATTTTTGATATTCTGATTTGTATAGAGACTGACTTGATGAATATCTTTTAGTATATATAAGTAATTGTGATCTCTCTCTTTTGTTTCTTTTTAAGTGAAGAGAGAATTGTAGTGAGGATTAATTTATTTGAGATTCCAGCACAAATATGGAATTGATGTATTTAGATGATGTTAGGATTATTCCTATAGGATGTACAAATTTGATTATTAGTGAAAGTTTATCTATTTACATTTCTATATTTCCAAGTTATGAATATTGATTGATAAAGTATTATTATGAAGGATATGTTATGGATATATGCAATGATTACATATTCTTTTTATCATTGTATAATCATAGACATGTACATTATCTTTCAATTAACCAAAAAGGACATGTGGATGACCTTCGCGAAATTTTAATGATGTTGCTACTAATCTGCCAATGTGGCCCTACGTCCATCGCCTCCCCATACAATAGATCAAATGAGATACTAAATGCAATAGGGAGGCTAGTAACATGTTGGCAGCATTCATACCGTGCTCAACCAGCACCAACTCCTGCACCAGCTCTGGTACTAGTAGCACCACCTTCGATACCAATAGCACCACCTTTTATGGCTGTACAGGAGATGATTTACCACCAATGGCATCAATACAAGCAACACCATTACCACCACCACAACCTTACAAGAGTGTGCTACTAGACTTTATAAAGAGCAACAGATACTTTGATAGTGATTTTGGAAAACCAATGAAGCTAAGGACTGGTTAGCCTAGGTAGAAAGGTCTTTTACTGCTTATGAAGTGCCTCATCACTTGAGATTGAAATATGGCATATATATGTTGAGATTGCAAGCCAGAATCTAGTGGGACTCAAATAGAAGGGATTTACAAGAGCCTCTTACATGGGAAATGTTTAGGAGGGAATTCTTAGAAAATTATTTCCCAGCTAGTTTGAGAGTTAAGTACAGTGCAAACTTACTACACATTACACAAAAAGGAAGGAGAATTGAATAGTTTGAGACTAAATTTAATAGGTTATTGCAGTTTGCCCCTAACTCTTATAGACATAGCGAAGAACAGAAGATGTAGGTATTTCCCAAAGGCTTGGATGAGGATATTAGATTCCGGTTAGATGAATTTGAAATTCAAACAATTAAAGGACTTGTGGTGATGAAGGTATTGGAGAATGTCAGGAAAAGGAAGGTAGTGGCACAAGAAAAGAAGGTGAGTATCTTTTCGAAGAATTTTTATGATAATCTAGATTTGGTAATAGGGGAAAGAAGTTCAAAGGGAGTTTTTTAGGGAAGTAAAATAAGGTAAAGCTAGATGTACGATGCTAGAAATGTAAGGGAAAGCACTATCCCTAAGATTGTACCATATTGAAGAGTAAATGTTACTTCTACGAGGAATCGACTCACATGATCAAAGATTGTCCAAAGAAACCGAAGGCCACATGCTATAAATGCAAATAGGTTAGAAATTTCGTAAATGAGTGTCTAAAAAGAACCAAACAACCACTAGCTAGGGCTTCTGGAAATGGACAAAAAGATGCCTTTGTGTCAGTGTACAAGTTAGAGGATGTTTGGGTATGCAAAGAAGATGAAGAAATTGAGTTATCAGCCAAAGATTCAAATGATAATGGACTTATTATAGATACGTACCTTACTCTAACACTTTTATCTTAAGTAAATAGAATATGATATATGAATCTAGAAATATAGAACATGAAGATAACAGTTTTACATAAAAGAATTTAAAGGAACTAATAAATTAAAAGTTTAAAGAAAGTAGTTAGGGAGATTTCTAATTCGGGGAAAATCCAAGTGGCTAATCAACCATTTTTTACCTTAGTTGATAAGGAAGTGACAATCTACTTTATCACTCCCACTATGGCTAAGTGCACTAAGATGGATATATCAAATAACATATCTAGCTTTAGTATAAATAACACCAAATGGCATTGTATAGCCAAGGAAATCATTAGGATGTGTCCAATAAAGATTTAAGGGCATGATGTTTCCTATGATTTGATCGTATTGGATATGGCTAAGTATGAAGTGATTTTGGGAATGAACTAGATGGCATCAATAAAGGCAATTGTGAATTGCCCTGAGAAAGAATAAATTTCCACATTAGATGGGCTTGAGTCAATTTTGTTGGTGAAGTGATGATTCCTCAAACAAAGGAATTAAGCTCATTTGAGCTTATGTCAAGTAATAGGCACCCGTCACCAAGATACGGAGAATTATATGCCATAGAGGAAGAGGAATCAAAGCCAAATTGATAGCTATTCCGATAGTTAATGAATTTCTAGATGTAGTTCTTGAGGAATTGCCAAGGCTACCTCTAAGAGAAAAAATCGATTTTGTTATTGATTTGATACTTGGCACAAAGCCGATCGCAAAGGCACCATATCAAATGGCTTCAATTGAATTAAAAAGAGTTAAAGAAGCAATTACAGGAGTTTTTGGATCAAGGCTTTATCAGACCGAGCGTTTCCCCATGGGGAGCTCTAGTATTATTCGTCCATTAGACTATGCATTGATTATAGAGAGTTGAACAAAGTGACTATAAAAAACTAGTACCTATTACCCCATGTAGATAATTTGTTTGACCAGTTATAGGGGGCTAGTGTATTCTCTTGAATTGATCTAAGATCCGAGTACCGTCATTTAAGGATTAAGCCAAAAGATGAGCATAAGATGGTGTTTAGAACCCGATATGGATATTATGAGTTTTTAATGATGCTATTTATGACAAACGCTCCTATAGCATTTTGTGGATTGGATGAATAGAGTGTCTAGATCACTTTTGGATAAGTGTTATAGTATTTATTGATGATATTCTTATTTACTCAGCTAATCAGGAACAACATGAAAAACGTTTGAGGATGGCCTTACAGACTTTAAGAGAGAATAAATTATATGCGAAGCTATCTCAATGCAATTTCTGGTTGAGTGAATATCTTTTCTTGGCCATTTAATATCTGGAGAATGAATATCAGTAGATCCATAAAAGATTAAGGCAATAGTCAACCGGAAACTATCAAAAAAGATTATTGAAGTGAGAAGTTTCCTTACTTAAACGAGGTATTATTGAAAGTTTGTGAAAGATTTCTGCACCATTGCTAGACCACTTGCTCAATTGACTCAAAAGAATGAAAGTTTGTTTTGAATGAGAAAAGAGAGCAAAGTTTCTAAGAATTGAAGCAAAGAGTGGTATTAGCACCAATACTGGTTTTGCCAAACCATAATGAGCCTTTTTTAGTATATAACGATGCATCAAGAAATGGGCTCGAATGTGTATTGAAGTAGAAGCATAAAGTGGTTACCTATACCTCAAGATAGCTAAGACCAAATGAAAGGAACTATCTTACACATGACCTAGAATTAGTAGCTATGGTTATTTGCCATGAAATTATGAAGAAATTACCGTTATAGGTAATGGTATGAAATATATACCAATCACAAGAGCTTCAAGTATTTATTTACACAAAAAGAGTTGAATATGAGATGTAGATGATGGCTTAAGTTAATAAAGGACTATAATTTGAGTATAAATGATTGCCCAAGAAAGGTAAATGCAATAACAGATGCCTTGAGTCACAAGAATCATGGTGAATTGTCATCCTTACTCACAGAGCAACAGCAATTGATTAAAGAATTTGAGAAGTTGAATATCAAGTTCAAGTGGCATGACACTGAGGTTGAATTGGCAAATTTTGGTCAAGCCAAATATAGTAGAAAAGGTTGAAGAAGCACAATGGAAAGATGAGACTATTCAAATGATCAAGCGAGAATGATCGAAAGGGAAGTATGTTGATTTCATCATTGATGATGAAGGCATAGTACAGATGAAAGGAGGGTTATGTGTACTTGATGACATGAAGTTACAAAGAGAAATTATGCGAGAGGCACATTACTCAAGATATATAATTCATCCTGAAGGTACCAAAATGTACCAAGACTTAAAAAGTCATTATTGGTGGAATAGAATGAAACGAAACGAGATGTCAATAATTTTGTGACAAGTTATGAAGTGTGCTAAAAAGTAAAGATCGAACATGAAAGAATTAAAGGACTTCTGAAACCTTTACCTATCCTAGAGTGGAAATGAGATCAGATTACCATGGACTTTGTATGCAATTTACCCAAGACTGTCACTAACCATGATGTCATACGGGTAATAGTTGATAGGTTAACCAAATCAGCACAATTTTTACCAATTAGTACGATAAACTCCATGGAGAAGTTGGTTAAAATCTATATTCGAGAAATCGTAAGGTTACATGGAGTTCTAGTTGGCATAGCTTAAGATAAAGATCCTAAATTTGTGCCTAAATCTTGGATGAGTTTATAAAGGAGCTTAAGTACTAAATTATAGTTCAGTACCGCTTACCATCCTTAAACAGATGGACAATCTGAAATGACAATTCAGACATTGGAAGTTATGGTAAGGGCATGTGTGATGGAATTCAAAGGATGTTGGGATACACACTTGCCACTACTTGAGTTCGCTTACAATAACAGTTATCACTTAACAATACAGATGTCTCCATAGGAGGCATTGTGTGGGAGGAGATGTAGATCTCCCTTATTGTAGGATGATATTAAGAAGCTTGACTTAGGGTCGGACTTGGTACAAGATGCTGCTGAGAAAGTAAGAGTGATTAAGTAGAAAATGAAAGAAGCCCAAGATAGACAGAAAAGCTGGGCTGATTTGAAGCAAAGGACTCTAGAGTTTGAAGTGGGCGACCATATCTATTTGAAGCTAAGCCTAATAAAGAGCACACATTGAATTTGAGTTAAAGGGAAGTTGAGTCCCAGATATATTAGATCATTTGAGATGTTGGAACGAGTTAAGGAATAAGCCCATTAGCTAGACCTATCACCCAATTTGTCTAGTATATACAATGTGTTTCACGTTTCAATGTTGAGGAAGTACATTTCTAATCCAGATAAAATAGTCGAGTTGGAGACAGTGCAATTAAAAGAGAACTTAATATATGAAGAACATAAGATTCAAATACTTAATTGCAAGGTCTAGAAACTAAGAAATAAAGAGATTAGCTATATGAAAGTTCTTTAGACAAACCACGCTCAAGAGGAAGCCACTTGGGAAGCTAAAGACAAGGTGAAATGCAAATAACCTCACATGTTTGAGAACCCAGTTTTTCTTTTGTTTCGTAGACTAAACTTCTTTTAAGGGGTGTAGGATATAAACCCCTGAAAATATCGATCGTCATCTAGGAGAGTTGACTTAATCAAAATTCTAAATTTTAGTCTTAAACTTAAATTGATAGGTTTTGAACCTTAACTAACAATATCGATGCTTAATTGAGAAACCAATAGTATATTTCTAGGTCCTAAAAAATGAATCGAGGAAAAAAAATAAATGATAAAGCAATTCTCCAAAATAATTCATAAATTATATTATCACTATAATAAACAATAGAAATTGCATGATACGCTCGGGAAGTTAGTGAGATAAAGATTATCGCATGATTATTTTTAATTGGGAATGGACTTTATGGCCACCATATTACATGTAATCGTCCAATCACTCAAAAAAAAGAATAATAATTGAGACAATCAATTGATATTTTTTAAGCCTCCACATGTGCTAGAATGGCACATTAAACATTCCCTGATTTAAACAAAACAACTTAATGTAAGTGGCTAAAATTTAACTAAACCTATTATATTTCAATTATTCCTTTCCCTATTCTTAACATGATCTATCAACTCCAAGTCACCAAAGGATAACAAAATTTGGCGATAAGATCCTAAACTTACCTAAAAAGTACACTAGACCCTATAAGTTTATGCACTAAGAGATTTTTAAATCACATAACTTACTTTAACGGCCATATTTCTTTCCCATTTTCCAAACAACACAAGCATGCCAAAATCACTTAAAAAGTCAACTTTTTTTTTCTATGAACTAGGGAAGTTAAAAAGATAGAGAAAAAAAAAAACACAGCATAACTAGGTAATAACAAGTCGTGGTCTTGAAACTTCACAATTATCATTTTGCAGCAACTCTAAAATACCAAAAGGGGGCTATTCCAAAACCTACACACCAAACCTCAAATTGCAAGCCATTTTTGCCAAAAAAATCTACACAAAAATTGGCTTCATAGTACACGTGACTAATATAAAACCAATCAAGAGAACTTAATAATTCCTAGACTTCCAACAATAGATTTCTTTGTGGGTGAGATGAAGGAGGATGAACATGTAGCAACTCTACAACTTCCAGATTATCTGCTTCAATTTGTAGCCATTTGATGCCCCTAGCAACTGCTATTTTAAGGCCATCAAAGATACCTCAAATTTCAACCACAAAAGAGTTATATTTCCTTGAAGAATGAGTAAAACCAATCACAACTACCCAAAAGAATCCCTAATTAGACCATAATCTCTAAAATTATCATCGTTTTGAGCTAAACATCACAATTTAGCTTTTTAAAAAATAAAACTTGGGTTAGTCCAACCAACCATAATTTTTTATCTAGTAGTCCTTCTTGCTAAAACCAACTTTTGTCTCTAGGCTAAAGAATTTTCCTTAATTTGGAACTTGATAGCATCTATAACATCTTATGGAATCATGTTAGCCCCATCAAACACTTTATTATTATGCCATCTCGAAAGATTCATTGATGAAGAAAGCAGCTTTCCAAACCAGAAATCATAGTGCTACAAACTTCATTTTTCATGTCCACAAAATCCAATCATCCATATCCATAAAGAAGAAGCTATCATGAAAATGATTATGCACCAAATGAAGCTACACCAATTTACTAAGATTGCAATCTTTGAGCACATGGATTAAAGTCTCAGGACCACAATGACATCTTTCACAAACTGGAGAAGTGATGAGGTGTTTAATAAACCTCTCTTGGTTAGTCAAAATTTTACCATGCTTCACCTGCCACATAAAGAGGCTAACACAACCTAGAACTTGTATTTTCCATATTTGTTTCCATAATTTATTAACCTCATGCCAACGATGTTTCCCACCAATTAATAGGTTGAGTTGGTAGAAAACATATTGTTTTTAGACAAAGACCAGTTCTGGTCATCTTTCACATTCTCCTTATTAGCCACTTTATAGCAAGCTAAATGAAGAAGTCATTCTCTAGGCAGCAAGTGTTCCAACTGATCCCATTTCCACCCATCAACATCCCAATAATCCCTCACATACTTATTCAGATCCTCAAGTTGAATATAGCCTAGCAACATTCATCGATCTAATATTATTGAACTATTTATTAGTCTGAAATTTTGTTTCCATTCCTGATCTGATATCCCATCCAAACCCAATTTTGAATTCATTTAATACTTCCTGCAAGCTCTTCCAAATATATGACTTGCAATGAACTCTATACTCATCTGTCAATAAATTCATATTTTTAACATATTTAGCGATGAGAACTCTCGCCCACATCTTATTTGGCTCCTTAATCATATGCCATAGAAGTTTCAAAACTAATGCTCTATTATGTTCATCCATTTTCCTTAATTCGAAACCTCCTCTATCACATGGTTTGCATAAAAGATTCCAGTTCATGTGATGAATTTTCCTCTAATTTGGACAACTGCCCTAAATAAACTTATGTTGAATGGCATCCATTTACTTACAAGCACTTTTAGGAGTAATGTTTGTCATCATAATATGATTAGGAATTGTACACAAAACAATCTTAACTAGGGATGCAACTGAGCGGGTCATTATAGGGTTCTCGACCCACATAACCTGCTAAAAACCCTATAGGATTATAGGACGGGTTTGAGAAAAAATTTTGCGACCTTGTAGGGTCACGAGTCAAGTTTAGGTCATAGTTATGACCCTACAGGGTCGACCCGACCCGATAACAGTACTAAAAATAAGATATACAACATCAAAACTTGAAAATATCCATTTTATATTATTTATATAGCTCTATGATTGTATAATTTATTTATTTTTTTTTTGTCCAATTGAGAATGTCATGCTTTTTTATGATTAATAAGAGGCAATATTGTTATTTATGTATCTATGCCAGTCCTCAAGTAAAGTAAATCATACTAAGTTGTGTTACAAATAATTGATTATCATACATCAAAAATCAATTGTTTAGCTTACTGAATTTTTTTTTATGTATAGTTTTACCATCAAATGAAAAGAAATTGAAACAAATACACAAAATACAAAATATATATCATGAAAATAAATAGACAAATGATGAATAAAAAGAATGAAAAAGGAAAAAATTGTAAAAAGAAAATCAGGTCAATGAGGTGGGACAGATCAAAATCATGACTCTATAGAGGCAGGTTTGTGTATTATAAATAAAATACTATAGGATCGCGGGTCGGGTTTGGATAACCCTATAGGAAATTAGTTTGGGTTTTATATGACCCGTCCCAGACCCATCTCGGTTGCATCCCTAATCTTAACCAATATAGCTCTACCTGCCTTTGAGAATACATTTGACTTCCATCCAAATAGCCTATTCATTTTTTCTATAGCTTCTAAAAATGTCCTGGAGTTGACTCTTTCATGGAAAATTGAATTGCCTTGGTATTTCCAAAGTTTTGAGTAAGTGGAATTCCCCACAATCTACTTGAGGAAGCCACCATATGAGAACTCATA
This sequence comes from Combretum micranthum, assembly GCA_024138025.1. Classification (NCBI taxonomy): domain Eukaryota; kingdom Viridiplantae; phylum Streptophyta; class Magnoliopsida; order Myrtales; family Combretaceae; genus Combretum; species Combretum micranthum. The sequence continues at coordinate 151,687 of JAMXBD010000460.1, forward strand.
TTTTTCGGAGCATACATCCTAGAATTATACATATTAATTTTTTGTCCTGAAACTGCACAAAACTTCATCTTATGGTTTTTATCACTTCTACTTGCTTATGAGTGGCTTGATAAAAGAAGAATGAGATTATCTGCAATCATCAAATGAGATATCTCTGGTGCCCTTCTTGCACATATTATAACTTTTCAAGTACCCTCTTAAGCCATATTAGACACAACATGACCCAATTTCTCCATGCATAAGATAAACATATATGGAGATAACGGGTCACCTTGGCTTAAACAATCAATGAAACAAAATTCTCATAGTCGAAGAACTCATACAACAATGTATAACCTCTATCCATCCACTTGGCATACCAATTATTTAACGAATCTCTAATCAAGACAATCGTATGCTTTTTCAAGGTCAATTTTTACTGGTAAAAGACCCTAATACCCTTTCTTCAATCACATAATATGAATTGGCTCTTGAGCCAACACCACATTATTTGATATATGATAACTAGCAACAAAACTACATTAGTTAAGAGCCACCAAATCATCCAAAGGGGTTTTAATCAATTCACAATAATCTTGGTGCTTATTTTGTAAATAACATTGCAAAGGTTGATTGGGCACAACTAGGTTAGGTTCTATGGGTCTTCAACTTTGGGAATTAGGACTGATAAAGTTTCGTTAACAAATGAAATGTCCTTTGGCCCTGCAAATACATTTCTTGCAAACTGCAACACACTATCACCCATAATATTCCAATGCTTGAAAGAAAGCAGTTGGAAGACCATCAACTCATGGTGCCTCAAAAGGGTTCATTTCAAAATCAATATGTCTTACATCTTCCTTTGTTACTGGTTGAAAATTAGTATCCAATCGACTCTTATCCAAAGACAAAAAGGTGATACTCATTATAGCTGGCTGAAGGACTGCATCATCTATAGAAAAAAGGCTTCTATAAAAGTTCGACATCATCCTTTTTAACTCATCTTGATCTGTAACCTAGTTAACCCTCTCATCTCTTAGCATTTCAACTCTATTTTCTTGTGCCTAATAATTGTGGATCTATGGTAAAATTTAGTATTCATGTCTCCTTGAGGAATCCAAGTTAACCTAGACTTGTTAAACTAAATAATTTCTTCCTTTTTAAGTATTTCTTGCAACTCCCTTTGAAGTTTATACTCCAATTTAGACAAATGATGAGACGGTTGAATCTTCTACTTCTTGTTTAGTCCTTCCAATCGAGCTAGCAATTCCTTCTTCTTTATGATAACATTACCATACACAATCTTATTTCATGTTTTCACCCCTTCAACAAATTTTTAGATGCTTCCAAAAAGATTTGTACCTAGATTCTAGTTACTCTTTACTACTTCGGGAAAGCCTTTATGTAGCTCCCAAGCTACTTCATATCTGAATGGCTTGTTTTGTCTAAGTGGAGAACCTCCTCAAAGCTTGAACATGATTAGGCAGTGATCAAAGATTCTAAGGTTAAATGGAGAATGGATGCCTTGCTAAAGCAAGTTCTACCTTCAATATTCCATAACACATAATTCAGCCGCACTAACATCCCTGCATTTCCAAGAAAACCTGTGCCCTTTGAAACCCACTCATCCATTTTGCCACCATCCATAGACCATAGTCATTCAAAACTTCATCTTTGACCTGCAGCTTTTCCTTGTCATTATTCTCCATATTCTCGACATAATATGATATGCAATTCTCCTTTATATGCCCATAAGTGCCACACTAAAAGCAAATATCATCAAGTCCCTCATATTCTATCTGATAAAAACGTCTACACAACTTAAATTTGGATAGAAGAGGTTTGGATAGATCAATTTCTACACTAACACGAGCAAATTTGCCACTTTAGACAATATAAGTATTTTGATTGACATGTATAGCTCTTCCAATTAAATTAACCAACTTTATTAAGAAGTAATAATTGTAGTATTCTATTGGTAAGTTTGGAAATCTGACCCATGCCATTATTTTTGTGACATGCTCCTCCAGTGCCTAGAAACTTGGTTTCCATGGCCTTACTGCTATAATATGATCAGCAATTAACCAAGGGCCACTAGTCAAAGTTTGGACATAGTCATCACAAGGTGATAATTTAGCTAAGAAGAAAGCATTACCTAAATCCACAATATTCACCATCCCTGTTTTCACCCACGATTGTTGTAATCTCTGACTCTCTATGACATATACATGAAGCCAATCGATCGGCCCAATACCTTAAAAATAAGAGAAGATTGCCAAGGTTTCCAAGGAGCCTTTTTCTCCTCTATCGATAATCTAATATAGGCATTTCTCATCCCTATCGTCTTCTTCGCCATCCCAATCAGAAACCACTTCAAACTCATCAGTTGATTCTTCATACGCTAAGCAATCAATCATATCCATCTCAACCCTTTTACCATCCCCTGTCAGCACATTTTTCCACAAAGGTTTTTTTCTTTCTTCCTCAAACTCCTTATCATGAGAAATTAGCACATTTCCTAGTAGTCCATCTAAATCCTTAACTTTCTTGTTACTTCTCACAAGAAGATATGTCTCCTCCTCCAGTCAAGGCAATGTTTCTATCACACAGTTCTTGGTCATAATATCTCATGTTAGGCAAATAGAACCGTAGACTATGATTACTTAAAAAGTCATTTAGTTTTTCTCTTAGAGCCCCTAGAAAATTGCTAGATAAAGGAATGCAATAACGTAATTTTCTTTCTCCTTCCTTCCTTCTTGACAACTTCAAGCCCTCACTCTTTCTTGACAATTTCCATTCTTTCAAAGCTGGTCCCAAAGGCAAGAAGACCAGGATTCCTTTCTTCCCTTCTCCACTCCACCATTTGGTAAGATTCCTTACCTTGAATGCGTCAAAGAAATAAACGAAGGTAGACCATATTTATTTCAGCACTTTCCCCTATTATACGTCAACTGAAATTTGCAAAACAAATGAAGTAAAAAGGGGCCCTAGTTTAGAAGAAAAAATAAAACAATATAAATATTTCTACCCTTATCAAAATTTTTATCTTTTTATTTATTTATGAAGTCAAGAAAAAAAGAAAAATAGTTAGGCATAAAAAGTTATGTATATAAAGCAATATCTCAACAGGGACTAAATAGAGCTGAGTAACACATGGTGCATTTCCAATTCCATATCGTGACCAATAATCATTATGTGATAGGAGATATATATACACACATATGTGCATATATAACGTAGTCTTAATGAGTAAAATGATGAAGTTGTCTAAGGAATAGAAATGTCAACAATCCCATTTTATTTATTTATTTATATATATATTCTTTTTTTTTCCTGGTCAATGGCGGTCTTGCTTGCAAAGAAGCGGATTTTTTAAAACTAATTATACAAATTGTGTAACCATTTTTTTTAAGAAGTAAACATGAGTTGTTTTACGATAGAGGGTACCACTTGTTCATTATGAAGATAGGGAGAAGTTATGAAATGAATGGATTGTGCATTTAAATGAAATCATTAACTTAAAAAAGAGAAAAAGAAAAAGAAAAAAACCCACATTTATGAAAACAAACAGAATATTATAGTTATTGGCTGAGATATTTTAATGCTTTTAAGATTGGAATTGCGAAGCTTGCGAAATTACGTATTGATCTATACATATACATGTATATGTATCATGATGATGAAGTCCTATAGATCCTTGATGCATTACCAAAAAATCAAAAAATCAAAAAATATATATAAAATAAATAAAAATAATAATAGCAAAAAAAAAACTAATTAAATTAATTTCCAAATTTCAATGTGACGAGATACTTGTTATAAATAAATAGTGTAATTTCCGTTCCCAGCACACCTTTACCAAAACCCTTCACAAGGAAATTGTACTTGGTTTCCTTTTAATGTTTCCTCATATCGTTAGGTTAGCTGACAACTTCCCATTCAGTGGTAATGGAATCAATTAGCATTCCAAATACATGAAGCCACTAATCAATTATTAAAGTTGGTGCTAGCACGTTTATAGTATCATATCAAATTCATTAGTATAATTTCCTAGTGAATTGTCCAGGAGGAAAGATAACAAACAAAATTCATAATCTAAACTGGAAATTCCACCTAGTTAAGATCTTCTTTTTTAAAAAGTAATATCAACGTTGAAAAGTACACGAAAAATCAAGTGAAGTCAACTACTCATACATCGAAATCGGATTAAAGTGAGTGCATAATTTTAAAAATAAGAATTGATAGAAGTTTACAGAATAGCACCTAGGATCACAAGCGAAATCCAACTTGTTCGATGTCATATGGACTTCCTTTGATAAAACTAAATTCATTATTGGAAAGTTCTCGCGAAACAATGTAAGATTGACTACTTACATGTCAAAAACTTATATAAAATAAATTAAATACATGCGATCAAAGATTAAATATTGAAACCACTAAAAACTTGAACTACTGTAATATTGCTTTTATAAATAATGAATATAGTTAATCCTTATACCTATCTTGAATTTCTCATTATAATTAGGTGAGTCGAGTTTGAAAAAGATATCTATCTAGAATATTAATTTGACTCATAGGCATGGCGAAGTGAGTTACTCCTATGACAATTGCATTGTTTGTGATTGTAGTATTAGAGCACTTAAATTAAATGATATATGAAAATATCAAGCATGAATGGGTTGTGGGGATATTTGTATGTGATTGAAATGATGCTTGGTTTGACAAATTATATAAGTAAAAGTGACAACTACTTGTTTGAATCGATACATAATATGCATAAGGGAGTGTCTATGAATTTGGTTGATCCCCTAAAATTATTTAGTAATTACTTAGCTTAAAATTTTACAATAATCATGTAATTGCATTTTAAACTGCTAGTACTACATGAGGAATCTGGGTAAGTTGTAATCATGTTGTTAAGCATGGACTCTACTCTATGGAGGTAAAACTAACTCATCGTTGAGGAAAGTAGCTTACCCCTATAAAGTTGTACCAGTGATTCTATAATGGGCTTACTCTTAGAGTAGCGATCTTGGGCTTTTATATATATATATAGACACACACACATACACACATATATATAGTTCGAAAGAATTACTTCGTAAATATTAAAACTTCTTTTAAAAGGATTTTAAAATTAGCTCTTGATTCCATGTCCGAGCCTGATAGGTTCGCGTTGACTTTCGAGCCGTTGCTATTTGTTTGGTGTAAGAGGGGCAAGTTTTGCCTTGTAGACTGTTGAAAGAGTATTTAGTAGTGTAGGCTTTTTTATTTTTTATTTTTTTCAAATTACCTCTGGCCTCATCCAACGCCCCATATTAAGCTCCGTTTTTAACTCTCTCTCTCTATTTTTCACATGCTTCCTTTAAAGTCTGAAAAATAAAAGTAAGTAAAAGGGAAGGACAGACAAAGAAATAAAATAAGGGAAAAAGTTCTATAGGATATGAAAGGAACTCAAATGAAAAGTTAGAAGGAAACGTTGATTATATGTAATTTCAAATATGTTAAAGAATAAAAAAATTCAAAATTTTAATTTTTTTTTTTTCTTTTCATTAAAGGGCATCATAGCAATATATTTAATTTTTCTTACACTATGTTAAGAGAAGGGAGGAAAGGAAAGTAAAAGGAAAGAATTAGAAGCATGAATAAAAAACAAAGAGATAAATTAATTATTAATAAAAACAAAAAAAATCATATAATAATAAATTACTAAAATGATTTAATCAATTACGAGGGATAAAATAGAAAATTTCTAATATTTTTCAGATTCTTCCCTCTTTCTCTCTATCTTGTAATGGTATAATTTTGTGGGTCGTGGATTTGCTCCCTCCCCAATTCTGTTTCTTCCATCCCCATTTTCCTGCTGACCATTTGTTAAAAAATGAAATCAAATCACCCCTAATTCCAAGTATGAGGAGAATGATTTCTTGTTAAGGATCCAATCAGGGATGGATGCAATCAAATCATCATTTGTCAATAATTTCTTGTTATGTATTGGATTGACGCATGCAGCCTGCTATAGATTTTAAAATATTAAACATTTCAAGTTTAAAAAACAATATAATAAAATGAAAAAAAAATGATCCTGTTATTTTTTACCATATCTCTACTTACTACACTATCACTTGTCTTACTTCCATTAGCTAATCTTCATTCTTTATCATACATGTTCCTATCTAAGATTTATCTTATTTTATTTGTAATGTGGACAAGGGACAGCCTCTCTCACACATGCACACACATTTACACGTGACAATATGTTTAATTATTTCTATTTAAAAAAGAAAAAAGCCTATTAGACTAGGGTAGAGTGGGTTGAAAGTTTGTAAAATTCATTTCAAGGTAAGGCATGAGTGTAGTAAAAAATACATAGATACATATATATAAATGAAGTTTTACTAAGTTTTATAAAACACTTGAGAGTGTGGGGTAGGTAAACCTGCAATCAATTATGTGAATTTCAAGAAAAAAAAAATTTCCCTCCAAACACTAGGTAATTTAGATTTTAGAGACAAAAATTTATGTTTCTTAAAATAGGAAATATTTTGTAAAAGATTTTTTGAGATAGAATTGTCATCACAATTTTACCGTGGCAAATGTACTTTCATAGCAAATCTGTAATAAAATATTTGTCTTTAATATTAGTAAATTTTGTTTCTAATTTTTATAAACTATAATAAAATTAATAATAATTAATATCTATGTATTATTTCATAATAATGATTGTTATTACTATTTTATTTAATATTAAATTTCATTGCAAATTTATCTTTTAAAATTGTTTGCAATGAAATTTCCACTTAACTCTCCAATTGTTAATTGAAGTATTGCTCTCTTTTCACCAGTAATGGCCTAAAAATGCTCACACTGAGTTATTGTTTAAGTATCATTAATATATAATTGTCAAAATCGCAAGTCAAATATACATTTCTATAAGTAAATAATTTTATATTTTTTTCTTAATTAAAATAGATACAAAATTTATTAGATGTAGAATTGAGGTGGAATTATGAATTTAGGTGTACAATTCTACACTTCTACGATTTTACTAGTTTTGCATAATTTTGTATGATTATATGCATACTAGTGAATAGTAAAATCAAAACTTTTATGACCATCATGTGAACAGGGGATTTTGTGAGTCTCCTGCTTTTGATAATTGCACTTGCATGCCCTTAGTTATTATAGATGATGGTGCAATTCAAGCCTCAATGATTTGGGCTTGATGGTCAAAGGTTATCACACAGTGCACCTTCATTACTTTAATTCATTGCTCAAATTAGTCAACACCTAGTTAGTGGCTAAGGCATCATATGCTTATTTTATTGTGTTGTTGAAGATACAATTACAGTTGTAGAATGTTTTCTTTAACAATGCAATAGTAGATAAGTTCCGAGTATTTTTTCAGGACAAATTATAACTCTTTGCCATATTTGTTATCTTGATTGCAAATCGTACACCATTATCATACACTAAAGTCCACATTTGAGTATGTAAGTCTCTGCAATATCTCTATATCCATGGACTTGTTTACTTAGCTGCATCATATCAGATGCACTAATGTCAAGGTCAACCCGTTGGCTACATTGCATCCTTAGCTACCACTACCTTTTTAATGCTTGCATGATGATAAGAGATCAAGTAGATGTTGGTGCAATCTTTTATTAATGAACTAGCAGCCACATCAAGAATTAAGACCAAGTGTTCTCTTCTTCTTCATCTATCAATGCATATGCTAAAGGCACAATGTGGTTTGCATCGTCCATCGAGGTGGCTATAAGCAGCTTCTACTTGTACTTCCCATATAGAAAAGCACCATCAATGTTGATCACATTCCTAAAAACAATGACAAGTGATAGTTACTACACAATAAACATTAGCTTAAATAAAGCATAACTAAAGTGTTCTTTTGCATACCAGCAATAAGTAAATGGATTAATGTAAGGCCCAAAAGCCCAGAAGAGTTTATCAAATTAACACATGCCTTACAGTTTTAGAATTTACAATTCTCCAGTCAAATTTGGTTCGTAGATTAGCCTATTGTATACTATTTAACAGTTATAGGACCTCAACATATGATTCATTCCATTTCCTATAAACTTATTTAATGGTCTTGTGCTTTGCTCCCTGAATTCCCTTTAGGTGAACACTAAAACCAAATTGTTGCCAAATAGATTGTTACAGATCTCTTGCTTTAACAACAAAGGAGTTTTGAACTTCATCAATAATACATTTGAACATAGTAGTTGAGTCCAGATGGAAGTGATCCTAAGTAACGACTACATTCAAACATGTGTTCAATCCCCCAAACCTAGTGATCTAAAAGCATCCATCATGCTTCTCAAAGGATGCTTTAGTTCTCCACTTGCAACCTCTATTTAAGGCAATACACTTCATTAACCACACCTTCTTATTAGATTTAACCATATCATAGTTATATCACTTCATTATGTAGCGCATCTTCACTACCTATATAAGGTGATCATTTGTCTCAAACCATTTACCTACGTTAAATTCGTCGCTAAAGCTATAGTCTTATCACCTATTAGTTGCTCATCTTTTGATCTTATATATCCATAACCCACACCCTTTGTGAAGAGCAATACAAACTTGGAACTTGTAAGAGCCAACAAATGGAGTCAATCATTATTCCTCTTTGACCTATGGGGCTCACCAAGTATCTAGGACCAAGCCTCACTCCCATTGCTCTCTCCATTATTATCCTCATCATTAGATTCCTCATACAGAGTGCTAACAGCTACGTTAGTATCACCATAAGCATCCTAACTGAGATTATGCAATTTAAAGTTAAACACTTGAGGATAAGTATTACTTGCTTCTTAGGTAACAAGAAGATCCGTGATTCATATACAGAGATTTTAATCGAATTGTCATACTCATTATCTTATCCTAAGTCAACCTAATCGCAATTAACAACTCATATTCATATATTTACACATACAACACCATTAAACTATGTATAAACCCTAACATAATACTGCATATTGCAGTTGTCTTTAACTACAATAGCTTCATAGTACACATTAGCATCTCCAATAGCTTCATAGTACACAATGACATATTATGCCCACATACTGCTCTTGACTTGCGTCTCTTGAAATAAGAGCCATGGTTACCAACCACCGATTAGAATGCATTCCAACATCCTACTCCACCATGTTACCACAGGCATAGTGCACAACCTTGACATTGCTCATTTTCACCCTTACCCTACCAACTCAATACAATGACATTACATAAAAATAATGAAAGAATTGAGCACATACATAAACAATGAACTAACAAAGTAAACACAATAAAAAAAACTACCTTCTAATAGCTTGATCAATCTCCATTTTCAAGTTGAATTGATAAATTCTCTATAGCCACAAACAAAGATAAATCGCAAAGGATAATAGTTTATGTTAGCAAGCTAAATTTTGTACCATGTGTTCAATAAATACAAAAATTGAAATTTTGTAACCCTATAAGAAAAATAGAGCAAAACATAAAGAGAAAAACAGTGTCATCTTTCAATATGACTATTACAAATAGATATCTCTTTAATGAAATTTATACATTACATAAAGGGGAATATGCAAAATTCTTATTAGCATCCACTCCAAAGCAAAAACAATGAACTTTGTGAATCTTCATGTTCAAACATCGGTTTTTATAGTTAAAAACAATAATGAAAAATAAAAATAAAATAATTCACCTATGACCACTTCCAAAGGTAGATGTGTACATTGGCTATGACATGAAATTTTACTTCTGGTTTTGTTGTTTGATGATCCTATCACTCAACTAAGATACTATCCAAAAAATTGCAAATTTAAAACACAAAAAAATAAAGACACCAAAAACCTAAATTCCTCTTTCAACTTCACTCTAGAAGTATATTGGGATAAAAATTAAAGTACTAAATTTAACACATTCTTGTAAATTTGTAAATAAAAAAAAAGATTTTAGATAGTTCATGATTCCATCCATATACACATTATTAAGGATAGACGTAGAACCATTGAGAGCTAAACTTACTTTACTAAAAATATAAAATAATATAGCATATATTTATAATCTTATTTAAATAAATTATAATAAACAAGTTTTTACCGAATCTAAGAGGGACAAGCCTTACTAGCCCCGCTTTTGGTCCTTTATTGCACATTAAGACTTAAATTTGTAAAAGGATAACTACATAAAAAAAGATCAAAAACCTGAAAGATTTGTAGAGGAAATGGAAAGACTTACTTGTATTTGTTGGACTTTGAATTGGGGCTACGGATTTAGAAGTACTTCGTGTGACAACAGTTGAAATTGAACTTTCCACATTCTTATATCGTGATTTTTTTTTTTTTTTTTTTGGCCCAAATTCTTATATCGTGATTTAATGGATGAGGTTAGCATAATTTAGGGTAAAATTAACCTAGATTTTATCGATTTTGATGTTTCTCAAATTACGTTTTTACCTTTTTTTTTTCGAGAGAGAGAGGATTTCGTCGTCATAATGAGGAAGAAGAAGTATGGTAGTGGATATAACTTGTGAAATTCATGTTTGATTGAACTTGAAATGTTTTAAAGACATAATTTCAGTGGTAGCTAGAACAGTATAGTCAGGGTTACTTTCAAAAATTTTGAATTTTTTTAATTTTTTATTAAAATTTAATTTTCCTCTTGAACCTAAAAAAAAGAAAGAAAAAAAAAAGAAAAAAGAAAAACAACATGCTATATGGTAATGTACTTAAATTTATTTATTTCAGTATAAGGGAAACCAATTGTATTTTAGTTCATCACGGATGAATTATTAACTCATTATTTCATATACATTAATAAAATTTAGGTGAATATCAAATTCGATACCCAAACTTTATACAAAAATTCAATTTGGTATATGAATTTTAAAATTTTCAATTTAATACCCAATCAAAATTTACATAACTATTTTACTATCTTTTTAACACCGTTTTCTCTGTTTGTCGATGTTAAAGAAGCAGCTTGCCATTTAATATTGGATAAATGTCATGAATAATACTTGAACTTTGATAAAATATATAATTAAGTAGTCCATCATTGAATTTTTATTACCTCCTCTAACACCATCTAATTCATATAGACTATCCCTTCCATGTTTCAAAATAAAGCACACAATGTTAATAAGATAGTAAGAATAGCCATGGAATAATTGATTGGATATTAAATAATTTACTTCAAAATTTAAATATCAAATTAAATTTTTGTGTGAAGTTTTTATACTAAATTTGACATCTTATGCATAAATTTATCTTTAAAATTAAGCTTTTTAAATTCCCACTTTTTTTTTTTAATGTTTTCAAACTTCATCTGTTCTTAAATAACAAAATAAAAAATTGCTTTTTACTTTATATTTTAATAAAAGGTAAAATAGTAATTTAGAGACTAGAGGGAAATTTTTAAAAACTTCGATCTTCGTTAGTTAATTCTAACCTATAAAAGTTTAACTTTACCTACAGAAATCTGGATAATATTTGCAATTTGCATGGATACATATTTCTCGATGATAATTTTTTGGAAAAAAAAATTATACTAATTTCATAAAGAGAAAAAAAAGGGAGTAAATGAATGACAATTTCATAAGCATTAAAAAGTAAATGAGAAATGAAGTACCCAATTAGGTTATTACAAGTCAAAATGAAATTACAGTATACATAATTGATAAAACTTTGAAACAAATAAGAAAGAAACAACACGACAGATCAAGCTCAACAAATATCTGAGTTCATATATTCATGGCGGCAAATTTTCCTAATTTTTTAATTTTTTTTATTCTTCCCTGGAGAAGAAGTGGTTGATGGCGGGCATGATCTCCGGCGGACGAGTTCGGAGGAATTTACGTAGACCATGTTGCGAATATTTCTCTCCTTCTTCAGCATTATCCAGCACTGCCGTGCCACGATTGCTCTTGTTGATTCTGCATGGAGATGGAGGATGATTTCAAAAAAATTTTGTAAACAGATTATAATAATTTGGATCAACTCAATTGAATATCATTTTATGTTATAAAGTCTGTAAAAGGGAAGGTACCTAACATCAGGATTCATGACAACGTTTCTTGAGAGCTGAAAGACGCACATCCCAGTCACAAATGCCATTGCTGCCATCAATGGGTACACCTAATGCCACAAGGAAAACGTATAATTTGGTCTGTTTAGGTGGTCTGATTTTAATTTGAATTTTATCAGTATCTCTATCTTATTAGTATATTATTGATACGGTCTCTTCATGAGTAAAAATATTTATTTTTTATTTATATTTATTTGTTATAATAGTTTAATTGAAATAGATATGAAATAGATGTTAAACCGATAACAAACCAATGAATCAAACACATCCTAAATTAATTTTAAAAAAATAATATAAAAAATTTAACAATTTTTATCATAATTAGAATAAATTTTGAATGTTGAAGAGACCGATCTTATTATAACTCCCACCACATCATATAATTTTCTGAAAACTTTTATTGTATTGAAATTTATAAAAAATTGAAACATAGCTGTTATTTTATAGTTCTGGCTCTATTGGTGAATCATCATGTGTGGACAAAAGAAACAGCAAAGTGATTCTGGTAAATAACAACTCCTACAGCATAATTCTTTATTTTTTATTCTAACCCTTCAACGATTTCGTTAAACTCTCATTAATTAACAACAAACTCAATTTTCATTTATATAAAATAAATGAAAAGATAAAAATAAAAGACAGAGGAACTATATAATTCTATTGGTGAATCATTCAAATAATTATAAATAAAATTAGTAGAAATTAGCTTTCAATGATCAAATCATGACAAAACGGGATGCAATCATTAAATTAAAAAAAAAACCAAAAATAAATTAAACTATATATATATTTAAATTTAAATTACCTCTGGTTTCACCCAACGCCCCATTTTAAGCACCCTTTTTGCTCTCTCTCTCTCTCTCTCTATGATGTCGTGAAAAAGTAATTAATGTAGGCTTAAGTCTAAAAGCAATAATATAGGTGTCTGTTTGCTGTTAAGTTTATATCATGTGTACGACATTATAACTTTTATATATATATATGCGTGTGTCCGTAAGGAAAAAGAGGACAGGTTTCCAAAATCCAAAGAGAAGTCCGCCATAAAAGAAAGTCAATAGAAGGCCTTTTATTTCCAATGGCTTGCAAATAGTTGCCGTCATAAACCATGTGCTTAGCCCCTTGTTTTAATTTCCTAGATTATAATGACACCCTATAATCTATTTAAACATAAAAATATGTGGGATGTCCTATTTGTTTTTTTTTTTTTTTCATTTATTTGCAATCAATTTTTCAGTCTTTAACGATACGTTGAAAAAAAAAAAGAGGAAAAACGGTATAAGGAAAGAATAAGGAAGGGAATGGTAGAGGACTAAATATAATTTTATTTAACATGATGATTTAAAGCAAGAGCATTTGTCAAATTCCAACATTATTTATATGACAAATGCATAAAAGATATTCATCAAATTATTAGTTATCAAAGCGATTCATTTATTTACAATGACAACCAAAACTATAAATATTTTTAGTTATTTAACGGATTTAGAATTTGTTATAAAACTTAAGGATGTTGACATTTCAATTAACTGATCCATGGCCTTATTTTTTTAACCTAACCATAATTAGAGATGGGCAAAAAAACCAACCAAATCAAACCAATCCGTAACCGAACCAATCCAAACCAAAAATATAATTTTTTTCGTGGTTTGGTTTGAAATTTTTCAAACCCAACCAATTCGTAAATTTATGGTTTGGTTTTGAAGGTAAACCAAACCAATCCGTATAACCGAACCAAATCGTTTTAGAAAAATATAATAGTATTTTACTATATATTTATATGATTTCATTTAATATTTATTATTTGGTGAATATTAATTAAAATCAACTTGTTCTTTTTAAAAAAATTTTAAGCTCATGATGTGTAATTTTTGTTGATGAATAACTATTGTTTTTTTTTAATAGCTTTTAACTTTGTAAAGTATGAAATTTATTTATTCTATTATAAACTTTCATTATGTATTAATTGTTTAATATATTTTGTCAACTGGTCATTTTATCCATTGACGAATTTTGTTAATAGATGATTTTTTATTTTAGCTAAATTATTGGTAGATAATTGAAATGATGGTTATATTAAAAATCATAAATTATGGCTTACTATATATTGGTTAGTAAATGTATTTATTGATGGATAATTGATTTTATAGAGAACTATAGATTAAAAGTATGATGTATAAAAGTATTTTGTCGTGGTTTATAATATCAAGTTTGTAAAATGATATAAATATTTAAGAATCTACATAAATGTAAAAAAACTAGAACAAGGAAAATTTTTACTTAGAATTTTGATTTAAACCATAATCAAAACCGAACCAAACCGTTATCTAATGGTTTAAAAAAATTTATAATCCAAACCAAACCGTTACTTAATGGTTTGGTTTGAGATAAAAAAAAAAAAAAAAACAAACCGTAAATTGGTTTGTTTTGGTTTTAGAAAAAACCAAACCAAACCGATCCGTGCCCATCCCTAACCATAATAATCGTTTTTTAATATCCCGATCCTCAACCGATCCATTATAAATGGTTAATTGCTTTAATGGTTAATCTTTTTTTTGGTTAATTTTTTTGGTTTTTGGTTTTTAACCATTTAACATAATGGTTATGCAAAATTTGTAGTCAACCGTATTTTTCAATATGTCCTAAAAAAATTAGAGCATTTTTTTAATTATATTAAAAACTATAAATTAAGAATGTTAGTCATGTGAAAGAGTTGTTAACATATATCGGTGCTATCAATATAATTATTATAATAGCCTTTTGCTCATATGTCTTATCATCCTTGATTAGTTGAGCTTAATATAAAATCCTAATCAAACACCACCATTCTAATTTTCAAACATACATGCATTTATTTCTTCCCATATCAACCATTCATTTCAACATAAATTATGTATATTTAAAAATACAGATCGGTTAACCAAAACCATCGATTTATAATATTTATAAACCGAAATCAAAACCGAAAAAATTAAAAATACTAATGTTAAATCGAAACCAATGGATCAGTTAATCCTTTTTTTGGATTGGTTTTTGGTTTTTGTTCGATTATCCTAAAAATTCAATTTTTTTACACACCCCTAATAAAAATACCATGACCAAATTTCCATCTTGAAAGATGGCATACTTATTCATAATTAAGAATGCACTATGTTCATTATCATTTGTATAACTTGATGCTTGATATCTCTTTGTTTATCATAAGCATGATAATTGATTTTTTTTTTTTTTTGGTTAGTGATAATTGAGAATGCTTGCTTCCTTTTTTATTATTTCACTTCTCTCTCGCTTCTTTTAAGTTATGTATAGCGTGAGATTCATACAACATATATGTTTGCTTCATTTAATCACACCTCTATAGAAATAAAATAAGAAAAATAATTTTTTGTTGATTGATGGATTTGTTTCCGTCCTTGATTCCTTTCCTTTTTTATTGTCCTCTAACCAAATAATGAAAAATGGTTAAACCTTGAAAAAATAAATTTTCTTCTAATTTCATCCCTTTCCTCTCCTTTCCTTCACCCAAACGTAATGGTGCTATTTTCTAAAGTACGAGGAAATGATTTTTGTTAATTCCAAGAAAAGACTTTTTCTTTTCAAATCCAAAAAAAAAAAAAAAAGTTTTGGCGAAACCTCAACTTTTTCCAAAACATCTAGAAAAAGGAAAATTATCCATGTAGTGATAGCGTTAAAATTCTGTTGCATTGGCATATGTATTTACCTTGCAGAATAAAATGATGTGACGATAGAGTAATAGAGTAATTATTCTTAAGGAATATAATAGAGGAATAATAACTAATTGTTCTAGTTGTTTTTAAATCTTATAAGTAATGGCAATGTACCATAAAAAGTTCTAAAAAACTATTTTTTTAGTTCTATAATTACAATTCCTCATTTTACATTAATAGAAATTTTACCAATCAAATGCTAAAACAAGTTATGGTAAAAGAAAAAAAAATGCAAGAACAAGTCTATAAAAATGAAAACAGGAATCACTTATGCTATTTAACTAACAAAATAGACGCTTTTTAAATTGAGGTTGACCTTTATTGGATTGAAATAACACAATTACTAAACATAACATTGAGATTATTCTAGTTATTTTGGAAAAAAAAAAAGGAAAAAGGAGACTCAAGTGGAAAATTCGGAAAAAAAATACTAAAATAAAATTCAGTAATGAGGTAAAAATTAAAAAACAAACAAGTAAAAAGCAATAAAAGAGGAGTTCCTACATTAAATAAGGTTAAGTGTCACAATTGCTCCCTCAACTTTTGCTAAAAAATTTCAATTTAATATAAAAGCTTTGAAGTGATTAAATTAATATTCAAATCTCTCTAACAACATTTAGTCTATCGTGGACTTGGAAGAGGTATCCAATCATTGAATTTTTTATTCTCATTTAACACCAATAGACTTTTTTTTTTTTTATGTCAACAAACAGAACAGATGATGTTATGTTAGATAGTAAAAATAATCTAAAAAAATTAATTAAGTATTAAATTAACTACTTTAAAGTTTAGGTTCCAAAATAAATTTTCATGTAAAGTTTAGCCATCAACCTTAACATTTTCCTTTAAAGTTAAAAGCTAAGAACAATAAAGTATTATTTGTTATATTTTTTTTCCTTAAAAAAAAAGTTGTTTTGTCCATGTGGCATAAACATGTTATATAAGTGGTGTGGTAAGGTATGCTAATACTATGCATTTTGTTGTATGGGAAATTTTATGTTCTCAGCAATAATTTTGATAGGACCAGTTCTATCACTATCTAATGACTCATACAATACTAAACCATGATCGAATCCTTAAAATTGTTAATATCCAATTATGATATTTATTTTAACGGTTAGATGATTGACTGCGTGATCCCATCAACAAGATCATATAAGCTTTTTTGTTGCACATGACGATTAGAAATTTCATGAGAATTTATTTGGAAGTTTTATAGCTTATTTGTTCTGTTGAAAATTTAATAGCTTGTTTGCAATCATCCTACAATTGGAACTTTCCAGTTATTTTTCCCCAATAGGTATGTTTGTTTTGTAATTTTTTTATCGTTTTGACTTTATCTTTTTATCATTTTCAAACAGATTGTTTGTAAAATGTAAATACCGATAAAATAAATATTTTTACTAATAAACGATTAAATATGCCAAACACTAATATAAAACAGATATCAATATAGATACCCAAGAAAAAAAAGACAAATAATCCAAACATACCTATAGAATTTGGCGAAATAAAAACCCATAGAATGGTTGACGAGTCTAACAACAAATGAAGTTGAAGTCCATAGGGATCCACTACACATATATTTATTGTGATCCTCGGAGTCATCAAAAGAAAAGTCAAATCATATAGGTAATTAAAATTGCCCACTTGTAAAGAGAATACTGGAAAATGACCAAGCATGGTTGGATCGTTAATATAAATAAACTGAATAGATAGACTAGGAGTCGTGGAGAATATTTATTCCATAAATATTAAGGATTTGGTTTTATTGCACATGACCTTCCTTTTCTCACTAAAGGTTAATTTTGTGGGCACCTTTAACCATGTGAGAAGCAATTTGCACATTTTTTTTTATTTAATTTATATAATTTGCATACGTGTAGGGTACAAATAAAAGATAGACGGTTTAGATAAAGGCTAAAAAATCATTCTCACTTTTTAAATCAACCGAAGGTAAATTGTAATAACACCCTTGAAAAAAAAAATCTAAAATTTTTAAGGAATTAATCTTGCCTCCGTTTTTATGGTTTTACAATCTTTATTGTATTAAGTCAAATATGTATGTATAATAGATCTATGCATGAGTTTGATTTTAACCAAAATGAAAGTATCGATTAGGTAAATTTATTTAAAATATCGGTATTTTAAATACATAAAAAGAAAAATCAATGTTTTGCTAAATAAATCAAATAAAATATCAATAGTTTACAAAATTCATTTGAGATATCAACGTTTCTATTAGTTTTTAAATAAATTTTCTTAATTTTTGTCAATAGTTAATTATTAATATTTTATTTAATTAACTTTACATAATGTTTTTCTTTTTTGGGACTTTATATAACGTCGACTTCTTTTACCTACTTAAAATGTTAATATATTAATTAAATTTATTTCTAAACGCTAATATCTTTTTTACCTTAAATAAACTTTCCCAAACGTTATACATTTCGATGTAATCTACCTAATGATAAAAGATAGTGCAACAAAGATTAAAAAAAAAGAATAATAGAAAAATAAATAAAAATACATATAATTTGATGATGCTAAAAATTTAAATAATAATTTTCCATTATAGTATTTAATGTGTAGCTATTACTAATACAAAATACTAATATACTTATATTACGTTTGATATGTTGGAATCTTTCGAAATGGAATGGAATGATTAAGGGATTTACATTCTTATGTTTCAACGTAAACACGGAATGGAATGGAAATGAATGAGTATATAATAGAATTTGTCAAAAATGCCTTTAACAACAAATAAAATTATAATTTTATATGGATAAAGATTTAATTAAATCAATCATCATTAATGTATGATGGAAGAAATCGCGATTTGCCCTTCTCAAAGCTGGAATTGAATTCTCACTTAAAACTAGAATCGTTGATTCCAACTTTTAATAAGGCTTCCAAACATGGAAAAAATTAATGAAATTCGGAATCACAATTCCATTACAATCCATTCTTACATACCAAACATGTTATGAAAACTAAATTTTTTCAGAAGGGGAAAAAAATACTTCGTCTTTCCAAGATTTCACAACGACAACAACAATAATAAACAAGTATAGAAAAGCTAAGTAGTGTTTTTCCTTTTCCCCCTTAGTTTTTTCTCTCTTTACAAGTGTTTCAAGCATATTATTTTCCTTCAAAAACCAATTGCCACAATTTTTCATTTGCGTGTATACTTTTACTTAAGCTCTTGTTGGCTTCTCAAGAACAGCAGAGAAAAACACTTCATCCCCTTCCTTATCAGTTTTCCTGACTACCCTCCACAGCAATTCCTCGTAACCCAACCTACCAAACTCATCCAAATATAGTTTCATGTTTTCACTTTTACAGAAGAAACGGTCTATCCACAGCAAACCACCTGGTCTTAGTACTCTGTCCCAATCAAACAGTACAAACTGAAGTAGTTCCATTCCTATCCACCCATCAAGAAAAAGGGTGGAGTGGACAATGTCAAGTGTATTATCAAAGAAAGGCAACCGCGAACCTACTGAAATATACAATGGAATTAAACCTCTTAATGCAATCACTTCATTGAAAGGAGCCCCCAGATTTAATGTAGCCGATGCTATTGTTACATTCCTCTCCCTCATCATGGCTGCAAATGTTCCGGTTGTTGGGCTAAAATCTAATCCTATTCGGATTTCTCCAGCATTCAAGCCTAGTACTTCACTGATGGTAAACTCAGCAGATGTTGATTCATTGCCAGGAACTTCCCAACCCCGTTTTGAGAGATCGAAACAATCTGAACACTTAAAGAACCCTCTTTTGCCAATTGTTTGATTGGAAACAAGGCAGGAGTAGTCCTTGCACTTGTAGTTTTTCCACAAGATGTTAGCATCACTAGGTTGGGTCCAAAGAGAGTCGTTTATGGACACTGGCTTATGGTACTTTGCTGGTGTTTTGGAAAAGCATCTTCTTCTGGGCAATGGATCACATCCATTGACTATAAGCTTCTGCGCAAGATCTGCATCATCAGGGCATATTCCAAAGATTTTGTATGCCATGAACCTGTCGACAAGGGAAGTCATATGTGCACAGCTCATTGCGATGGATGGATGAACTGCATCCACTCCTAGGAAGTTTTTCTTACCAATTATCCTATTTGGTTTTGGGGAAGTGTAATTCTGAAGCTCGCCTGACCGGAAAAGTGTGACTGCCAATTGTCATTTCTTCATCATTTTCTTCTGGATCACTAAAGTCTTCATCCACATAGCTGACTCCACCCATGGTGGCAGCTAGTTGAGCAAATACACTATCTGCAATCCTTTCCAGGGACACAGCTATCTTCACAACTTTATCAGAAAATTGCGCTCGTGTGATATTTTCTGCACTATCTGAATGAAGTTGTGCCAAAAGAAATCCCACTTGTTCCTGCAAATCCAAGAGTTGTCCATGCAGAGTAAGGCAGACCGACACGGCAATCAAAGAAAGAGGAAGAGCTGGTGGAGTTGATATCAGCATGATAGATCCTGGAACCTAGGACGATTATGGTTAGGAGACTGATGAAGAAAAGAGGATACAACAGCCTAGAGAGAGAACCTCCTCGAAGGTGTCTGCATATGTTACTGGAGTTCTGTTTCTGCATGTCAGAATGAATATGATGGACTCGTTAAGAAAGTTTAGAAGATGTTTTGGTTCGATCCCTTTTGAAGCTTGAACAATACTTGATAGTTAAAACACTTCAATCCATTTTTTATATATTTCCCTCTTCCCCAGGACACTAATTTTCACGTAAACAATCTAATATTCACATTGGTTTTTGCTTCTGGAAACTTAAAAAGAAAGCGTCCGTCTTTGAAAAATATAAACAATCATTAGTTTCACAGGTCCCTGTTGAATTGTCTAAAAGTAAATGCTGCGGCATAAAGATAAACAAATGCAAGAAAGTAAAACCACTCAGATCGCCATAAATCTTCAAAAGCCTGAAAAATGAGTTGTTTAAATTCCATATGACTCAGCTCAAAAAAGTTCATCCAGCTTGGACAACAAAAAAATTCAAGAATACGGCTTATACACAATGACAAAATAATGGTGCAAACCAAAACGACAATTTCCGTCATTTGATTGACCAAACAGAAGACTAGATTTCCTCTATTTTTTAAAGAATGTGGGATCCGCAACAAAATTTTGCAAGAAAATTAGAATCATGGGGGCAAAAAAAAAAAGTAGATTACACTCAGATGGGTTCGATGATAACCCGGCTTGATGCTTTTACAATTGCATGCTAATTTCTTGTCCAAAGTAATTTTTTAATCTAAGTTCAGAAGATTGGCCACCAGCCCACCCCCTTACATGAGCTTGAGCTCCAGGAAAAAGAGAGACCCATATGAGGCAGCAGTTTAAGTTCCCCTGTTGCTGCTTTGATTTTGGTCTATCTTTATTGTTTTTTCATCTTTAGCATCTTTCACTACTTCAGTTTCATCATCTCTGTCCTCTAACGCTTCCTCTTCGTCATCTCTATCCTCTACTTCTTCCTCTTCATCATCCACATCATCAATTTCCACGTCATTACCACAATCAAGATCAGCTCCCCGGCTTGATCTGGCATATTCCTCTAGTGATGCTGAAGGAAATAAATCCCCAACCTTGTTTTCTTTAGGCACTGCAGTCTTCTCTGTGCTGTTAGGCCTTCCTTTGTTCATCTATATGAAACAATATGAATGTTATGCAAAGGGTTAACATAGGGCCTAGAGAAAATAGTATGGTCAAACCATAGATATTATAAGGGTGGTTATAATAATATAGCATTCCTCTAGCGGCATATGTCAAACAAAAACAACACTGAACCCTGAGGGGCATAAAATACACAATAACAAGGGCTGTTGCTTGGAGGGATTTTCCTTTTTGGCTGTAGGAGATAAGGCTGCCCAAATTACAGATTACACAAATATTACTGAAAGATGGGGTTTTATCCCTATACTTAACTGTGTATGTCTCAGAAAGAGAGAAGAGAGAGAGAGAGAGAGAGAGAGGAGAGGGAGAGAGAGGGAAGGAGGGAGGGAGAGGAAGAGGGAGCACACGGGAGGGAGAGGGGAGAGAGCTAGATGTCACCAACAAACTACCGTAAGAAAAATGCAATAAATTTGTGGGAAAGCATCTCTATTCTTTAGCAAGTATCATGACAGAAGCATCAGTCCATATGAATATTGGATTTAGGCAATCTGGTTTATAAATTATAAAAAATGTAGAGCATACAACCCGCACCAATAACATGCAATGGAGAACATAGAATAGGGAAATTCCCGAAGACATGGATAATGAACCCAGCATACACACCACTCTATGATGGATTGCCATTAATTAGTAATCCACATGTTCTTCCAAAATGTTCTCTCCACCTTCTCATTCATTAACTATAAACTTAAGTCCTTCCATATCTTTTCAATTAATCTGACAAAACAATTTTCCTTTTCACGGACGTAGCTCCAATCATCACTCAGTTGATACATGGACACCCATGTAAATTTTTAATTCATGATCATCATGCAGAATACTTAATGCCCTTCAATGCATCTCAGCCAAAATGCTGCTTTTAATAGAATCCTTTTGGTTTAAGGTCACAAAGACCAATATTAAGTTAATAAACATCCCACCAACCACCTAATTAGTAGATTGACCAAACCCTTTTGTGATGTTAAACGCTACAATCTTGATGAGGTTATGTAACTATGTCAGCATCCACATGGAGGCGTATCTTAGTATCCTCACAGAGGTGTATCTTAAAAGTAAAGTGTCTGCTTCACACAGTCAAACCATCTCCATGAGCTTATGCAATCCTCATGGAAACTGCACTTCATGATGATATTTTTTAGTTATTTGTCCTTGTATCCCTCTAGTATTCTCATAATATACATGCTCGTTCATTTTTCCACTTATTTTATGTTTAAATCATAGGAAGATAAAATTGAAGACTTCTACACAATTCACCAACATTCCAAGCACCCTCTATAAAGAACCAATGCATTTCCTAAAAACCTTATCTTCAAGCCCAGGGATCTATATTCAAGTGTTGATGTCTAAGATAGTCTCCATAGATAGATTTTGTGTACAACCAATATGGTCTAACTGAAACAAATTTCAAACTTACAGCACGTAATAGAGTCCTCCTTTCTCTTTCCCGAGCATGTTTAATCGCCTGCAAAGACATTATTATCTTGCTCTCATCAAACTGCAGGAGCACTTATAATATGCTATGAACCATTCAAGAATTCACATTCCCTACCTCATCAAGCATTTTTTGTTCTGCCTCAACTTCTGACAAGTCCCTGCAGAATATTTTATGGCAAATACGATGACAGAAATTCTTAGAAAAAGGAGCAATTATTAATAAATTTAAAAAGAAAATAGAAAAAATAAACTTAAAGAAGGTATTAATCTAAATCAAGTACCTTCCAATTACATTGTCAACCTGACAACAGCACTTTGCACATAAGCCATTGTCCTTCGCACAAGCTGAAAGAATGTCATGCAAATAAATTGTTTTCTGAAGCAAATTTTAAAAAAGAAAAAAAAAAGTCTCAAAAACATGCTCTCAGGAGTGCAGATGCTTTATATGAAGTGTTCCACCAATTTCCGAACAAAGTATGCAAAACTGCTCAGCTTCGAAAGAACTCCACATGGATGGATTTTTCAATACTCAATTAGCATAATAATTAACAACACGAAAAACAGAACAGGTTCCAACTAATAGTATTTCCACAGGTACTAGAAATAAAACTCTAGTATTAGCACTATAATACTCCACCTTTCTCTATGATACAACTCATGGAACTAAGCCAAAAAAAATAACTATTGATCAACAGAAAATTATCCGAAATCCAGGAATTATTTTCCACGAAGATATACTAGCAATAGCTGTTACGACGTTTAGTTGCATTTTAGCCCATAAAAGTAATTCAATAAGTATTTATCATAAAAAATATTAAAAAACAATTCATCTCCCAAACATACGAGTAGTAATTCAAAATTGAAATTGATTTTTTTTTTTTTCTTTCTCCAACATACCCTCACAATAAAAGGAAAAGCTATATTCCATTCCTCAGTCAGTGAAGTGCATTATCAGTAAATACCAAATCATATTGCAAAATTAAAATGTAGTTGATATATTTGAACTAACCAGCACATAGGTTGTGATAAGCTTGACGAACGTTTCTTTTAGTACAACGTTGACTGAAACATAGACATCAATGAACAAAAAAAAAAAATCAATTGAAATCATCATAAACAGTACCAGAAATCTTGATAACACAAAAAAAAAAAAAAAAAAAAAAACTAACTAGAAGATCGTAACTTTTTAGAACTTTCTCATACCATTTAGCAGGCTCAGTAAGGGGTTTGTATTTCCCATAACGGCGTTTCCATTCAATCTGGTCTTTACACCGACTACAAACTCCGGTTATCTCTGAAAGTGGTCTAAACCTCCCTCCAACTTCCTGGTTACACAAAATTTGAAAGCGTTAAGGATGGTGTTTTATATATAGTAGAGAGAGACAGAGAGAGATAAGAGTAAAAGGATTTAGTGTGAGAATGAGAAAGAAAGGGTTTATGGTGGCGGACCGTTTCGTTGATTTTACGGCCGGCGTTGGGTTTCCAGGCATAGCGGTTCTGGTGCTTCGGAGGGCGGTGCCTGGTGCTCATCCTTGGCGGCTAGACGACCCTGCTGGGCGGCGGAATCGGGATAAGTAAGTATGTAACCTAGCTCTGGCCATAAAAAAAAAGAGTATGTGACCTAGCAAGGTATCCACGCCGCGGTGACGTGTTAGATTCTGATTGGTCTGATTTTTATTCCAGCGTGTATGGGATTTACCTTTGCAACTTATCTAGATATTACCTATTTCATCTATTTATGATTTATTTATGAGTAAAATTGTTAAATTTTTTTATTGATATTTTTTTTATAAATATCAATTTTAAAATAATCAAAATATGGTATCAAAATAAACACTTAATTATAATAAATATCCTTATTGATTTATTTTCTACCACAAAAGTACACTTCAGTGTAGCGATGCAACCAAGTAGGTCATTATAAGAATCTGACCTGCCCAAAAACCGAAAAAAGTTTTGTGACTCTATAGGATCAACTGGAATCGCTACAAGTACTAAAAAATATATAATTTAAATTTTCAAATTAATAAAAAAACTTAACAAACAGTAAACTTTGTCATAACTCACATATTATCATGCTATGGGTAAGTGGATTTTTTTTTAACTCATATAATGGTAGAGGGCAAGTAATATTACCGCTACCAACTTGTTATCAGCTAGCAATTAAATATTATATAATACATCAAATGAATAATTTACTTATTTTTTAATTGACATAGTTTATTACTTAATATAGTATAAAGTGTGTATTTTATTAACTAAAAATATTATAAAGGACATATTTTCTATTGTTTTAGATATTTTGATATTAATGTCCTTTTTTTCAACTTGAAAAAATAAAATGAAATACCAACTGTAACTCGAAAAGATAGAAGACTAGATTCATAAATTTTGTTTACAAAGCTTAGAATAAATTTTTCCTTATTTAGAATGGTGTTTATATTTGCATTACACTTAACCACATATTTTGATATTAGAACAATGCAAAAGAATCGCATCTTAACCCACACAAAAATTAAATAAAAAAAGTATATATGAAAGATAGAAAAACTGCAAAAAAAGAAATATGCATCACATATGTCCAGCAACTTTTACTATTACACTGTCTTATCATTATACTCTTTCGAAGGTATTGATATAGAATATGCAAGAGTTGATATTACGTTATATTGTTTGTCTACTTTGCAAGAACCTCTATACAATAAGAATAGAAATGGGAAAAAAAAAAGAGTAAAAACGCAATTTTGTCGGCACGATGGGTCAGGATTATAACCCTATAGGGGCGGGTTTGAGTATAATTATATATAATTATTCATATTAATTTAATGTTATAAATATTATTAAAAATAATAATCATATTAGCTAAACGAGCTTAAGTCCAAGCCCAAGCTCAGCTTGTTAGGCCTGTTTAACTAAAGGAGCCTAACAAGCTGAGCTCGGGCTCGAAAAAGCTGAACAGACTCGGGCTAACGCTCGAATATTCCAGGCTCTTTAAAAGCCCGGCTCGGCTTGAGCCCATTAAAAAATGAACGAGCTGAGCCTGAGTAGGCAAAAACTAGGCTTGTTTGCTCCCTCACATCCTTATGGTAAGAAGGTGGCGGGGGATGTGCGCAAGTTTCGCAAGGATGTCATCCTTGCATTTATTTATTTTGTAGGAACAAGGGTTAAAAAGTGTCAAAATTTTGAAGGGAACCTACTCTATCGCAAGGAACAATTTCTTTTTTGCAACGACTTAAGATGATTTTTTTCTTTTTAAAGATGAAGAATGACATTTTACAGTTACATAAGGACTTCATTTATATATCTTAATGTAGACATAGGTATTGTTCGGGCTAAATCGAGAACCGAACCAGAACCATCACTAACGATTCTAGAATCGGTTATGTAACCGCTAGTTTCACAATTCCTGGGTGTTCTTTTGGTCTAGAACCAGTAGAACCATGGTTCTCCAGAGCTTCATTGGGAAAAAAATAAAAATATATTAAATATATAATTATTAATATTTAAATTGTTTTATAAAATTGAAAATTTTATTACTTATTCATAATATTTAATATGTTATCATCAAAAGCACAAATAAACATAACTAAAAATTATGTATAATTAATTTAAATAAACTTTTCCTAAAAGCAAAATTCAATTCCTTAATAATACAAGACTATTTTTTTATATAGTAATTTTCTTTTACCCTCTAGAATACTTTATAATCTCATATTACTAACTACAATTGATATTTGATGTGTTTGTATACAAATAAATGTGCATTTTAAAGAATTTAAAAAAAAAATTAGTTGAATGGTTTAACACTTTTAGATCTAATGATTATTTTGAGTTTAAAATTTATTTTATTTTTTAAACTAAAATTCATTTATTTTTTTTATTTGAAAAAAAAAGACGGTTTCATGGTTCCAAAACCAAAACCAGATACCAATGATTTCATGGAATTGGAGCAGAACCGTGGGAGATGGTTCTGGTTCCTTAATTTTAAGATCCAGAATCGATGATCCCGATTCGGTTTGGTTCGGTTCAATTCCATAACATGTCCATGCCTATCTTAATGGCATGTTTAATAAGTCCGTTAAAAACT
This sequence comes from Combretum micranthum, assembly GCA_024138025.1. Taxonomy (NCBI): domain Eukaryota; kingdom Viridiplantae; phylum Streptophyta; class Magnoliopsida; order Myrtales; family Combretaceae; genus Combretum; species Combretum micranthum. The sequence goes on from JAMXBD010000460.1 coordinate 178,705, forward strand.
TCAATGAAGTAACCAAAGAAAAGCTCAATTCCTTTAGGCTAGACACATTCCACCAGTCTACCACAAGATTATGGCCAATTCAAATGACATTTTTCTGGATTATGTTTTATTAATTATCTATTTTATTTACAAAAGTGCACTTATTAGTGTGAGTTGGTAAATTTTATTAGCTACTTTATGGAGGATTATTCTGACTTTCACAAATCACCTACTTGACCTTTTAAGTTATAGAGGATTATCAAAATAATGATGATCTTGTAAACAAAGATGGAGTAGATTCAAAAGCAAAGGGATAAATTCAATATCCAAACACACACATAAACATTTGTATACACATAGATTGGTTATTATATACTTCCAATAACGACGGCACCGATGCCTCCTTGATCTACACATATCCTTCTTATGGATCATCGACTTGCCACAACAATAGTATAGGTACTAGATGGGAATCTAGCTGCATTGAGTCCTACACATCCACTTCAAGTACTTGAGGGAATGATTACACAAAATTGAGCCAAAAAGCTTCGGGAAGGGTTCTAAGGATTTGTGCAAAGTTTATTAAAGATTATTCGAAGTTAGCCGCTGTCAATTTGGAGCGGGAAATGAAGACATTTACTGTTATTTATGCAACTTAGAGGAAGCATGAGAAACAACAGACCAAGGCCAGCCTGAGGCCGCCGCCCTACATCTCAACACCATCAACCTATATCCCAAAGTCACCGGCCTACTTTGGATTTCCTTTTTTAATTGCCTAATTTTTATTAGATTACTTTCCTTTTTCTTTTAGCCTATAAATAGGCTTGGTCATTGTATAAAAAACAACTTTTGACAAAGATTAATCATATTTAGAGTTTATTCTTCTCTTCGGTTCTTTCAAGAACTTGAACTCTTCAAGAATTGTGTTCTTCGCATACCAAGGTTCTTGGTTGGTATTATCTAAGGGGTTGTGATCTTTATCAAGGTTCCTAAGTTTACTCAACCTTGTGTCCGGGTTTTTCCATTAATCTATACCAAGGTTCATGGAATTCTCAGTTTTAGGGTCACATTCAATTGTACCTCTGATTCTATTCTGATATTTCATCGGGTCAATGTAAACCCTAAGAATTTTTATACAAGTAGAAATGAACATAATTACAAATATAGAAAATAAAAGGTTAATGTAGAACTCAACAAAGACCTTAGATTAAAATCACAAGTAATAATGAGCCTATATATATCTTCAAACTTTAAAACAAAGTTCTATAGGTAGTAACACATACCAAAGATAAGATTTTGTAGCTGGTATCAAAAACTCAAATTATGGAAATAATTTAAATGAGATTTCAAGTGCATTAGAAAGTAAATAAACAATAAAGTTCATAGTTAGAAAATGATAATTCAAGAATGAACTGTTGGAGTAATAAATATATAGTAAAAACAAAAACAAATCCATAACTCATAATATAGACTCCAAATAAATATCCAGATCGCACCAATGTTCTACTTAGAAAATCCTAAAGCTATTAAAGACGGAAACCAAAATTGGCTTATTAAACTTAGAAAACTCTAATCGTGTAAAATAAAACCTAAAAATAAATAATTGTGTAAATTTTAAATCTAAAGTTGAACCCTATCATAACCTAAAAAATTTGTAGAAGCTTTATATAAATTTTGGAAGATAGGACTCCTAAATAAAATGTCATATTTGTATCAATTTAACTTAATAAACTATCATAAGACTAAAATAATTAACTAATTAAATAATAATTGTGTAAAATCTACACAATTCGGTGCAAATTGCAACCATTAAACGGCTGGGATCTTCTTGATTTTGCTTCAACCGAAATGTGCAATACAAAAAAGTCAAATTAAGCAACAAAAGTCAAGGGGAAATATTGATTAACCAATCAAAAAATTCCAAAAGAGCAGCTCAATAAATGCATGACATACCATGCCAGACAAACTGAATTTGGTGGACAAACTAGCCTATTTTCGGCCAAGAACTACAGCTGCTTCATTGCTTGTATATATATGCATTCATTAAACAATAAACAAAGCCAATAACTCACATAAAACAACAACAACAACAACAACAAACAGCACCCAAAAACACACACACAAAAACAACTTTAACAACTTCATTAAGGCATCAAACAAAGCTTAGGAGGAAGACAAACAATGTAAGAAGTTCTTGTTAAGTTAGTTTATATACTAAACATTAGTTTAAACAATGTTATTGTTAACCTTAGGGTCGCATCAAGCTTTAGGAGAGGGTTTAGCAACACCGCAACAACTCACACAAGGTAAAACTTAACCTTAACTCTATTTATATGTTGTAGTATATGTAGAAGCTAAGGAATCATGTAATTTGATGTTATATGTATTGATATATTACATATAACACTTGGGAAGTATTAGAAAACACTTAGAAAGTGTTTGGATACAAGTATAATATACATATAACTTAAGAAAAACAAGTTACGAATGGAGGAAAAACGGGAAAAAAGATGAACAATGTCAACACGAATCCTACGTCGACGGCGTAAATGCTCAATGCTGGCACCGTAAAAGAATAAGCTAGCAGTATTGAGACAGCGTACACTGGAAACGAAAACCACGAAATTTTTTTTTTTACGTAAAAAATGAACGAACACGACAAACTGGAATTCAATGCCTACGGTGTTAGTGCCGGTGTACATTGTACACTAGTGGCCTTCGAAGCCAGTATATGCTAGAACTTAGAATGTGTAAAAATATACGAATACCACCATCCTTGAGTTCAACACTAGCGGCGTAGTATGTCGGCGTGCGTGCAGATCTCCTCTGAACAAAGTCTATTTCGTTCCCAACTAATATGTGTGTGTGTGTGTGTGTGTGTGTGTGTGTGTGTATATGAAGAAGAAGAAGAACAGAAAGGTAAAGTCTAATATATACATACAAAAATATTATTAATATTAGTATAATTAAATAATGAGTAAGTGTTAAAACTTTAAATAAATGGTATAAATAGAAAACAATTTTAATAGTATAACTAACGAATAAGAATAAATTACGATAATTGTTAGATACTTGTCTTATATAGATAAATATATAAGAATAGAAATATAAAATAAGCTTAAATTACGAATAATGTGATTTTAAAAATAATAAGATAATAATAGAAAATCAGATCAAGAGAAATACGACGAAACTAAATGATAGAAAATAAATATTAGTTACCATATTAGGTCAACTAAGGAACGATATAAAAGTAATGATAATAGTAATGATAAAATATTGACCTATTGAATACAAATTCTACAACTACCCAATAAAAATATAAATATTAAATAAGATCAAGATTCAAGACAAGCAAACTGAAAATAAAATATTAAATAATAATTATTACCATAAGATCACTAAAAGACCAATACAAGTAATATGAATAAAATCAAATACCAATATAGGACACTTAGACACTTATAGGAGTTTAGTTATATAATTTATGTTTTATTGATGAATATTTTTATTCATCTCAATAGGTGACCTTAATACTATTGAGAATTTTCCAATAAACTACTACGACTAGCCATCAGGAGCAGGTGAAGTAACTCGGATCTAGTACATTGTTTGTGTTTATAAATAGTTGCATATGTAATGCAAAGATAATAATATGGTTGTAGTGGAAATGTATTGGGTATGAGTTGTGAACTGTGTCTTTGGTTGACAAATAAAGATAATTAAAGTGATAATGTAAACTGTCTGATGATTTGACAAAAGCATGCTATATGTTGTGTGTATATTGTATGATCACCATAAGCCTAACTATAAATTACTGCCTTTATAATTAAAACGGTCATGCATTACGCGAACTATATTATTGCATATTCAAAAAGGGTGACAACCTACTACGTATTAATATTTCGATTCTATATTAATACTTGGTTTTTCTAAAGTGTTAGTTCTTCCAAGGTTTTCTTTGTTTCATCGGTTCTACGAGAATTAAGTGCCAACAAAGAACACCGTTCGTAGTATTGCTTTGAAATGATTAATATTTATAGAGTTTCTAAGGTATGATACTGATTGGTCAATTAAAGTATCCTCAAATTAAAGTGATAATCCTAAAACGAGAAATCGTTGATTTTTCTATGTATTTTATGGTCTATTTGTTTTGCTTTTTCCAGCAGATACAGATACTTTTTTCAAACTTTTTTCTAACAAATTATTTATTAAGAAGTAGATATAAATAAAAAAAAAGTTCACAGTTGTCATCAAAAGATCAAATAGATCAAATATAGATAAAATATAAATGCAAATCGAATATATTCATACATATCATTTTGAAAAAAATACAGATACAGATAAAAAACAGACCATCTAAACAGACCTTTAGTCTTTCCCGAGTAGATGGGTCATTATGAAGAGGGCGTAAATATTTTTCTTGTTTAAATTCTAGATCATCCAAGTTTATATCTGTACATATGCTTGAATGTTGCATTACGTATGATTCGTTAATAAACTTGCTTGATGTGTAATATGTCTGGTTATTCACTGAGCCCATGGTTTCGCTTACACTCCTAAAGACCTTTCATGTTAACTCTACGATCATGACTTGTATCTTCTAGGAGCATGGCTTTGATAAAAACTTAGAAGCTAAAAGAATATGGGATCTTATGTTATTTATCTTTATTTCTAATTATACGTTAGTTAGTACTTGTACTATCAGTTTATGTAATTGGATACTTATAGAATATAATTATCGTCTATAATACAATTATGATATTCACTACTTATGATGACAGATATTTACTAATTTATGGCTTATATGTATTTATCATTTCTTATCGACACAACTAAAAGATCCTATTGTTTGAAAATATGTCATTCTTTAAAGGTTAACTAGTAATAGTGTACAATTGTGGCTTGTTTACTGCTACTAGGGTACATTCGGGGCATGACACTCAAGGTCTGCGTTCGATTCTTAGAGTTCTAGAATTTGCAAAATTGTGTCAAGCACGCATCGAATTAGTATTAGAGCAAGGCTTTCTAAGAATCATGAAAGTTTAGATCGAATTGAGAACTGTACATCCAAGCCTTAACTCAGTTCGTCCATATCTTATATTCCAGTCCTAGTAGTTGTTGATTTTTCCTTTGTTCCTTTAGTGTTCTTGTTTGTGAGAGAGAGAGAGAGAGAAGAAGAAGAAGAAAAGGTGAAATACCTCAAACCCTCACTTAGTTAATTTAAAAACGGTTTAATTGAATAATATAATAGACAATTAATTTTAAACATAGTTAGATAGTTTAAATAAATAAAATAAGTAGGCAATAGAGAAAGGAATAGACAATTTGATATAATTAAATTAGTAAATTGATTAAATTGAAATTTGAAAATTTAAAATATATTTTTTAAATTCTCCATATGTCTCAATGACTTTTCTTATGAATTAAACTTTTCATTTTCTTCAAATCTTTCATTGAGACTCATTTTTCTTCAATTTCAATTCCTAAATCTCAAAACAAATATTTTAAATGTTTTTCAAACTCCTAAACCCTTAAACCTTAGCATCTTTCACTTTGTAAAATCTTATTAATTTTTTTAATCAATTACTTGCTTAAAATTATTAGTTTTAGACCTAAACCAAATTAAATATCTAATTTTTATAAATTAAGCTTTTGAATTTTGTTTTTATATTAAGTTATAAATTTCTAATATGTATGTTCTCAAATTAGTTGTGATACTAAAGATAATTATTAGAAAGTTGTAAACCCAATACCTATTTTAAAAATATCTTTAATTTCTTTTTCTTTTTCCCAATCCTTATCTTCTCTCTCTCTCTCTCTCTCTCTCTCTCTCTCTTCTTTTCTTCATTTTTCTGCTCTCTCTTTTTCTCTCCTCTCTTTCTTTTTCTCTTCTTCTTCTTATCTTTTCTTCTTTCAATTTCAACTCTCAAATCTCAATTCCAATAAGATTAAACAAGGAATCAAAGTTATAAGATAAGATAGAAAGTGGAAATCATGTTAGAAGAAGCTCCAACAACAAGAAAAGAGAATTCAATTGCATCTTCTTGCTAAAAAGCTAAGTATAATAGTTTTATGTTGTTTTAATTGTTGTATATGCGTATATGTGATGAATTAGAACTAGAATTAGAATTATTTGGAGCTTGTGATTAAGTTGATAGATGGAAGATATGGAAACATATATGTTAAAAACTTGAATGTGTTTATGCATGAATGGAGATGGCCTTTGATGAGTGCTCTGGAGATGTTTGATAAATTGGAATAAGTATATAATTGTTAAAAGTAATGAAAATAAGTTTGTATGTTTCTTTCGTGGTGTTTAAGTTAAAGTAGGATGTGTGAAAAGTGTTAAAAAAGAAGAAAGAAAACAGGGGAAGTCACAAGAATCTATACATCCCGTCAAACGACCAGTTTAGAAGGGTGTTTTACTTTCGAATCATTTTTTTTAAAGTCCTTATATCCATATGGCCCCGTTTGAGGGTATATAGAGAAAACGACCCGTTTGGAGGGTGTTTCACTTTCAGATCATTTTTGGGTAAAATCCCTATGTTGAAATGGCCTCATTTGGTTTCCCTTGCAACGACATTGTTTCGTATTTTAGTCATAATTTATTCATTCGGACTCAGATTAAGGTGATTCACAATGCTATAGAAAGCTTAAAAAGAAATTTACACATTTCATGTTTTAAGTTTTTGCAAATTCTAAAAGTATCAAGGCCTAAATTTTGATTGGTTCTAGTAGCTACATATTTCGAACAAAGTTAAAAACTTGTGTTTGCTTGTTAAATGTGTGTAGTTAAGTATAAAATGAATTTGGCTAATAAAACTAGGTTAACTTGACTAAATGGACTTGAATGAACTAAAATAAATTAAATTGATTAAGTTTAATCAACTTGGTAAGATTAAGTTAACAAAGACTTAAGTTAATATGAATCTTAGATTAAAATGAACTTAGTTAATCAATCTAAGTTCAACTTGACTAAATAAACTTTAGCAAGCTAAAATGAATTAGATTGATTAAGTTTGATTAATTCTTAGCTTAGTAATTGGAAAATGATTAACTTTAATCAATTTAGCTAAGATTAAGTTAAAATGAGTTAAGAGTTGACAGTTAGCTTAAGTTAGTGAGTTGGAATAAGCCATAAATAACATGGAGAATATGTTGTTTCAAATATGTGTTTGCTTAGGAAATGAATGTTTTTGTATATAAATACTTCATTGATGATTTTATAATAAGAGACTATAAATAAAGTAAAAAGAAATACTTTAGCAGACAAAGGAGAACTATCCGTATTTTGGTGGGATAATCTTCATAGCCATAGCGAGGTTCCTAATTAGCGTATAATCAAATAGGGTTTTAATAAAAGTTTGATATAAGTGTTTTAATTACCAATTATATTGAATATAGTTTATGTATAAACCAAATTTAGTTAGTAAATCTAAGTTTTTTAAATTAAATGGATCTTATTTGTTTTGTAAAGGAATTGTTGACCCCCTCTCAAAAGGAAATAATCTCATTTGAGCTTCTGTCAAGTAATAGACACCATCTGTAGGATTCACATGTGGTACAGTTGGAAATGATATAAAAGGTATGTAGTAATTTACATATTAAATGCTAGGATATTCATATTAAAATGAATTAAAACTTAAAGATGACATTTATAATCAAGTATTGTTTGTGCTTGTGCCGTTAAATTTGGTCCGGGAGAGTGGCAACCTTGTCAAGGGGGGATACGTAGTTTAGGTGCTTAGGCCATCCCTATCATAATGTAATGGCTTTCATAAGTGGCTCAGCGAGTAACCAATGAAGCAAATTGTATCGGCATAACGTCTAGTTAGGCTTGGAAAGAAGTAATATGATCTGGTTCACGTTTTATGAGGATGACAAAACTAGATGATGTTATGACTGAGATGAGTAAAGTTATGTAATGGTTGTGAACCCTAGATGAAGCTATTTTCTTGTTATGTTATCTAGGAAATATAAGTATTCGGACTGTCTATATCAACCTCCTAAGCGCTGCGTCATTACTGGAATTTCCAATGGCTTGTTTCGGAGTGTACGTGCTCCCGTGATGCTTGATTTATTTTAAATGAAAGATAAGAACTTGTTATTTGTTGAATTGTATTTATTTAGGCTTGTATGTCATTTCGTGTGTGTATCTGTATTACTATATACTGAGCTTCGGCTCATTATTATTGTTGTTGTTCTTTTTTTTTTTCAAATATTATATTGAGGATGATGATGATATGTTGATGATGGCGATGTTTGGCTCAAGTTTTAGGCGATGTTGGATGAGTGAAGTGGGTTAAGGCCGTATATAGGAATGCAACCGGGATGGGTTCAGGATAAGTATTCTAAAACCCGAACCCTAAATAGATACCCAGTAGGGTTCCCAAAACTCATCCCAAATCCTATAGGATTTTTGTCCATGAATCTAAAACCCACTAGACAAATTCTATGGGGTACTCGAAACCCGATAAAATTTACAACAAGCAAGAAAGAAAAGAATAACCATCTGGATGTGTTCCCTAAAACCATATAGAAAATTAGAAATCCAATTTAGTTTATGAAGCCAAAATTCAGCTAAAGACTTGCGGATTTTATTTTGTTGAAGGAAAAAGCTTCCGTTTTTGCTATCCCTTGATTCGGACAATAGAATATTTAAAAACTTCAATTTATAAATGTCTTTTTTCCCATCTTTTTTCCATCGTTTCCAAGTGCACCTGGAAAAAAACGAAATGATCAACGATAGCTAAGATTTTACACTAATAAAATCAAATTGAATGAAAATGTGAACTTATAATGAAATGAAAAGTGTCTTAGTAAACCAAATTAGAGAGAATATAATGTTTATCACAACATTTATCAAATCACAATACAAATTTTAAAGCGAAATAAAAATTAAACAAAGTAAAAGCATCTCTCATCAAATCACAACACAAATTTAAAATTCTCATAGATTTCACTATTCATTTTCATCTTCTTCATCACACCTACAAAAAAAAATACATTAGATACATGGTAAAAACATTTTTTAAAAAAATAAATAAATAAATTTACTAGTCTCTTACCACTTGTTTTTTGAACTATCCATCTTTGAGTACACATCAATGCCTCTATCGTATCTGCTTTGAGTCGACTTCTACACTAACTAATTACTCGATCGCCGGTAATAATTGCAGATTCAGAAGTAACCATGGATATGGGGACAGCTAGTATATCTCTAGTTACCTCTGCTAATGTAGGATATTTCGTTACACTCACTTTCTACCATGCAAGAATATCAAACTTAGAGTTCTTAACCTAAGGCTCCACAGGTTCCTCTAAATAATAGTCCAACATTGACTTTACATAGACATCGGTGGCGGTAGTTTTCAAATATTCTAAATAACATTCCATATTAGGATCAGTTGAAACTAGAGCACTAGTGCCACTGCCTCCTCTTAAAGGATTTGGAGAAGATCTAACATTTGAGCTCTTATTTTGGTGAGACTTAGATCTGTCTTGATATTCTTGAATCAATTCATAAGTAGTGTCCTTGACATTTTGTATCTCTTTAGAAGCATTCACTCCAAAAACCTTACGAAACACAAAATCCCCCGCCTTCATCTTCAACCGAGGATCCAAAACAATACATACAACCATAATGACATGAACATCACCGAAATATTTTTCAAACTTTTCAAACATCTTTTCAACCATAACACTAATATTCAGATCAAGAGAACCCTTACATTCAATCAATGCATTCCCAATTGTGTATACTTTCCAAAAATAATAATTTGCAGCCGGATACTGAGTACTTGAAAATAGGTTAGATACCTCATAAAAAATAGACAACTTCTTTCAAATTTCTTTAGCCAACTCCCAGTCATCATCCGAAGGAAGACTTTTATAATGTCTATCCATATGTTGAACTCTATAAAAGACTTCCTTATATCTAATGGCAGTGAGAAGCATGTTATATGGAGAATTCCATCGAGTCTTGCAATCCAAACAAAGCCTTCTACTGTATGAGACATCTAGCTACTTGTAAGCTTCACTAAATTTCTCAACTCGTGATAGAATTGCTGACCAAAACTAGATACCATCACGAATCTTCTCTATTGCACTTTCTATTACAATCACACCATCTCTGACAATTAAGTTCAAAATATGTGCATAGCAACGCATATGCAATATCTTCCCACAAAGAATCAAATCGTCCTTCCGTAACTTTAATAACAAAGTTGCAACCATTGCATCATTTGTTGAACAATTATCTACAGTGATAGTAAATAATCTTCTATCTAGATTCCATGCCATCAATGAAGCAAATACCCTCAGCAAGATTCTCATTTGTACGTGGAATTGGAACATACACAAAACTGCATATAAATGTAAAAATAATTAAAAGAGATTCTAACTTCCAGATACATTAAATAGAATATATATAAGTACAGAGACTTACTTCAAGAGTCGACTTTGGAGTTTCCAATTGTTGTCAATGAAGTGTGCAAATAACAGTCATGTATCCCTTTTCTGATTTGAAGTCCACATATCAGTTGTTATTGCGACTCGAGAATTAAGCCCTTACAGTTGCGCCTTCAATTTTTCCCTTTCTACATTATAAATGCTCAAGATTTCTTTCTTTATGGTTGTACCACTCACATGTTGAATAAGAGACTAAATACTATTTATGTAGTCTCTAAAACATCCATGCTCAACTATTGAAATAGAATACTCATGGACAACAATTGCCTTTGCAAGTTTCTACCTAGCAGTTTCTTAATTAAAAGTCTAGTTTCCTATTATCAAGCTACTACTATCACTCTCACTTTGGTTTCTTTCCATTGATAAGAGACATTGTCTAATGTCTCTATGATTGTTTCTCTGAATGCACTTTTTAGTGATTATGCAAGTGCTTGGTGCCATTTTTACTTACTACTTTCAATCTTTTTGAACAATGGTTGCAAATAGCAACTTCCTTCCCATCAATAGTTTTCTTCACCATTTCAGACCACACAGAAGAAGTCAACCTACGCTTGTTAGGGTTGTTTGTCTGATCGACACTACTTACTACATGAGAGCCCACTGTAATTGTTGGTTTTCTTAGTCTAAGTGGTAGTATTAGGCTTTCCATAGGCTCAAAATCATGGACATTTTCCTCCATATTCATCTACATCCATACTGAGATTAACCACATGAAAGGATCGAAAGGAAATAATTGATAAGATGTACATATATATATTAAAATAATCAAGGTGGCTTATAGTCCCTTATCTAAAAAGTAGTCAAGTGAATATGAGTCAAAAGCCTGTTGATAGCACATTAAAGAGAAAATTCAACACCAACCTGAAAGGAAGGGCCCACATCCTCAGTATAGACCCTTGATTGATAGCTACGCAGTATTCTATCTAGTTAGTAGTTTCGGAAAAGCCATAGTAAATCAGAACAAGATAAAAGGTAGTGCAAATTCTAACTCCTTTTGAGTGCAAATCTGAATTTATCATGCATTGAATCTTGGTGAAGAGAGAACAATGAACCTGATTATCACCTATAATCCATTTCATGAGCTCTTTGATCAATCTCAAGAATCGCAAATATTGTTGAAACTTGACTGATGAAGTATACACAATTCATCTACGTCACAAATGCTTTGATCATGACTATCAAAGAACCTGATTGTTCTTTCAAATGATAATAAAAGTAATCATTTGAAACCTATATTGATTAAAAAAAGACTATTCGTTTTTTAAGCCTTATTGTTATGGTTCAAGCTAGAAGAATAGCTTGTTTGCATATTCCTATCCAATCATATACTATCAGTTTGATTTAGTGAATTGCTGTCATATTCTAAATTTTTTCTAGGTAAATATTAGATTCAGAATTTGGCTTAAATAAATGCAAACTCTTTGGGTAACTAGAGCAAATGAGTCATGTCAAAAAACAAAACAAAATTTTTTTTGGCCGAGAACAAAACAGAACAATTAACACAAATCAGGAAAAGCAAGATTAGCTTAAAATTTTCCACACGAAAATCCAATTTTAGATCAGAAAACAACAAATAAGTCAGATTAGGTAAATACCATATTCAATCGAAACACAAAACAAGTCACGCGAAAGAACAAAACACAAGTGATACAGCAGATTAAACAACCCACAACATGAAAATCCAAACACAAAAATCTACCCATGACCACTAACTAAAACACTATGCATCACCATGCGACAACCCACTACACTACACACCAAATTAACCCATTCAACCACTAATCCTTAATACCTAGAAAAAGGAGGGGAAAAAAAAACAAAGAAGACAATAAAAGTACCAAACTAAGTGTAGAGCTCTTACCGTGGCCGTGTGTAATCAGACGAGTGGTGAAGCCAAAGGTGAGATTTGCAAGCTGTTATCGTGAGGAGGAGTAGAGGATAGTTTAGTGTGGTACCGCGAGGTGAGGCGACGGGAGTGAAACTTGAAAGGCTTGAATTTGAGGAGAACGGAGAGTGAGCTGTGATCGCGAGCCAAGAGACATGACTAAAAGTGAAGGCCACTAAATTAATGTACTGTCTTAAGGTTTTCTGTGTTTTCTAAATGATTTATTAAAAAAGAAAAAAAAGATTTTTATGTTTTCTAAATGATTTAATAAAAAAAATAGTTTTAATAATTAGTGGGGCAGAGCTATTAATTTTAGACTAAGGCTATAAAAATAATATATATTTATATATTTTAACGGGTTCAGGTTTCCCAATGGGTTTTATACTCATCCTAGAATTTGTCCCAAAACCCTATAGGATTTTATTATTTATCCCAAAATCCATCCCAAACCCTATAGGGTATTTATCGGGTTAGACGGGTTAGATATCCTATAAAAACCTGCCCGCTTACATCCCTAGCCGTGTATTTTATTTTATGTTGTTTTGCTCTTGTATAAAGGACTAGATTTATATTTTAAGTTGCAATATTCTTTTAAGGGGCTTGATGATGCCCATTTTAGTTAAAATAAGTTTTTAAAGCTTTGTATACCATCATTAAAAGGGCATATGAGATACATAATGGTATATTTTGTTTTGTGAATGTTAGTCTACTCATGAGAGTAGATTATAAAGTGTTTTTGTAAAGCTTTGTTTCTTAGAAAGTTGGTCTTCTCCGGTAAGAGTAGAGAGGCGCTTGTTTTGTAAATGATATTTTGTAAAGTTTATTTTGAAAGTTTAAATCCAATTGCAAAGAGAATCTAATTACAAGATTTCATAATTTAAAAGTGAGTAGCAAATGTTCACAATAAATATATTATTCAAGGAAGTCTGAGAATGTAATACATGAAGTATTATACGTGGCGATAATGTTTTAATTAAATTTAGGGCGTTACAAAAAGAATGTAAAGAGAGAGAGAGAGAGAGAGAGAGAGAGAGAGAGAGAGAGAGAGAGAGAGAGAGAAGAAAAGGAATATAAAAAAGGGGCAAGAACATTTTCTTGAATAGTTTTCTTGTGAAAGAAGAATTCATTGAGTCCCACCAAAATCATCAAAGATTTTTATCCTTGTGATTTGTCAATCAGGGAATTAGGTTTTGTGTTGAATATGCAAGAGCAAAGTTTGCGAATTGAGGTTGCAAGTTCGCTAAAGAACCAAAAGATGACAAATTGAGAGGGTAAGGTGGTGAAAGCAATAGAGTAACTTGTGTGACACATGAGAGTTGAGTGCCATTAAAACTACGAGTGAAACACGTGGGAGAGAAAGTGCTATGAGGTTTCCTTTTTTTCCCCCTTGTTACTATGTTTTAAATTTTAGGATGTCAAATTCCTTAGAGAAGGGGATTAGCGAAGGAGATGACAAGTTGGGATAGATGACGGACATGATGAGACAGATGATGGCTAAGATGTTCCGATATGATGAGTGGTTGACACAAGTAGAGGCTGAAGTGAAAGAGGGAATTTCTCCTAAGCATAATACTAAGCGTTACATGAAGTAGGAGGACTATGATGAGGAGTTAGAATATGGTAATGACTATTAGTATGTGACACTACTGCTAGAGGTTCATGAAAACAACGAAAAGAAGCATGGTGTGGATGTGAGAGAATTGATGATAATCTGAATACTATTAAACTTGAGATTCCATCTTTTCAGGGTCACAATGATGCGGATGCGTACCTCAAGTGGGAGAGGAAGATGGAGCTTTTGTTTGCTTGCCATCAATACTTTAAAGAAAAAGAAGATGAAACTTGCTGTAGTAGAGTTTACTGACTATGCTAGCATCTGGTGGAATCAGCTAGTCATTAGTCGGAGAAAGAACTTAGAGGATCCTGTGAGTACATGGCAGGGGCTGAAAACAACTATGAGGAAGAGGTTCGTTGCAAGCCACTATTATCAAGAGCTGTATCAGAAGTTGTAAGGTTTTACTTAAGTAAATAGGAGTATAGAGGAGTGTTTTAAGGAGATAGATACCTTAATGATGAAGGCTTATATTAAGGAAGACAGGGAAACCAGGGGCGCTGAATAGAGAGACTGTAGATCGGGTTGATTTGCAACATTATGTAGAGCTGGAGGACATGTATCAAATGGCTCTTAAGTTTGAAGAGAAATTGAAGAGGAAGGGAAAATTCAACAAGGGTGCTTCTTTTTCTACCACTCCATGGAAGGGGAATTGGACTAAAGATGATAAAGTTGAAGAAAAGTTAAAGCCTATACAAACTGTAACTAAGGATGATAGTATTAATAAAAGCAAAGGTAAGGCCAAAACTCAATTGCGTTATAGCAGCTTTCATTGTTTTCAAGTGTAATGAAGCGCGTCATATAGCTTCTCAAAGTCCTAATAAGAGAGCTATGGTAGCCTTGGGCAATGATGAATATCGCATTGCTAGTGAGAGTAAAGACGAAGGAGATGATGAGATGCCTAAATTAGAAGACGTGATAATCATGAGTATATGGACACATCTAATGTGGCCATGGTGACTAAGCATACATTGAGTATACAACAGGTGAAGGAGAATGATTCAGAATAGCAACAAGAAAACATCTTTCATGCGAGGGCTATTGTTCAAGGTAAGGGATGTAGATTAATTATAAATGGAGGTAGTTGTAGGAACATTGTCAGTAACAATCTAGTGGAGATTCTTAAGTTACCTACGATGAAACACCAAAAACCTTATAAGTTGCAACGATTGAATGATTCGAGAGAGGTAAAAGTGAATAAGCAAGTTATATTGTCATCTACGATGGGTAGCTAAAAGGATGAAGTGTTGTATGATGTAGTTCCCGTGAATGTAAGCCACATCTTGTTAGGTATGGCATGGTAATTTGATAGGAACGCCTTACATGAGGGGTATCCAAATCATTATATTATGAGAAAGGATGGTAAAACCTTCACTTTGGCACCACCGTCACCACAACTTGTGCTTGAAAGTCAGTCGAAGCTAAAAAAAGAGGATGAGATGTTAAGAACGAGTGAGGTTAAGAGAGAAAACATGAGAGATGGTGAGAATAAAACATGAGCAGAAGAGTGGAAAAATAAAAGGAGTGATGATAAAAGAAAAGAGAGTGAGGAGAAAAAGTGATTGAATTACTTAGCTACTAAGAATAAGATTAATAGTGTTATTTCTGAGAAAAAGGCCAATAATTATACTCACATACAAGGAGGCTTTGATTAACACTAGCGAACTTAAATCTTCTATCCCTAGTGTTGTTGTGTCTCTTTTATAGGATTATGGACATCTTTTTCCTGAGGAGATTCCTAGATGATTACCACCTATTCGAGGCATTGAGCATCATATTAAATTTATGCCTGAAGCTTCTATTCCAAATAAGCCTGCATAGGTGTAGTCCTAAAGAGACAAAAGAGATCCAAAGGCAGGTTGGAGATTTGCTAGCAAAGGATTTTGTTTACGAGAGCATAAGTCCATGTGTTATGCCAGTACTATTAATACCAAAGAAAGATGAAACCTAGAGGATATGTGTAGATTGTGGAGCCGTCAACAAGATAACGGTAAAGTATCGCCATTCTATTCCTAGGTTAGATTACATGCTTGACGAGTTCCATGGTTCCTATTTATTTTCTAAAATTGATCTTAAAAGTAGGTACCATCAAATTAGGATGAAGAAGAGAAATGGATAGTTATGCCATTTGGGTTAACTAATGTACCTAGTACCTTTATGGGATCAATGAACTATGGTATGAGACTTTTTATTGGAAAATTTTTTGTTGTGTATTTTGATGATATTTTGATATACAACAAAAGTCTGAATCAGCATGTTGAACATTTGAAATATGTGCTAGATGCGTTAAGGAAAGAATGTCTCTATGTTAATATGAAAAAGTACTCTTTTTGTCTGGAAAAGGTTGTTTTCTTAGGATATGTTGTTAGTGCTAAAGGCATAGAGGTAGATGAGAAGAAAATTAGAGCAATTAAGGATTAGCCTATGCCTACTAGTGTTACTGAGGTGAGGCTTTTTCATGGTTTGGCTAGTTTCTATAGATGTTTTGTGAAAGATTTTGGTATACCAACAACAACATTAACTGAAGTTGTTAACAAATCTATTGGTTTTAAATAGGGTGAAGTACAATATAAGGCTTTTAATTTACTTAAGGGAAAATTGTGTTTTGAGCCTATGTTGTTTTTGCCTGACTTTTCTAGGATCTTCAAAACTGAATGCGATGTATCTAACATTGGCATTGGAGCTGTTTTGATGCAAGAAGGTAAGCCAATTGCATGCTTCACTGAGAAATTAAGGGGAGCAGCTTTGGGCTATCCCACTTATGACAAGGAGCTCTATTCTCTGGTAAGAGCTTTGGAGACTTGACAGCATTACTATGGCTAAAGGAGTTTGTGGTTCATACCGACCATGGATCATTGAACCATCTAAAGGGGCAAGGAAAGTTGAACAAGAGACATGCTTGATGGATAAAGTTCATAAAGACATTTCCATATGTCATTCGGTACAAGTAAGGTAAGGAAAATGTTGTCGTCGATGCTTTGTCACACATGTATGCATTTCTTTCTACTCCTGGTACTAAGTTGCTTGGATTTGAGCACATAGAGGAGTTGTATGCAAGGGATGATGACTTTTTGTCTGTTTTGGAAGCATGTGAAAAGGTGGCTTTTAATAAATTTTATTGGCATGATTGATTTCTATTTCGTGGGGATAGATTGTGTATACCCAGATGTTTTATGAGAGAATTGCTTGTTCGAGAGTCACATGGAGGTAGGTTGATGGGGCACTTTGGAGTGACTAAAACTCTAGACATTTATATGAGCATTTTTATTGGTCTCATATGCTTAGGGATGTGGAAAGGATTTATGATTGTTGTGTTATTTGCAAAAAGGCTAAATCTAAAGTAATGCCCCATGGGTTATATACACCTCTTCCAGTACTGGTGAACCTTAGACTGACATTTTTATGGATTTTGTCTTAGAATTGCCTAGGTTAAAAAGGGGTCATGACTCAATTTATGTTGTTGCGAATAGGTTTTCTAAAATGGCACACTTTATTGCATGTAATAAAACTGATAATCCTATTCATATAGCTGATTTATTCTTTAAAGAAATTATTCGGTTGGATGGAGTTCCTAAAAGCATTGTTAGTAATAGAGATGTCAAATTTTTAAGTTATTTTTGGAAGGCTTTGTAGAGTAAGTTTGGAACTAAACCGTTGTTTTCTACTGTATTCATCCATGAACTAACAGACAAATGGAAGTAGTGAATAAAACTATGAAAACTCTATTGTGTGTTATGCTACAAAAGAATGTTAAACATAGGAAGAGTGTTTGTCATTCATTGAGTCTGCATATCATCACACTTTTCATTATTCTACTATTTTTTCATCATTTGAAATTGTTTATGGTTTTAATTTGTTAACCCCTTTAGATTTATTACCAATTCCAATTGATGAGCTTGCTAGCTTAGATGGTAAGAAGAAGGCAGAGACAGTGAAGAAGCTACATGAGCAGGGTCAATAGAGAATTGAAAAGCGGAACGAGCAATATGCTTAACAAGAAAATAAAGGCCAAAAGCGAGTGGCTTTTGAACCTAGTGACTAGGTTTGGGTGCATTTGAGAAAGGAGCGATTCCCAGCTCAAAGGAAGTTAAAGCTAGATCCTTGATGAGATGAACCATTTCAAATGATTGAAAAGATTAATGATAATGCCTACAAGTTGGATCAACCAGGTAATTATGATGTAAGTGCTACTTTTAATGTGGCTGATTTAACTCCTTTTGATGTAGGTAAGAAAGATTCGAGGATGAATCTTTTTCAAGAGAGCAAGAATAATGGAATCCAGCTGCATTGAGTCCTACACATCCACTTCATGTACCTAAGGGAATGATTACGTGAAATAGAGTCAAGAAGCTTCGAGAAGAGTTCTAAGGATTTGTGTAGAAGTTTATTGAAGATTACTCGAAGTTCGCTGATGTCAATTTGGAGCTGGAAATGAAGACATTTACTATTATTTGTGCAACTCAGAGGGCGGATGCGTCGTGGTAGACTAAGGCCAGCCTAAGGCTGTTCACCTACATCTCAATGCCACTGACCTACATCACAAAGAGGCCGGCCTACTTTGAATTTCCTTTTTTAGTTGCCTAATTTTTATCAGATTAATTTCCTTTTTCTTTTAGCCTATAAATAGGCTTAATCATTGTATGAAAAACAACTTTTGACAAAGATTAATCACATTAAGAGTTTATTCCTCTGTTTGGTTCTTTCAAGAACTTGAACTCTTCAAGAATTGTGTTCTTGTTGGGTTCTTCGCATACCAAGGTTATTGGTTGGTATTATCCAAGGGGTCGCGATCTTTGTCAAGGTTCCTAGGTTTACTTAACCTTAGGTCAAGGTTTTTCCATTAATCTATACCAATCGTGGAATTCTTAGTTTTCAGGTCACATTTAATTGTACCTCTGATTTTATTCTGGATATTTCATCGGGTTAAGGTCCGCATTCGATTCTTAAAGTTCTAGAGTTCGCAAAACGTGCCAAGCACGCATCAGTACTCCTCACCTACGACCAAAACCCATGCATACGTTACAAACAACCTTTAAGTTAAATATATAGTTAGTCAATTTACATGTTCCACCTTAGATAGCCACAAATAGCAAATAAGACATACACATACTTGAAATATCGATCTGTCTCGAATTCTAGAATTCACTAACCCGGTTACATATAACACTTACATGTTCACACTCACCTACGTTATATACTTGTATAATCTTCATTTTTACCGCACCAGAATCTCATTAAGTTTTAAAGTCTTAGAGCGTATATTATTCTTAAAGTAAGGTATTAAATATGTTTAGATTGTTTTATGAAGAAAAAAAGTGATTTTAGGGGCAATTTACAAATACATCCTTAGTTTTCCCTTAAATGATATCACTTGGTCTTCGATAGAAAAATGACCCTTAAAATTGCAAACCTTAACCTCATTCTACACTCTTTTTCTCCATACCCAGTTACAAACCTTAACTCTTCTCTTTCGTTTCGTTTTCTTCAATTCTCTTTATGAGCATTGTTTCAATAATATTTTCTCATGTGTTTGTGCAAGATTATTGAGATGATGGAATGATATAGATAGCCTATTTAAACTAGCAAAGCTCAAAAAAGTATCTCATAACTTCTTTTCAGGGAAAATCTTGCATGCCTTCTCTTTTCTTTTTCTTTTGTAGTTATATGCTACTTCTACAATTATAGATCTTGTGTAGATCTGTTCATTCATAGTTAGATTTGTCGTACTATTTAGATATACTCATTAGTATGCTACCATACACACGCAACCATTTCAATGTCTAATATAAGGTTTAATGTACATCAAAATTAGTAGCCCATGCTGGTACCCCTTTCATTCTCGTACTTTGCCTTGTATCATTTACAAAGTTCACAGGCAAAGTGCATAGTCATGTACCCATACATGGGAAAAGTACGAACACATATTTCTAGAGGAAAAAGATTTCGTAAAATAGATAGTTACATGACCAAGTGCACAAGCTCACTTCTAGAATTCTACACATTTGAGTTTCACAAAGGTACATAGCCTCATGCATGGGTTGTGCATTGTCGTGTACTTCCAAAAATGATCCTTTTTTGTTAAATTTTCCTTTATTTTTTACTTATTACACTTTTTAGCCTTTCAAGATTTGTTATTATCACTCTAATCTGAATATACATACTTCACACAAATGAAACCACTTAGCTTTGTAAGATTTTCTATTTTTTCTTTTCTTCCAATTTCTTAAATTGCACTTTTAGAGATCTTCTCAAGAAATTGATGTTCTTCTTATAAAAAAATTGCTTTCTTATATGTTGGTTTTCACCCAAAGTATCCTTTAAACTTTTACACAATAAGACCAATTTGCACCTATTAATTATTTTGAATTTACTTTCCTACCCTCGCTTATTTTTTTGTTTATTTTAAGCTATTTTCAATTGTCTTTTTTTTTTCCTCCTCCCCTTAAAACGTTACAACAATAAATATATATATGTACTTTTACAAACTTTTTAGGTAAATTACATCAAAATATCATAACATTTTGGGGTAAGTTTATTTAAGATCACAACTTCTTAAAGTGATTAAAATAATGTCATAATGTTTAGAGAAGTGGATTAATTGAGATCTTTATTGACATATGTCATAACATTTTGAATCTTCTGAATTTTAATTAAATACATGAGTTATTTTTCTACTTGATACGTGTCAACAGAGACATCAATTGACCCACTTTTTGAAACATCTTAAACTCTTTTTAATCACTCGAAACATTGTGATCTCAAATGAACTTACCCACAAACAGTGTGATCTTTCAGTATAATTTACTCTAAACTTTTTATAGCAGCAAGGTCAATTATTTTTATATAAACTTTTATTTTTTTTCCAACTTTAAATATTTGAAAAATTTGTTATATATAAACGATTAGAAAAAAGCTTTTTATTTGAAATTTAATTTAATTTGTGATCCAAACTGAAATAAGCCGTTATATAATACTTTGGAAAATTTCTTACTCAATCAAAGCCATTATTTAATGGTTTGGCTCTAGATGAGGTAAAAAACAAACCACAAAATTATGGTTTTGTTTGGTTTTTATTAGAAACCGAACCAAATCAATCAATGGCCACCCCTAATAGGTTCTTCAACAAGGATCCCATAAAATTTTCTTATATTTCTAATTTTTTACAAAATTCAATGACCTATAAAATATGCATGCTTATATTTTTATTTTATTATTTTTTAAAGTAATGAATGGAGAAAGATGATAAAAAAAATGAAGAATAAATTGATGTGCACCTAGGACACTAAATTGAAGGATGTCAAATAAAATAAGGAGATCCTTAATGAAGAGTGATTCTCAAGGAGTAGCTATGAAAGGAGAACCATCAAACGAGGTCTTTAACATTAAACAAGCCCTAAGAGGAAAAGTTTCTTAAAAAGCTGACATAATAAGGATGAAATATTTCTATAACTTTTTTTTTTTTTTTTTATTTCAAGGAGGATGATAAAAAGTCAAATAAGGTTAAAATAGGACGTGTTAAAAATCTAGGGCTAGTTTTTTTTTTTTTTTTTTTTTTTTTTTTTACAAAACTATTAAATGGTCTAACCTTTCTATTTACATTAAAGAATTGTTACCAAAAAAAAATAATATATGATAATATATAAGATATCTTAAGCCCTACTATTATAATAACATATCTAAATAAAGAAAAAACCTAATGATAACCTCTATATAGATCTCTTAGCCAGATGACAGTAACCAAAATCCTCCTTCTCTAATTTCAAGATAATGCACTTTTTAAAATTTTCCAACCAATCATAGGAGACGTATATAGCTCTCTAATATCCTCAACTGTTATTTGTTAATAATTTATTTTGTGTGTGAAGTAGGTCACTAGGCATTGACAATATAGTAAAATAAAATAAAAAAGAGGAATTCAAAGTGTATATTTAATGTGTATATCATTTGAAGAAATTCAAGGAAGTTGGACAAGAAACACTAATAAGATTATACTGACGGCTATATTCAAGACTTTCATCGTAAGTGATTCTACTATTCTAGGTATGCAATGACATGTTTGTTGCTTGCTAAGACAGAAATTGCTAATAACTTGACTAATTTATAAAGTCTGCTAATTAAAGTGTGTTGTTTGCTATTTGGTTATTTCGAACCAAAGAGTGATACCCTTGTTAAGGTCTCAAACATTAATACAGTGGTTAGATGCTTAGGCCACCAAGTTGTAGCTTGGTGAGTAGTTGATGAGAGGAACGGTATAGCGGTTACTTGAATAAAGAAAAATTATATCAAGTGTAGTTTGGGGATTATGGATCTCAACAAACTATACGATATGAATGGACTGTGATGATGGTGTTTGAATAATAGCCGCAAACCTTAGATAATACTACTTTTTATTTTCTTTTTGGGCGAGAGGCCAATTACTCTCATCAACTCTCAACACTGTTGCGGTAGTATTAGAACCCAAGTCCTTCATTGTGTTGTTTGGAGTCATGAGAACTTTACTTCACTTAATTTAAATATTTAAATCAATATTTATTGTATTAGTATATGAATGCATGTACATATCGAGTGTGATTGTGTTACCATGTACTAGGCTTTAACTCATTCCTTAGAGATTTTTTTTTCCAATTGTAGGTACAACTCAAAATTATTATCAAGGCCTTTTAGACTTAAGATCAAGTTCAACATTAGAGTGAAGAATATTGTGAAATATGTTCATATTTGATTAGTTTACAAAATTAGTTAAAACATATGGAATTGTAACCTAATGAAAATTGAATATATAACAATGTGAGACATTAAAGAATTATCATTCATTTATGATTTGTGGATGTTAGCATGTGCCTTTGTATACTTTTGTTGTGGTACAAGTATGTGATGGATTGTTTATGTCCTCTAATTTTTAGGGTGTGGCATAGGGACCTCAAATAAGCTCTTTCTTTCAGAGGCATAGCGCCTCCTTAAGGATCTATTTATTATTTTATCTAACGTGACTTATTTTGTGTCCTTTTTGATAGTTAAAAAATAATCTATTTTAATACTCATAAAAAATTTAGAAAAAATAAAATTTATCAGTTCTATCATTAGATTTTATAAAAATTTTACTACAATGCTTACAAATCATTAAGGAAAAAAAAATTATTATGACAAGTACCTCTTATTATAAATGCATTAATAATTATTGCAATCTCGTTATACATGGTTAAACGTATCCTTGGCGAAAAAATAATTAGCCAGGTTTAAATCATTGGTGCAACTACACTCGATAATTTTAAGCAATGTTATCAAAACTAGATCTGGCCAATCAGTCTGATTGGAATCGGCCTTAAAAGCGGTACAGTTGCCTCTAGTAGCTCATTTTTGAGTTGAGCCGGCCATATGTAAATGACCTGACTGATTTCTATCGTGACCTGATTGACCTAACTAGGTCGTAATGCACTCTCTGAAAAAAAGCAAAAAGAAAAACGAACTGACAAAGCCAGGAAAGGAAAACTATAAAGAAACCCTTACTTTTGTCTTGTCGGTAACATCCAATAAAAAACAGAAACCCTTTCTTTTTCTTTCTTTCTTTCTTTTTTTTTTTTTTCCAAACCCTTCCTAATTCCATTTGTCATTCCACATAGCAACATCGCTAGCCACCGGCCTTCCAAGCGCCAACAAGCACCTCGTGATGATCGAGTGCAAGTTTGGTTGATAGGTGGACAGATCAGATCTGATTGAGTTTCTTGCATCGTTAGAGTAGGAAAGTAACGGAAATGTACGATAGATCTTTTTGTACTTTTTCTTTTTAATCCGAACACGGATTTTTGGACAACCCATCTAAATGCATTGAATGAACCATCACTTCCTTGTCAAATCATTAAGGTGGGGATGCAGGTATTTATTGTAACCGAGCTAACTATTTTTACCAAGACATATTTTGCAATGGGATTCTATTAATTTAAGCTTTTTCTTTTTTGAAGTATTGTTTGATTTAATGCAATGGAAATGATAACTAGACTTATAAATAAAAAGAGTTTTTGCTTCTATTTATATTTTTTAAAGTATATGAAAATTAATTTTTCTGAAGTTTTTGTCGTCAACACATATTTAGGATAAAAAAAGTATTATTGTGAAAAATTCTAAAAATATGATATTTAAAAAAATTAAAAACATGATACTTAAGATGTAATGATTCTAACTTTGAGCATAATATAATTTTTAATTTTTATTAATACCAGTTGGATTCCTGATTTGAATCCGATTTTATCCCTTAACCATTAACACCACTAGCATGTTTGGACCAACTTTTGATCAGATTCGGACGATATTTGATTGTAAATGGTTGCAATATGTTATTATTGAAAAGGAATTCGAATTCCAATAATTTTCATTTTCATTTTCTCAATTTTCATTAATTTTTTAAAATCACTATGGCTCATATGATTTAGATTTTTCAAAGAGAGAGGGATCTATTGAGATGGTGATGAAGAAATGTCATTATCCGTCCGTTTCCGTACAAAACCAAGGACAATAACAGTTAGCCTGAGTCGCAATTATGTGGTTCACAGGATACTGGTCGGTCCACTATTTGAATTACGGTAATTTTTATCGATTTGAATTTTAAAATTAATTAATTTAATATTAAATTTAAAATTAATTAATTAATATATTTTTTATTTATATCTAATTTGTATAATTTATTTATAAGTAAAAATATATATTTTATTTATATCTATTTTTAATAAATAATCTAAGTAGAATATATATGAAACAAATGTCAAACTAATAAACTAAATATACTCTTAGTATAATAAGGTCTGGAGTATGCCTTCAATGGAGAGAAATCCAATAGACTTTGTGAAGAATAACACAATTGGGGTTTATCAAAGATAACACAATTGGGCTTTGACATCTTTTATAATCAAAAAATTTAAGACAATTAGTTAATGGGTCTTCCCTCTTATAAATTATCCACATAAGTTCCATATTTCCCATGTGAGATTCTCATACTTACATCCTAACAATCTCCTCCTCAAGTGTGAGTCTCCACAATGGGGTAGGCCATACTCCTTCTCAATAGCTTATCAAACTGACTCTACTAAACCCGCTTTGTGAGTCATCTTACCTACTCATAATGGATTTTACAGATGAGTCATACCATCAAACTCTTTTTTCCACATTGTGGGCCAACCATGAGAGATTCTCAGTCGAACTATCAGTTTTGATACCAATTGTTAGGGTCTGAAGTATATCTTTAATTGAGAGAAATCCAATGGGCTTTGTAAAATATAACACAATTGAGTTTTTGACACAATTTATAACCCAAAACCTTAAAGTAATGGGTTAATGAGTCTTCTCTCTTATAAACTCTCCACACAATTCATATATTTCTCATGCAAGATTCTCACACCTGTATCTTAACAATGATAATAATATATCTTTCATATTAGTTAAAAATTTTATATAAGATGATGTGTTAGCTAATTTGATAGAGGTACTATTAGTATGCATAAAAAGTTTTTTCAAATAATAAATTAATCAATTTAAAAATTTAAATATCTTATATATATTTTATTAAAATTTAGATATCATTTGTGATATTAAGCCGTTGTAGTATTATAGCCACACGATTTGTTATGTTACATCTTGCATTTATTTCATGTTGCAAATACTTGCTTCTCCTTAACGTGGATTTTTAAGAGAAAGAAACTGATCATGACAATTGACAAAGGTAATAAACGAGAATGGATTATCTCATTTTAGCAGAGATAAAAGGCAAAGTAAGTAGCTCTATTTTTAAATTTTAGTATTTTAGTCTTTATATTTTTATTTTTTTATAATTTAATACTCTTATTTTAAAATATGTTCAAATTAGTGTCTATATTATTTATGATTTAGTGCTCTTACCTTCTTAAATGAAATTTACTAACTGGACTTTATTTCAAAATAAAAGCAGTAAATTACAAAAAGAGGAAAAAACCTCTCGATTACCAAAAATTAAAAATAAAAAACAATTGCATTGTTATTTTCCCATTTTAGCCACTCTAGAGTCCATAGTAGACACAGACATGAGTGCAAACACTGGCAGGTAACACCTGTTGACCTGGACCGGCGGTACGGTCTTGACTCGCATCTAACCTAAAGGTTGGACTGGTTACGGGCGGGTCAACATGGCCTACCCGCCAACCCGAAAAATAAAAACAAAACGCGAAATCGCCAAAAGGAAATGGAGCTTTCAGCCTGAAAGCAAGTGCCATGTGAAGACAAAACTTCTGATCTCCCTGGAAAAGCAACATCCTTGACTTTCTTTTTGTTTTGTTTGTTGTTTTTTTTTTTTTTTTTCTTTTAAAGATGTAAATGGAACCGACATTACTGTTCTCATTCCATCGGTGAACAACTTTTGTCAGGTTAGGATGAGATTTCACCCTGCCAGATCATGAATATGGCTTATGTCGATTGCATTGAACAGTGTGTTTGTTGAATTTTTTCTTCCAATTTGCAGAACGAGACAAGCTTCGTAGACTTTGAAGTTCTTTTTTTTTTTCCTTTTTCCTAGTGTGCCTTTTTAGTCTAAGTATTTGGTATCATGAGTGACTTTCACAATTCAGAGTATTTGTTTTGTGGAACTTTGCCAACTTTGCATAATTTTGTATTTTAAAATTTTTCCATATATCTACTGTATGTTCTTATAATAGTTGGATTTTACTTTATGAGTTTATTCCCCATCAACTCCATTTATAGTAAAAAAAGAATACTAAAAACTTTATCCTTTTAGGTAACAGGCAAGGAATACTCAAAATAGAATAAATGATGAAAAATTAAAAAAAAAAAATTACCATAGGTCAAAGGATTATGAGTCGGCTCTTGACCTGCTTGTTCAAGTCAGGCCAACACTGCTCTTGATGGCCAAAAAGTGGTTCCAGTTCAAGTCTCAATCAACAAATGAATGGATGGTTCAAGATAAGATTTGAGCTGATTTGAAGTGACATCCAAGTTTAATAGAAGATATTTTAAAGATCATCTCATGTCATATTTACATTTTGTTCGAATTGTTTATAGGATGACTAAGCTAGGAGCAAGCCTTTTATTCACTCAAAATCTTACAATTTTTATTAAAATGTTATAAAGAGAAAATCTGCTCCAATATCTATAAATAGTAAGTGTACTGGATGATTAATATATAAGAGAACTAGAGAAGACCACCTCCTATACAGGAATATCCGAAAAGGGATAATTTAGATTAAATTAATCTAATGTTAAGATGAAAACCTAATTAATGGATTGTTTAATTTTTATTTGTTCTTATTTGTATCTCATGTATATCTCATTTATTTAATCCATTAATTCTATAATATTTATGAAAGTGGACCGTGTATTGATCGTAGACTATACGCTCATTTGACCTCTTTATATAAAAGGATAAATGAATATGCTAGAAAATAACAAAAAAGAAAAAAAATATAAAAAGCATGTCTTTATGTAAAACCCTAGGATAGAGGGAGATAGTCATGTGGCCACCCCTCTCTTCTAAATCTCTTTTCATTATTTTACCGTAATAATCTTGTAGATCCATCGCCGTCGATCTGAAGAGCCATAGATCTACTACCTCTAACATTGGATCCTGGTTGTATTTTATTATTTCTATCATCATCGATAATTCAAGCGATTTGAAGAGCATAAGGATTAAGTAAATATTATTTTGTTGGTAACTTTTAGAATAAGCATAATTTTTAATGTACTTGTTGTTTATGTTGTTGACTTTGTATTTATCTCTTATATGGGATTTAGTCTACTCCCCAAATGATTGGATTTTATTCTTTTAGAAGTATTTCTATCTCCTATACGAGACAATTTAACTATAGAAAAATTGTGCCCATTTCTACAATTAGGTAATCATACCCGAACTCTTTGTTTATCGTTTTTCTTATATTGATGATTATAATTGATGTAATTTATTTCTAGTGAATGAAATTCATCTTCTAGCCCCCTCTTAGAGAAAAAAAAAATCTTATAACTAACAAAAGCCACTTTTTATACAAATGATGCTAATTGAATTGGTTTCAAATGAACGGCTCGGATTTTTTATCATATTTTATGGTCATTATATTTAGAAATCCACTTAAAATTGTTAGAATAGAGAGTTTGTTATTAAGTTAAAATTTTAATTCCATAAGATGTCACTCAAGTGACATGTGGAATAAATTTTGACACTAAACATCTCACATTGGTATTATATAACATATAATTATCTAAAATTTTAAAATGTTACTTTACTAATTAAACTTTGTTTATTTTTGCAATTAACTACCTAAACTTTATAAAATTTTGTGATTAGCTAACTATTAATCATCTAATATGGAAGAAGGGCCACCTAAATCGAGTCTAGTCCACGAATGAAATGGGCTACCCATTTAGGCTAAGGCTCTAACCGTGTTAGCAACAACATAAGGCCCTACCTGGGTGTCCATCACTCTAACTCAGTAACAAGCCACTTCCTTCAATGCTCGATCGGCCAATCTACGCTACTTTCCACATGCTTCTTGGTTGGGCTCGACACACATAATAGTGGAGTTATGGGTCTACCCCACATCTACCACAATCACTGCCAATTGTCCACTAATATATAATTTCATGATCCCATGATGCACTCAATCATCATATCAATCAACTATAAATAACTATCTTTGAAATGTAATGTCGCATTTATCATACCATATACACAAAGTTTATTGCCCCATTAAAGTAATTATTGATTTAAGCATCCGAATAGCTGCATCGAGCTCATGTTTGGCTTGCCATTAACTGAATTTTTGTTTTGTAAGCCCTCCACAATAGCAATTCAAGCTCGAATTCTTCATATTTAGCCTCTACCAAATTTAAACTAGTAATACTAACTAAAATTTATTTTATTTTTTATAATTAACTCCATCATTTAGGTATTATAATAATGTTTTATATTTATCATCTTTTTGAATATGGACCCAAAAGTTGAAGATTCTCCTATAATAGTTTTATTTTTATTTATTTTTTATTTTTTTTAAAGGATAGGTTTGGATAGATAAACATCGTCTCTCCCTCTCCTTTTTATATATCATGCCCAGCAACGCTTCTAATGATTATCACTCCATATTTTCACTATGGCCACCCAATGCTTTCCCTCCCTCTCGATCACCCTCACTCTTAGCTTTCTAATATTCACCCAAAACATCCAACACTCACTTTGCAAAACCCTAGAAAAAGACAATCACCTCAGCAACACAATCTCAAGCCCGCGGTGTGAAGGGAATAATGGCTCAATCCACTGCCCTGTAGCTTATGATGAGGCACAGGCTGAGTCAGAATTCATGATGGATTCAGAAACTGCTACAATTATAAGACGTTCCATGCTGGCTCCTGCCCCCGTCTCCTATAACACACTTAATCCTCAAAGCATCCCTTGCGGCCGCGAAGTTAGTGGTCGATACACTGCCTGCCTTCCTGATGCGAATAAACAAATCAAGTGCGACAGTTATAACAGAGGATGTTCATAAGCTTTGGATGCTGCATGCATGGACTGCTTCTGTTGTCCTATATAAAGAAGCCACAAACACAAAGTTTATAACTACCCCTGAAATTTATCATTATACTTACCAGGTTGCATGTATACGTACGTATTTACTTGTGATGTTAAGGACATATTTATGTGTAACTTGTTACTTATGTGGCTGTATTATTTATTTTATGAATCCTTTTGGATGGTTTGCTTATTGAAGTTGCTCTTAGCAATGGTTGTTATTATAACCAATGTACTAATTGGTAGATCTGTGTGTATTTGTATAATTTTGTCAAGTAATTGCAATAAATTAAAACTAAACCACATGTTATCACGGCAATTATTGTTCATCCTTTTATACTTAATATTGAATCTATATTATTTTGGCAGTTTTCAAGTATGTGTACGTTTTCTAAGTACATTTATTTAGTATTATCTTATCGCTATTGATAATCTATCATTTGTATTTTATAAAGGCTTTTTTTGTTCCAATATGTGTCAATAGTCAATTTTAAAATTTACCTAATAAGATAAGAGAGATAATTTATAATTAGTCTCAAAATTTATGAGTACAATGAGTGTAGTGGAAAAAAATGAGCATCATTGATGAGCATCCCAATGCATTTGTTAAAGAAAAATAAATAAATAAATGGTCCACATTTTTCATCCTTTGACAAATATTTTAAAACAACTTATAAAATGGCGAAATTTTATATTAACGGTCTTTCTTAAAAGTTTTAATTTTTTTTAAAGTTAATTGTCACATTTGTATCTAAATTTTATTTAATTTTATAATTAATTATCTAAAATTTAAAAATATTAATTTAATATCTTAATTTTACATAATTATTACAATTATTTAATTATTTCAATTTTATCAAATTTTAAAATGAATCATATCAACTTTATCTATTTTTATTATTAACCACACCTTCTTAAGTATAACGAATAACTTTAAAAATTACTGAATAATAAATTAATACCTTTACTATTTCTTGTTTTTATAATGGGAAGGATTGATACTTTGAAATTTTTTAAATAAAGTATAAAAGCATCCTAAAGAGAAAACAGAAGCTATAAGAAAACAGACGAGAGACGTCAGGAGTCGTGCTTCGGCCACAAGGAAAAAAGAAGTCACAAGTCGTCCCTCTTCCCTCAGCCACTCTACCAAATCCGCGTGACTAACATGACCATCCCAAGTTGCAATTATTGGTTTCTGTTCCTCCCATGTTGCAATTATTGGCTTTTCTGCCGACAGATCCACAGTCACGATATTACTCCCCTTGCATTTGGGACTGTAAAAACAAAAAAACTTGGTACCATATTAAAATAATATAATATCATATTGCGATAAAATACTGCATTAGATTAAAAGTTACACTTCAAAAGAAATATCACATTAGAACTATATAATATTGCATTAGAGCAAAAATATTTCATATAGAGGGAAGTTAGTATTCTGAAAGTACCACATATTTGGATCGAAATTCACATTACAATAAAAACATTTCATTTAGAGGAAAGTTAGTACTTGAAAAAAAAAAAAACTACTATATTTGGACAAAAATATCATGTTGTGATAATAAAAATACCACATCTAAATAAAATTGGTACTCCAAAAGAAGTAACACCTTTAAACAAAAATACCATATTACGATAAAATATCACATCTTGATGAAAGTTGATATTCTAAAAGAAGTAGCTCAGTTAGATATGAACAAAATAATAGAACAAAAATACCACAGTTGTATGAAAGTTGTTACTCTAAAAATACCACATTTTGATAGAAATGCCACATTAGGACAATTGTTATAGTTGTGATTTAAAGTATCTAACTTGTGTAGAATCCCCTCTTAGTTATGAAACCCGCAATAGTACTTTCGAGATTTTTAAAATATATATTTTCATACTTTCATTTTATGAAGTTCCATTTCAAGGCATAAACTTTTTAAATTAATCATATTCAACCTATATTGAGCATTCTCATCCAAGATGGCTAGGAATCTTTATATCCGTTCAACTTTTTAAGGTCATCTATTGAGAACTTTAAAATATGAATTTCCTTGTGATATTTTATTATTTTATATAAAAGTAACAGGACTCATAAAAATTTTAAAATTAATAAAAAAAACTCGTGCTAAAGGATAAAGTTGTGAGGTTTTTAAGGTGCTGATTTGACACCTTAAGAACCTTATATAATTCCTTACCGATGCGAATGTTAGTGAAATTGCTAATAACAATAAAATATGCTTACGTAGACGACTTATCCCTTTGTGGTGGTTATATGGACTATTGATCTTGATCCAATCAAATGGAGAATAATGAAAGTAAAAAAAAAAAAAAAAATCAACTACTATTTTGTAACAAATTCACAAGGGGAGAGGCATGACCTTGTGCGTAATACGAGACTACAAGAACATGTTTGAAAAATTTGGAATAATAAAACTCAATTAAAAATAATGAGAATTTATTTAGAAAGAATATAACAACAAAACTATCATAATTTATTCATTTACAAGAATGATTGAATAAGATAAAAAAATAAATACTAAATAATTACATAGTTACGTAATACTTAAGGAAGGATAAAGAGGTCATTTTGGTCTAAAAGTGCCTAAGTCAATACAACTTACAAGGGCATAAAAGTCTTTGTAATGCTAAACATATAAAATATGTTTAGAAGCTCCACCCACTCATATATAAACTTAATTTTTCTCTATTGTCTATTCTTACCTCTCATGACTCTTAGAGAAGTCAAATCCTCTCAAAACTCTCTAAAACTTTTTAAGAAGACAAACCTCTCTCGCTCAATAGGTATTAGTTTAAATTTCTTCAAAAAGCTTTAAAGAGGAAAACATAATAATCACATCCTAATACTCTAATCCTTATATCTATAATACAAATGCAATAATTAAATAGTAGGAATAATTAAGGAATAAGGAGGGATTAAAGGAAAGTAAGAAGCTTCCAACAAGCTTGCCATCTTGTAGTGTAGTTATATTTGTTGTTGAGTTCATCTTTAAAGGTGAATGTTCTAATCTCTATTTTATTGTCGTGACTATGTGATCTAATGATTTGAGACTCATAATTGAATATTGTGATATATTTTACATGTGGATTGATAATTAGATAAATAGAGATTAGACTATGGTTGATTGGAATAGTGATAGCATGGTTGGAAATCATGAAAATCATTGAGATGAAATCCATAGGAATGACAGTTTATTGTGTCTATATTGAAACTAGAAATTTATGATTTTTGAAATACATATACTATTTTCAAAAATTAAATTACAAATAGAAAAACAGAGCAAAATAGGGTCTGACTAACAACAATGACTTCAATGTCTAGGCTTGAATCTATCCACTTTTCTTCACCTTTTAGGTGAAAGTATAACGATTTTAAAGCTTAAGAAGTTTATTTTAATATGGTATAAAGAACTGGCCAAGAATCGTTCAAGAACGGTCGGTATCATCTTTAATTTTGCAAAAACTAGTTGGTCTTCGGTATTGTTTCCTTGTTTCGACCAGATTTGAAGTTGTTGATTTTTAAATTATATTAAACAAATTTAATTTGGTTAGACCAACTTAGAAACACATAAAACAATGACTTAGGAGGTTTACATAAAAATGTGGAGTTAAGAACTAGTCTAAAATTTGGTGAACTAGTCCAATTAAGTCAGGGTGCGCATTGATTTTGAATAGAAAATGAAATGTTGGAAATGAAAGGAATTTGATTCTCATCAAGTAAATATGAGATAAATGTAAATAATATATTTTCATATTAGAATATAAATTTTAAGTTGAATAATTAAATAATTTGATTTTAGAAATTTAAAGACATGAACGGACTAATAAAACTTAAATTGAATTATTTTACTTTAAAAAAAGGCCAATGATTTATTTATAGGTTAGATTACTAAAGATATCACCTAAAGGACCAAATTACTATATGGTGAGTTTAGGTGGTTATACTAAGTGTAAAATGAACTTAAATAAATGATAAGTGCTTTAATATCTAAATTTGCTTATGAACTCAATATTGAGATTAACATTTAAAAAAAATTAAGTAAAAGCACCTTAAGAGTAGATAATGAGTGTGTGTGTGTGTGTGTGTATAAAACTTAATTTAATTAATAATTAACTATTTGTGAATGAATGATTGAATTGACAGCTTACATCTTATTTAAGGTTAATTTCACCCACGGTACCTGGATTTTTTTAATTTAATAGAAATATACCTAAATAAAATTTTCTTACAAGAAAAATTCTAAACTTTTTAAATTTTTCGCTCATGATACCTCTAAACAGATTTCGCTCATTTCTCCATCTAACTATTGACATGGCAAGTTGACCCCACTAAAATATTGTTTTTTCCCTTCCACATTGGCATTTTTAATTTATTATTATTATTTTACTTTTCGGCGCACCCCCCCCCCCCCCCCAAAATTGTTGCTCTTCCTCTTCCTTCTCCTAAAACATTCTTTAAATAATAAAAAAAAACTAAAATATGGATATCAAGAAATTATAATTATTTTAAGTATAATCATCTTATGAGTAATAAATATTTTCTTAATTGTGTGAGTAATTGCAAGATTGATTAGATAATCGACCATTGTGGCTAAGTAGGAAATGTTGATTTAGCCATTCAACAAAATCAATATCTTGGGAAAATCATGATATTTTAACATGATTGCGGTGTGTGTTAGGCTCTATTGTTCCTTTCGCTCTCATTTCAATTGGTACTAATGTTTATAGTCGCTTGCTTTGGTGATTAACAGTGGGTATAATGATGGTTTCAGTGATGGGTGATTGCAAGTGTTGGTGGTTTTGGTTATAGAGGTTGCGGTGGTGAGTAGTAGATGTTGGTGTTTTGTGTTAGTTTTGGTTTGGGTTGTTGGTGGTGGTTAGGATTATGGATGTAACGATGGAATCTAGATTTTTTTAAAGGCAGAGAAGGTTCTATGGATTGCGTTTTGGTGGTGCGCTTGGCTGAGGGTGTTGGTGTTTTTTAGTAGGAGCTTGGTTTGTGGGGTAAGCGGTAGATGAGGTTAGCTATGAGTTTAGATGTGGGGTAGTTTCAAAGGGCATTTAAGATGGTAGCAGTGGTTGTTAGAGGTAGTGATTGGATTAGGTTAGATGGTGTGTTATACGTTAGTATGGTGACAACGCTTTGGTTGGGTTGGTGAATAGATTTTGGAGATGGTTATGTTGAGTTATTTCGTTGTTGGTGGATGGTGGTTAGGGACAGTGCGTAGTTTTATTTATTTATTTTATTTGAAGAAGAAGAGGAAGAAGAAGAAGCAACAACGCATTGGGTAAGAGGGGAAGGGGAGGGGAGGAGAGGGGAGAGAGAGAGAGAGTAAGAATAATAATAAATAAATAATACCAAGGTGGATAAAAAACAATATTTTAATCGGGTTAGCTTGCCACATCAACAATTTGATAGAAAATTTGATGAAATTCGTTCAAAGGTATCATAAGTGAAAAATTTAAAAGGCTTGGGTATTTTCTTATAAAATTTTTTATTTAAATATATTTTTGTTGAAATATAAAAAAGTTTGGGTATCGCAAATAAAATTAACTCTCTTATTTGAGATAATTTCCTTATATAGATTCTTATTCTTGGGTTTACATATCATTTGACTTGTGACGGAGTTCTTATTTCAGTTCAGGTACACAATGACTTGGGTGTTGCTTATTAAGATAGACATCGTAAAATGAATCAATATTTAAAGATGGCATAAATATTTGCTTGAGTGTGCTTGTGTCATTTAATTCGGTCCATGGAGCAATAACCTTGTATAGTAGTGCTAGCATGGTAGTTAGGCACTTAGACCATCGGTACTGGCTTGATGGGTAACTAATAGGGCAAACAGTATCAGGTTATCTAGATCAAAGAGAAGTAATATAGTGTAACTTATGTTATGAGACTAATTGAGCCATATTACATTATCAACTATGATAGGTTGAGATGGATAATGGTTGTGACCTCTAGACGAGGAAAGTTATTGCAATTTCTTCTAGGAGATATAGTTACATAGACTACCTATATAGTAACCTCTTAACCACTTGCTGCTACTTAGGACCCTTAGATTTGCATAGTATATTGTTGAAGTGTGAGTGCCCCACTGTCATACATCTAAATTAAAGATTTAAATTATTGGTTGTTGCATTTGCATTAGAATAAGTGCATGTGATCATATCGTATGTGCTTGTATTATTGTTATACTGAGTTTCGACTCATTTCTTATTTTTTAGGTTATGAAGATGATTTGATTTGGATGCTTTGGATACATGGTCTATGGGTTAGATATTGGTGAGAGACTAAACAAGCTAAACGTTTAGATACATTGAATATTGAAATGTTATTTTCTAAGAGTTAATACTTATATTGTAAGAATTTTCTTTGTATTGTGAGATTTCCAATGTAGTACCTAGAGATTCTTTACTGTTATTTACAAAATTTATGTAAGACTTTCTTAATCTAAAATTAGTTAAAAACTTACATAGTTAATGGTAGTCTTTGTGTATAATGATTAAGTGTTATATGGGGCGAAACTTTTAATACTCTGACCCTATTTGGGGTGTAACAAATGAATTAAAACGTGCTTCTAGTTCTAGGACAGAGAGAATAGAAACTTTGATTCGAAATTATAAACAATGAATAAATACTTGTCTATGTCACGGATTCCGTATAAATGACGACAGTATTATGACAAGTCATAGCGACGTCATAAAAAGATTCATATATTTACTCAATACTGTAGACACATTCGCCTCAGTACCCTATATAGTGAGAAAAACCCAAAATAAAATCATCTTTTATGTACATACAACCAAAATAACATTCCAAAAAATAACGCATATAAATTTGATAAACAATAACAAAAATCAAACCATAAAAATTGACTCATGACATGCTTTAAAGAAAACTAGCAAAATAAAAACAAACAAGGAAAAATAAATAAATGGTAAATGATGGTCAAAATTCATTAGTTGACTTTGACATCTTCAAGTTGACTAATATGTGAGATGTATTTGCAAAATATAGTACATTGTGAAAGTAGAAACTATAAATCAAACACCAAAATATAATCCAAAATTTTTTAAATTGCAAAATGAGCAGTTATTAGTATCTATAGTAAAATAACGTTCACGATAATGCTATAAATAATTAAAGAAAGACATAGATTAAATTAGAATAATATTAATAAATGATGATTAACTTAAATACTTAATGTTGGTCAAAATTTCAATGTATTTATAAATTTGATACATCATTACAAAAGAGTATATAAAAATCAAATCATGATAAATGAATAAGTGTTAGTAAAAGAATACAAATATGATATGTTTCATACGCATGATGACATATGTATACATATAGGATGGAATGACGAATTCACAACCTTCTTTGTTGAATTGTCTTGTCTTGTTAGTTGAAGTCATGTTATATTGAGTCGTCTCAAGTCGAGTCCAATCAAGTCTAGTCGAGTTGAGTCGTTAGTTGTCTTTGTTAAGTCTAAATCCTATCAAGTCAAGTAAATGGAAGGTTTTGAAATAGGCAAACTAGTTCCTAATGTTATATATTGCTAAATTGCATGAGATACCAACTCTATAAAGTTAAAGAAATATTAAAACTTGCAAAACATGAAATATAGAGATAAAAAAATGAATAATAATAATATTTAAAACTTATCACAAAATGTCAACTTTTATCGAGTGCCTAAGTTACTTATTTGTATTATTTGAACCCAATGCTTAAGGAAGGGCAAGGAGGTCATTATGGTCTATAAGTGCCTAAGTTAATACAAGGGCATAAAAGTTTTTTCTGTGCTAAATAGGTATTAAAAAAAAAAATCCTCTCAAATCTCACTAAAACTTCCTCAAGAAGACAAACTTCCTCTCTCTCAAATAGGTTTTAGTTTAAGTTACTTCAACAAGTCTACAAAGGAAAAGATAATAATCACATCCTATGTACTCTAATCCTTAGATTCACAACACTAATACAATAATTATATTGTAGGAATAATTAAGGATCAAGAAGCGATTTCCAATAGGCTTGATATCTCGTAGTAGTTTTTGTTTGTGTTGTTGAGTTCATCGTTTTAGGTGAGCATTCTATTATCTATTTTCATGTTGTCATTATGTGATATAATGATTCAAGACTTATTATTAAATGTTGTGATGTATATTTTACATGTGGATTGATAATTAGATGAGTAGAGATTAGGCTATGGTTGATTAGGGTAGTGATGGCATGGTTGGAAATCATGAAAATTATTAAAATGTAAAATTTAAATAAACTATAAAAAAAAGATATTTTTGGATGAAATTCATAAGAATGGTAGATTAATGTGTCTATATTTAAATTAGAAATTTTTGTGATTTTTGAAATACATTTACTATTTTAAAAATTAAATTATGAAATAGCAAAAATAAAGCAAAAAAGGGTTTGACCAACAGGGGTGACATCAATGTCTAAGGTTGAACCGGTCGACTTTTCTTCACCTTTTTGGGTGAGAGTATAATGGTTTCACGTCTTAAGAAGTCTATTTTAATATAGTGTAAAGAACTAATCAAGAACCAATGAAGATTATCCCCAATTTTGCGAAATCCAATGAGTTATTAGTGTTGTTTCCTTGTTTAGACCAGATTTGAAATTTTTGATTTATCAATTCAATTGGATTGAACCAACCTACAAACATATAAAACAATGAGTAAGGACCACAGAAATTTGGAGTAAAAATAGTCTAAAAGTAGGTGAACCGATTCAATTAAGTTAGGGTGTGCATTGGCTTTTAATAGAAAATGAAATGTTGTAAATAAAAGGAATTTAATTTTGATAAAATAAATATGAGATAAATGTAAATAATATATTTTCATATTAAAATATGAGTTTTAAGTTAAATAATTTGGTTTTAGGAATTTAATTAATAAAATAAGTATAAATAATGTATTATATCATAATATAGGCTTATTACAGAAAATAATTTAGGTTGTTCGGCACACTCTTAGGTATGGTTGGATTATTAAAGATATGAATAGACTAATTAAACTTAAATTGAGTTGTTTTCTTAATAAAAGGTTAACGGTTTAATCATAAGTTAGATTATCAGAGATACCACCTAAAGGAATTTTTAGTGTGTTATTTATTTCTTAACGAGAGTAAGTTTCGAGATTTAATGGCAGTTTAAGCATTAGACAGCCACATATCATTATATTAGGGTGATTGTGAATCAGCTAACTATTGTAATAGAAATGTCTTTTAACAAAGAAGCAGCAACCGAGTCACAATTGTGGAATGGAACGCTGCTATTGGCAATTGATCCCAATAAAAGACTACGACTAGCTATGTTCGAGGTTGGATCACAAATATCTCTCGAAAAAATATTTGCCCTTCGAGAAAATACTGTCCCCACTATGCCCCAACCAATACTTTACACGTGTTTAATAAATTTAAAAAATAAAAATATTCTTAAAATAAAATAAATAATTATTATCACTTTATATACATGCATCATGTTATTATTGCTTAGGACATGATTGAGATACAACAGCTGAGACAACGAAACTTTTTTCGTATCTATGTATATATTACCATATTAAATTTTTGAGGAGCGTGGGTTACTTCAAGTTTTGAGATGTCTAGACTATACTATTTGTTGTACATAAATAACAATAAATGAATTGCTTATAATGGGTTTATTTGGATGGTCTGTTTTTCATTTGTATTTGTATTTGTATCGAAACGATATGTGTAAATATATCCGATTTGTATTTATATTTTATCTATATTTGATCTATTTAATCTTTTCAGGAAACTGTCAACTTTTTTTATTCATATCTATTTCTAAATAAACAATTTATTAAAAAAAAATTGAAAAAAGTATTTGTATCTATCCATAAAAGCTAAACGAACAGACCATATTGAGACATCATGTATATTTATGAATTTATGTTGCATATCATGCGCATGTGGAAGATACTGAAATTTATATACCAGGCTGTTAGCTCCCCCCCACATATACAAGGGAATCTTGTTTTTCGGTTCTCATAAACAATGGACTTGGGACGTTTATGATGATTTTATAGGCCTTCCTTGTATGAAGAGTGGGTCATTCGATTGCGATCACAATTGGACAAGACCTATGTTTGCTTGTGTTATGTTGTTTGATATAATATCTAGTACTTAGAAGGTGATATAAAAGCTATGATATTTTGTGAAATTGTATTTGATTGTCCAATTACTTATTTAATAATTAAAAGGAGAATCAACTATTAAGTCAATAATAATGTAATAGGCATAAGGAATTTTTGATGTTTAGTTAGTCTAAAAAAAATAAAATAAAGAATTATTATAATAAAAGCAATACCCCTTATCTTTATTACGAATATGTAATATTTGTATATGTAATCTTTTTAAGATAAGAGATATTTATGATAAAAAGTGAAAATAAGCTAATGAATAATTAATATGTGTAGGAATATGAACTATCATTCATTATTTTTTTTTATTATTTTGATAATATCAATTCATTATGAATTGTCATTCCTTTTAACAAAATACTA
The DNA here is from genome assembly GCA_024138025.1 of Combretum micranthum. Classification (NCBI taxonomy): domain Eukaryota; kingdom Viridiplantae; phylum Streptophyta; class Magnoliopsida; order Myrtales; family Combretaceae; genus Combretum; species Combretum micranthum. The sequence goes on from JAMXBD010000460.1 coordinate 218,740, forward strand.
AGAGTTTTATATAGAACGAGTAAAGAATGAATAAATATTTCCTCTCACCTTTTAATAATGGCAAAATATCGACTAGGACGACGACAATAATAATAAATTGGAAGCAAAGGTCAAAACAATAAATTGCTTTTGACTGGATGAATATTTTGAAACTTAATTAGTAAAAATATACAATACGTGATTTGCTATGAATTTGTATGCCTTTTGTTTTTGACAGACATTCATGTTAGGTTATACTCGATTGTTTTTCTAATGTGACAAGGCCATTATTGTGTATTAAAATGCGGTATGATATTTAATCTTTTTTTTAATGTATTGCATTTTGTCCATATATGTTATTTCAACTGTGACGAACGCAATTTTATTTACAATGAATAAATGTTAAATATGGCTATTCTTCTATATATGACAACACAATACATTAAGATGTTACATTCTCTCTAAGCATGGTAAATGGTGTTAGAAATTCTTAGATTTTACAAAAAAAAAAAGACAAATCTTCATGTAAAACTAATTTTCAAATCAGGATCTTCTAAACATGATAGGAACAATCAAAATTATAATGGTTTTGATACATACCGTTGTCCATGATTTTGAATTCCAATCAAGAGAAGAAAATCTGTTTCGATTTTGTCTTGGTGATTTTCTCCCATTTTACCTTTCTCTTTTCTGTTTCTCTTTTGATGGTAGAGAATGAAAAATTATTCTGTAATGAAAAGTCACGATACTTTTCTTTTAATTGTCATATATAAATAAGGAGAGTGGAGGGATTTGAAACCCTATGACTCAAAATTACCATTATACCCAATTGACCATCATATTGAACCTTTCATATTAGAGTCATACCATAAGTCACATGGGCCATTAATGTTAAAATAATTTAACAATCTCCTACTTGGCCCATGTATGAATCAATAACCAATAAGAGTGCACCATATTTAGAGTTCATCAAATCAGAATTCTCAATTGAATTAAAATGGTTGGATCATGGCGGTCACACATCTTTTAATGACATGATTCCTTCCATGTATCACATGATCATTATAATTCATAATAACTTAACCGAGGAACATTAAAACTTTAAATTGTCATTTCCAAATATGCTACTAGTTATCTCATAAACAATAACTGTATACAACCTGATGTAGATAACAAAAGAGCAAGCAAAATCATAACTTTAACTGAATTCATAAGTGTCATAATAATACGAGCAGTACAAGCATATGTATATATATTTATACATTAACCATCAAATCTGTGAGGACCTGTCTAAAATGCCCATCCGTTTAACATGTCCAGTAAACGTTTTCGGTGGCAAACCTTTAGTTAACGGGTCTGCTATCATTAGTTCAGTACTAATATGCTCAATTGACACTCTTTGGCTTTGCACTTCTTCCTTAATAGATAAGTATTTCAAATCCATGTGTTTCGCACCCTTAGAATATCTATCATTCTTAGAGAAGAAAACAGCTGCAGAATTATCACAATAAATTCTTAACGGCTTATCTATACTGTCGACTAAATCAAGCCTTAAGATAAAATTCCGCAACCACAACGTATGAATAGTGGCCTCAAAGCATGCCACAAATTTAGCCTCCATAGTGGAAGTAGCAATGACAGACTGCTTCCCACTTTTCCATGAAACTACTCCTCCAGCCAACAGAAACATGTAACCAAATGTAGATTTCCTCGAGTCTACACATCTAGCATAATCTGAATCCGAATAGCCCACTACTTCAAGATGACTTGACCTTTTATAAGTAAGCATACAATCCTTGGTGCCTTGTAAGTACCTAAGTACTTTCTTTGCAGCTTTCCAATGATCCATTCTAGGATTACTTTGATATCGGCCTAACATTCCTACAACGAAACTAATATCTGGCCGAGCGCATGTCTGAGCATACATCAAGCTTCCAACCAGTGATGCATAGGGAATGGATTCCATTGATTTTCATTCCAAATCATTCTTTGGACATTGCAATTCACTGAACTTGTCCCCTTTCTGAATTGGAACTATTCCTGCAGAGCAATTTTTCATTCTAAATCTCTCTAATACTTTATTGATATAGCTTTTCTGAGACAATCCTAACAATCCTTGTGATCTATTGCGAAATATCTCTATTCCTATCACATAAGATGCCTCGCCCATATCTTTCATTTCAAAAGTTTCAGAGAGAAATTTCTTTACATCATGTAACAAACCCATGTCATTAGTAGCCAAAAGGATATCATCGACATATAAGACCAATATAATAAACTTGCTCCCACTGACCTTCATAGAGATACACCGATCAACGGTGTTCTCTACAAAACCGTATGATGTAATGGTATTATTGAACTTAATATACCATTGTTGGGAAGCTTGTTTTAATCCATATATCGACTTTTTTGACTTACACACAAAATTTTCTTGTCCTGTGGTTATGAAACCTTTAGGTTGGTCCATATAAACTTCCTCTTCTAAGTCACCATTCAAAAAGGCGGTTTTTACATCCATTTGGTGAAGCTTTAAATCATAATGGGTCACCAAAGCCATAATAATTCTTAAGGAGTCCTTCTTAGAAACTGGAGAGAAGGTCTCTTTATAGTCAATGCCATCTTTCTGAATATAACCTTTAGCAACAAGTCTGGCCTTGTATCTTTCGATGCTGCCTTTTGAGTCTGCTTAGTCTTAAAGACCCATTTACAGCCAACTCGTTTTGATCCTTCAGGAAACTCTACTAGCTCCCAGACTTTATTTACATCCATTGATTTCATCTCTTCCTTCATGGCATCGAACCACTTTTCAGAATCACTATATTCCATGGCTTGTCTAAATGAGACTGGATCTTTATCAATCCTTAAGTTAGATTCGTGTTCAAGTGAGTAAACCACATAGTCATTCGTATAGCTGGTCTTTTCTGTCTCATAGACCTCCGTAATGCCATTTCTTGTGGTGTCTCTTGCTCATTTGTGACTTGCACATTGTTGCTTGGTTCACCTCTACTATGTTCACTTTGTGTGTTTTGAACATCAACTTGTCGTTTCAGCTTGTTGCTTGACTGTGATGCAACAAAAGGAACAACAACCTGAGTAGAAACACTGGGTGTAGGGGTCGCTTCTTGAAATTCTCTAATATCCACCTTTCGTGATTCCCCACTCCCACTAAATTGACTATTTTCAATGAACCAAGCAATACCAGACTCAACTATTCTTGTACTGTGGTTAGGACAATAAAATCTGTACCCTTTTGATTTTTCAGGATAGCCAATAAAGTAACCACTAATGGTTCTTGCATCAAGCTTTCTTTCATGTGGATTATATATCCTTATTTCCGCTAGACAGCCCCAAACATGAAGGTGCCTTAAACTGGGTTTCCTACCTGTCCATAATTCATAAGGAGTCTTAGAGACCGCCTTACTAGGAACCCTGTTCAGCAGATATGCAGCAGTTTTTAATGCATGCATCCAAAAGGATAAAGGTACAATGCTGTAACTTAACATACTCCTAACCATATCCATAAGTGTACGATTCCGCCTTTCAGCCACACCATTTTGTTGTGGTGTACCAGGCATTGTATTGTGCACATATGCCTCGACTTTCAAGGAATTTCGTAAATGGACCAGGACATTGTCCACTTTCATTGAATTTACCCTAATATTCACCGTCTCTTTGATCTCATTACTTTTACCTTTCTATCTAATTGCCTTTCAACTTCATTATCAAACACCTTAGGATGTCAACTGATTGTGACTTTTCATGCAGTAGATATAAGTAACAATATCGTGAATAGTCATCAATAAATGTGATGAAATACTTTTCACCACCTCATTTGGAATGTCAAAAGGACCACAAATATCAGTGTGTATCAATTTAAGGAGTTCATTACTTCTTGTGGCTAGATTCTTTGATATATGTCTAGTTTGCTTACCTTTTATGCAATCAACACATACATCCCAGTCAGTAAAATCCAATTGAGGCAAGATTTCACCTTTCACCAGCCTCATTACCCTTTCTTTGGATATATGACCTAATCTTTGATGCCATAAGAAAGTAGAACAATCATTGTGTGCATTACGTTTGTTACCTATACTATGCTCAACAAGAAACAGAGATTCAGCATACATAACATCAAGATGAAAACGACATAAATTATCAACTAAAGTACCAGATCCATAATAGTACGAATGTCTATACAATGAAAATACACCGTTTCCAATCTTAAAGTTAAAACCTACTTCATTCAACTTTGCAACAGAAACTAAATTTCTAGCACATTCGGGAACATAGAGACACTTTTCTAGATCCAGGCGACACCCAGTATCCAAAATCAATCTGTACGTCCCAATTCCTTTTATTCGTGCCTTCATTCTTTTTCCCATATAAAGAAACTGTTCAGTTCCTCTTATGGGCTGGATTGAAAGGAATCCCTGCATAATATGTGACACATGAATAGTAACCCCAGAGTCTAACCACCAAGTATTATTAGGCACTTCAATTACATTTGATTCAAAACATGCTGATATACAGTACATACCTTTCTTTTCGAACTAAGCCTTTCTTTTTAGACAATCTTTCTTGAAGTGACACGTTTTCTTGCAGAAAAAACACTTCTGATCCTTATGGATTTGACCTCCACCAACTTTCATAGAGGCTTTGTCCTTCTTCTTACCCTTCTTGCCTGGTTTAGACTTACTGCTACCAGCATCATTATGAACAGTGAGATGAACAGAGTGATCCTTCATCTTCTTTAATCTCCCTTCTTCCTGAACCAACTGGCCTTTATTTCCTGAAGGTTCCATTTTTCCTTAATGGTGTTGTAATTCACCTGGAACTGACCAAACTCAAGAGAAAGCGAATTGATGATGAATTGAACCAAAAAAGATTCACTCACATCCATACCCATTAACTTCAGTTTTGCTGCTAGATTAGCCATGCATGTCACATGATCATGAATGGGCTGTGACCAATCAAATTTCTTGGTCGTTAGCTCACTCATTAGGCTCCCTACAATAGATTTGTTAGCTATATATGATTGAGAGTATTCCTTAATTCTCATTATAAATTCCTTTGCATTTTCCATCTTAGGCATCGATGGCTTGACATTTTCAGCTATCGTCATTCGCATCGACTTCAAACTCAGCCTATTAGACCGTTCCCAAGGCTCATAAAGAGACTTGTCTGACTCAGTACTAGTCTCAGTAATGGCTGCAGGCTTTTCATCAGAAATAATTGCTAGGTCCAAATCCAAAATGCCCAGTTGAAATTGGATTTGTTCTGACCATTCTGCATAGTTTAGCCCATTGAACTTGATCATTCCATTGCCCAAAGCGAACAAATTACTAGAAGCTGTAAATGTAATCCAAATATACATATTAATGCTTTGAGTAAACTTAAATGGATTCAAACAACTATGTATTTAAGGTCACCTTTGGGTGATACCTTAATGCATAACTTTAATCAATAATGATGCTTAGATAAATATACTTTGATAGATCAATCAATTATACTTAAGTCAATATGTATGTTATCTTTGGATATACAGCCATATTCACCCAGTATATCAATGAATCTCTTTTAGTATCATTAATTATAAGCAATGATCCATCTTTGGATGATCTCCTAGCCTTATGATTAATGATTACAATTGTTCATTTCAAATTTTTATATCATTTTATTAGCATCTAAAGAAGATGAACAATTGATATTCACAATTAAATATTTAAATCCTTCCAAGCTAGGCCACTTTGGTGACTAACAAACTTTTGACATTTCATTTACACTAACATAATCTCAACAAACATCAAACTTTTCAATCATTAAGATCATTCAAATTAACAAATATCAATAAACTATCGTTAATGCGAAAAATATCAGAAATATAGCACATATATATATTTGCAGATATTTGTTTTTATTTTCCATGTTCGTGAAGCATACACAGACCAAACTATGTTTGGAAATAGGAACACATAATTCAACGTTCAGTTAAATGTTCATACTCGTACACTTCCAATTCCGGTCAAATCCAATTCCAGGATTCAAAATCACGTCATGTTAAATCCCGTTGTCTATATTTCATTTTCAAAAATCAGGAATATTTCATGGAACATTTATATTACGGAAACATATTTTCCTTCATTCATCTTTTATGAAATATTATTGTTTTCCGAAATGGAAAACATGAACATTACATGATATCCTGATAAATTCCGAAACGGAAAACATGAAAAGCAATAATTCGTTAATGCAAATGTAGGAGCATTTTGGAAAATTAAATTGAATAGGTTTTCCATACCCGCTCTGATACCAAATGTTAGAAATTCGTAGATTTTACAAAAAAAAAAAAAATAAATCTTCATGTAAAACTAATTTCCAAATCAAGATCTTCCAAACATGATAGAAACAATCAAAATTATAATGGTTTTGATACATACCGTTGTCCATGATTTTAAATTCAATCAAGAGAAAAAATCTGTTTGATTTTGTTGGTGATTTTCTCCCACTCTACCTTTCTCTTTTCTGTTTCGCTTTTGATGGTGGAGAATGAAAAATTATTCTGTACTGAAAAGTCACGATACATTTCTTTTAATTGTCATATATAAATAAGGAGAGTAGAGGGTTTTGAAACCCTATGACTCAAAATTACCATTATGCCCAAATGACTATCATATTGAACCTTTCATATTAGAGTCATACCATAAGCCACATGGGCCATTAATGTTAAAATAATTTAACAAATGGGTCACAACATGCATGGTCCAGACATGGACCTGACATAGCATGCAAAGCATGTGAAGAAAAAAAAAATACACGAGCACGCATGGACCGACACGCAACACTCGAAGCATGCAAATAAGTGGGTTGATATGGTACGACACGCAAATTAACTCGCGGGTCTTTTTTTAAAATAATATTATAAAAAAATAGATTTATTTTTTAATTAATTGTAAATTGTATTTAAATAAATATTTGCTTTGTTATTATTTTAATTTAAATATATTGGTCTTTTTAAATAATACAATATATTTAGTATATTTTATTTTTTTTGAAATGATTTCAATTGTATTACTATTAACAAATTAACTTGAAAGTTTTTTAGCAAATCAATAAATGAAATCATTAAATAATATTATAGCAATAATTACATTATGTTAAATATTAAGCTTGCTCAATTAATTTATTTAGAATAATTATAAATTATTAAATAAATGAAATTAATAAATGCATTGGGATCAGTAGAAAATTAAATTTTAGTAATAACTTTTTTTTTTATTTTTTACAAATTACAAGAATATTAGGGGGAAAAAAGTCATTAACCATACCCCATCTACCTCATATTTTACCATATAATCCTATAATCCTTTGGCCTCATCTCATAGTTCCATTTGTACTTGTGGCTACAACTCTAATGGTGATAATGATCCCTTCGATCATAAGTCACTTTAATTGAGCCACCAAAAGTGTAGGTTTGTTCACTTCTTGTCATTGGGAATGAACAAATCTTTTAAGTGTACACATAGTTCAACGATTTCCACATTTAGCCTATGGTAGTGGTCCATCTGCCTTAACTGAAAGCTAACTCTAATGAAATTATTGAAGCCGAAGGAGCTAAAATATCTCGTGCCACTATGGAAAGTATGGGCATCATATGTGTCCTCCTTTTCCACCAGCCAAGGACATTAAAATCATCCCCTTGCCCCTTCGGTTCTTCCTCCTCAAGTGGTTGCTCCTCATACACTATCATATCACTAAAGATTTCTAGGGAAGCCGCACAGCTACTCCCAATATCTTAAGCAAATTTTTTACTTTTCTTGGTAAAACCCTAGGATGAGTGACTATTGGTTCACTATGGTTGGGATGGCTGTGAAGTTGTCTGATCATGACACTGACATAGGTCTTTAAGCAAATTCGTTGCTCTAGTATCAATATTTGTGGCTTGTGATTCAAAATCACCGCACCAACATTCTTGTAAAATTTCTCAAAGAGTGCTTTTGTTGCACGAAACTTATAGCGTGGATCTAGCATTGTTGCAATATGAAAGAGTGGGAAAAGAAGGATAAAATACGCTCGAAGCTTACCTGCCATTACAAACTTTATGGCATTGTATAAAAAAACAAGCACGACACCACTACTAGGAAAGTGCACCCCTACCATCCTTACTTTCTCGCCACATGGTGATGTCTATTTGCCTACCCTCGCCATGAGAGGATGATATGAATAGGAATTATACTCCCAATTGTGGGTAAGGATTAATTATGATATGGATGGGTTAAACCAGTCGATAATGATTAATTGCGTTATGGACGGGTTAAACCAATGGCACAAGCACAACAACAACCCAGTATGCATAACATGAATGAGGTAATGGAATGTCTATGAAAAATAACCAAGGTCCAATCAGAACATCGAGAAATGCTTAAGAATATTTAAATTGACCAATTTTTTGTTGGGCAGGCTATCAATCGGAGCATCTTCTACCACCATCGCCATCATAAGCTCTGGATACTGCATGAACTATTTCTCGTGTAAGGAGCCACAAAGTTCATTGGTTTAACTAGGATGCATATGCTTTTACTTGTAATTTGGTTGGATCATTTTATGAACCTAGTGTGATGGTTTATTTAAATTATGCAATGGTTATTACCATCGGTGTTCCAATTGGTAGATCTGTATCACTTGTATTGTTTAATAAGAAATATCTCTTGATTTGCAGTGATTCTAAGTTTTTTTTTTCTTTTTTTGCAATTACAACGGTGGAGGGAGATTCGAACTTAACACCTCTCAATTAAGAAATCATGTTTGATGATGTATCTTAGAAAGGCCTAAGGGTTTCCAATACTTATTTTCCACATTGTTATATATATAATATATATATATAAAATTAATTATCCTTATTGTATTCTTTTTTTTTTCTCCTTTTGTTTCTCAATAGGTGAATTATAAATGTTTAAGTCCAAGAACTCATTGACTTATAACTAAAATCCCTTATTACAGGTTCACGGTGTGACTGTATCATCTACGCTTGAATAAAAGAACATAAGATCCCATAATAGTTGAATTATCAATTAAAACACACACAAACATGCAGGCGTGCACAAAGAAGCACCACTTTTGTGATGTTTTTTTCATCACCCTCCCACATTTTGTGATAAATCTGATCCGTTCATGATTTAGCCATTAATGGTTATACATGTGAGCGTCTGGACCCCATGAAAGGTGCCCTTTTAAGTCATGGAATATTTAAAACAGGAGCAATTAGTTGCATAATTTGTGCATAAACACTAAAGATTTAAATTTATTTGAACAGAAAAATCAAACATAAGTATTTGCCTTATTTCAAAACCTTCCAATCAAACAAATTTTAATTATTTATAAATGCATCTTTAAAAGGCTAAAAATTAAAAATTTTCAATAAATTTTTTAATTTTTTCACTAAAAATAAAAAATCTCTAACATTGGGAAACTTAAATAAATTTTATTTATCTCATAAATATATATAATGTAAAAAATAGGAAATTATCATATCTATGCATATATATATATATATATACATATGAAAATATAAAAAATTTAAATGTTTCATCAATAATTTAAATTTCAAATACTAATGATTTCGCATCATTAAGTATTATCTATCTACAGATATGTCGAAAGCTAAATACTATGAATTATCAACAAAAACTTTTCCAATATTCCATGAAAATTTAAAGGGAAATTGTAATTAGTGTCTCTTTAAATTTTAACCTTGCTACTAGTACAATGTCTAAACCTAGACTTCATATAAATTTATTTCTTTAATCTTATCAAAATATACTCTAATGTCCTATGTTTTAACGTTTGATTTCTCAATGTTTGTACACCTTTCTGTTGGAGTTCTTAACCATTTCATATTTGGATCCTCGATGTTTTCAATCATTTATCATTTATGAAGTTGGACTTCCATTCAAATGATAGGTGATAAGTTCAAATTCAAGGTAATTATTTTAAATAAATAATATAATATTGTATGGCGAGTTATTGTATCAGGCCAATCACGTGCAACAAGAGTGTTGCACATATAACAATGGATCAAAGATATTGCTCCTGATGCCTGCTTGATCATTCTCAATCATTTCATTGATCTAGTCCTCTCAGTGATTTCCGGAAAAGTTACTTTGAATGTTTCAAATGAGAAGAAAAAGGCTCTTATATGTAGAGTTTAGCTGTATATCTGGACTATTGGATGATGATGAAATGGACAAACAAATGAATTTTGTTCCAACGAAGAACTGTTGGATCAATCTATGGCAATCTAAAATCTATATTGAGGCATGCAATTCTTTATGCAGTCATGGGCTTGGGGCTTAAAACTAGATCAGACAAGGCCCGTGACTTTATATGCTTATACGAAGGAAGCTTGTTTTCTTTTAAAACATCACCCCACTTCTTCTCCCTTGGAATAAATAAATTTATTTTTGAATATTAGAAAAGAAAGAGGGAAAAAAAAAAGGATCATTTGCACCTGTGGTGGATTGGTGCAACCCCTAATAATTGGTCGATGATGACTACATGCGACCACTGAAGAAAAACAAAAGAAAGAAAAAGAGGAAAAAAAAAACAAGAAAGAAAGAAAGCAAGCTCAAAACCATTACATTTCTAAGCAGTTCTATTATTATTTTTCTCTTGAGATTCTCTTTTAAACAGAGTAAGCAGATAGACATGAGTAAGGTACGAGGTCCTATCTATACCTTATTCTATAAGGTATATATTCCTTAATTTTAAATCTAGAATCTACTTTATGCTATCTTGAAATTTATACTCTCTATAAAACCTAAAAGGCAGCGGGTAATTTTTAAAACTGATAAATTTGTTCTACCTTTTAATAAATTTCATCCAAATGATATTAAGAAGTTATATGTATATAATATTACTTTTTTCACATGCAGAACTTATGGAACCTATAGTAACACCTAAGAAACATGTAGTAGAAAAACAGCGATATTAAAAAGTTAATTTCTTGCCAATGACATTGTAGTCTAATAGTATCTCCTTGAATCTTAAGTGAGAGATATCAAATTCGAATCCCCTCTCCCCCATTATAATGGTGAAAAGAAAAAAGTAATTTCTTTCTATCTTTATTATTTCAAATTTATGTGTGATATATATATATATATAATTGGTGAAACCTATATATGAAGGACATAAACAAGGCAGCGTAAAGCGCATAAGAGATGTTGACTTTAATGGACTAGATTTTAACATATTACTTGTGAAATGGGAAAATGTAATCGAGAGAAAAATGTTAATGGTGGCTATAACTTTACATGTTTTAGTGTTTACCTTATGCTCTTTCGTTTTTTTTTTCCTCAAACATTTATTGGCTAAATAAATGCTGAATTATTATTTAATTTTTATTTATAACTTTTATTTTTTTTTATATTTTTTTATGGGGTTGGTATTGAATAACCTATAACATGTAGTTATGTAACTGGATTAGCTGTTATAGGGGTCCCAACCTGCCTAATCTGTTAAAAATCTATAGAGTTTTAGGTTGGGTTTGGATATATAGTAAAAACCCTATAGGGTTATAGGGTCTGGTTTGGATCTTATAACAAACCCAGTGGATATATAACAATCTAGTATTATAATTTAAAATAAATAAATAAAACATTACTAAAAGAGTAAGGAGAAGAAAGAAGGCATACAATAGCTCACAAGTGTTCACGGTTCGATTAGCCAGTCCATGGCTCTATTTTTTGACCCTAACTGTAATGATCGGTTTTTTAGTATCCCGATCAAAAACCGATCCATTATAAATAGTTAACCGCCTTAACGTAACCATTTTTTGGTTATTTTTTTGGAATTTTTTGATTTTCAGTTTTAACCATTTAACATAATAGTTATGCAAAATTTATGATTAACCATGATTGAATTATGTTAGACTATTTTTATAATGGCTTATTCTAATAAGCCTCGAAGGTAAAATGGTTTTTACCTTATATACAACAATTTAAATGGTTTTTAATCATTTAACATAATGGCTTATTTTAATAAGCCATAGAGGTGAAATGCGTTCTTCAAATGACATTATTATACTTGTCGGTAAGAACCTTATTATCAAGGTTCAATTGCTTGGTGGAAGTTCTTCTATGATAAATTTTGCATGGACACGACATTTCGATCATTAGGGAGCTGATTCCATTTGCATTAGCATAAAGGCAAGTATCATAAAGCCCATCTTCTGACAACTCTCAAATTTATATAATTATTATAAGCTAAGTTATATACATATGTATAGAATCTGAAGAGTTACATATAACCTTTTAACTTTTCTTGTTCTGATTGTTCACAAATTAACATGTTAGGAAATCAATCATAGCTAACTCCTATGTCGTCCTAACTATTTAACTACAAATTTTGCATATCCAATACAAGTATGCCCAACAAGTTATAATATCTGACTATTTATATTTTTAACAAAATAATTATATATATAAATACGGACGGTTAACCGAAACCGTTGGTTTTTGATCCTATAAACCGAAACCAAAACTGAAATAAAAAAAAAATAAAACTCTAATCCTAAATCGAAACTGATGGACTAGTTAACCATATTTTTCATATTGGTTTTCTAGTTTAGGTTCAGTTTTTCTAAACATTTGGTTTTTTTGCACATCCCTACTGTAGCTATTATCTTTTCCATCTCCTAGAGATATTTTTTCTTTTATATTTACTAAGCTAGTTAAGGAATTTAGAACTTTTCATTAAAATATGTTAAAGTCATGTTTGCTTTAATATTATTTGATACCTATTATATTTGAGCCCCAATAGGAGATTTAATTTAATGTTGAATCATGAATATGGCCTACCATATATTCTATCTATTCCATATACATTTTTTTTTTAATTTTTAAATGTATAGAAAACACATATCAGAAGTACTGGCTTCTCTTATATCTCTTATTAAAATTTGAAAATACGTTGGAAAAAAAAGAGGCTATAGAGTTCTTGGGTTGAGTTTCGGATTCTAAATCAAACCTTATAGTGCAGGTTTGGATATAGTATGAAAACTTTGTAGGGTTATAGAGTTGGGTTTGGTAGACCCTACAGGGTAACGAGTCAGATTTTGGGTTCATATGATCAGTTGAAACCCAATTCAATTACATCCCTAATAACATGTATATTGTATACATTAAAATATAAGATTCAAGGTGGATATAAGGAATAAAGACTTTGTACCTATACCCTATCCTATCATGTGAAGAACATTTGTAATAATATATCCAAAAGTACTGTATAACCTTTAATACCCACCTTAAACCTATCTAATTGGGTAAAGTATGGTGGGCACTTGATATAACAGCATTACTAACCCATTCATACTCGACACATCTTTTTGACAATTTCATTTGTTTAAATTTAAATAAGGCAGGACGTCAAGGTATGCTTTACCTATATGTAATAGTTATGCTATTATATTTGTACATGTATCAAATGTCTAGTATTTAGTAAATTTCCATAATGTTTAAGTATACTTTTACCTATATCTTTTTATTAATAAGGTCAAAATCTAATTTATCTCTCTTATTTCTCATTATATCTTAAAACTTGCGTTTAAATTTTCAGTCCAAATCCACTTTGCAATTGAAGTATCCTGGGTCTATTCATATGTTGGTATTGCTTACTAATTTCATTCTACAAACTTCTTACAGATTCAATTTAAAGGAAGCTGTATGCAATTTGCTAACCGTTGAGTCGATAATCTAGTACTCCATCTTGTGATCATAATGAATTTATTAAATTAATTCACTAAAATTATCACTGGGTATCACTGTACTGTTAATGACCATAATTTTAATTTTATTTCTAAAGTCATTCAAAATGATTTACTCCGGCCTAATTAATGTAGTTGATTAAACATGACATTTCATATGAGATGTATCTATATAAAATTGATTCTCTCCATTAGAAATTCAAACATGATCTCCTATCATGTATTTAAAAAAAAAATTTTATGAACTAGATTAATATCAATGAGTATATGCCAATTGGTGGGTATCAAATCCAACAAATATATTTTCCTACTCTAGAAATTCATATAATTTATATATAACAGTAAGTAGGGTCGACTCCATAGGGATTGGCAAAACTTATTTTTATTAGAGGATTAGATAAAGAAAAGAAGAAGAAGAAGGGGGCTAAGAAAATAAGAAAACTAATTATATCAAAAGCAAATAATATAATTTAAAGAATAAATCAATATCAAGATGTTCCTAACCAAAGATATCATTACAACTTAGTTCATAGAATTGATCATTGATCATTGATGTAAAGATTTCCATTCTTTATCTTGGATAAATTGGTTATGGTCGTTAACAAGCTCTAACAACCTATCTCTTCTTACTTTTTTGATAATCAAAACAGGCTCTTTGATTATTTTTCTTATTGATTAAACAGCCCTAAAAAAGCTCTTAGAGTTTAATTTATCAATAGTATTAAAAAAAAAAAAAGAGAGACTACAAATTCAAACCAACAAATCATGAGATGATCCATTTCGTCTAGATTATATATCTTCATAACATAAATCGATTATCTATCTATAATCAATCATGTTATTGTGCCACATAGATTAGAACAATCGAACAATCACAGATTCAACGTTCTAATTGACTGAATATTATCTTGCTAACTAAACAAACAAGCCCTAATTGTATCAATCAAGCAAAATAACAATAACAAAATAATAAGAAGATATATAAATACCCAAGTACAAAGAACAAAACAAATAAATCAGTTAGATCTCACAATTCTTGAAGAATCGAACTTGTAACAATCCTTTCACTAGAAATTTTGGAATAAGCCAGTCGTAATCATAGGACTTCCTCTCTAGGGTTTTAAAACTTTTACTAATATCAGATATGAGGGATTAGGATTATGATAAAAATGGACGAAGAAGACATTTTGGAGGAAAATTACAAGAAACTCAAGAAACAGGACTTAGGATGGCCGTTTCCTAATGTACGCTGCTGGCTTGCTCGCTGGCATTCAATTTGAATTGTTTTCCGTAACAAGTAGGTCGTTAGCATTCTTCTTCTTTTTGCTGGTATTGGTTATACGCTGGTGTCTACATCAACAGCCTTGATTTTGGATTTGCTTGCGTTTGTTATGTAATTTAATTTTCGAGAAGAAAACACTAGCAATGTTGCAATGGCATTGAGATGGCTTTAAGGATTTTGCTATTGTGCATGGGCTAGACCAACCAAGGACCGATGGCTTTCATCTCTCAGTGGTCAGCGTATAGGTCTATTGAATGAAGGTTGATGAATCTTGTTTCTAGGTTAGCTGCTAAGCTTCGTATTTTGCCGATGTTGGAGTTTGATGAATGTACGTCGACTGCGTAGATCCTGTTTTGGCTAGCCTTTGTTGTCCACTTTTCCAAATGTGCACAAGTCTTCTCCAATTTGATTGTATTTGCTTTATAGTTCCTTCACAATATGAAATATCAACATAAACACACCTAAGTACCAATTCCTTAATATTTCTATAAAATTCATAACAATTTAACATGATTTCTTGAATAAAAATTGAGCATAATGTGTCTTTATCACTGATCATCAAATGAATATTTGCTGTGTCGATTTTGCTGTCTCAACTAATCATAATTAAACATCTGACAGTTTTAATAAATAATACGTATATTGGATTACCTAATTTGAAAACATATTGTATTATAATTGATAAAGACACAATTGAGACACTTAATTTTAGGACAACAAACATTCATTCCCAATCCTCAATCCCTTGATGCTTTAATACCAACACGTTAGGATCAAGAAACAAAGCAAAGATCATATGCAGAAGACAAGCTATGTTATTACCTGTGAAGTATTAATTAGACCAATATCGAAATGTGTGTAAATAATATATATGTAGTAATCATGTCACTAGACTAACAAAACCAACTAACTTGTACATGTGACTAGCACATAAAAAAATAATAAACAAATAAAATAATATAATCTTCACATAGTTCTTGCGAGCATGCATTTATGGATTATTCTATTCTTGATGCATGACATTGATCTCAATGTTGTGGATTCTTAATTCTTTTTGTGGTTCATCACTAAATTTATACTCTAATTTGAGTTGTCATTTTGCGAAGGGTCTTGACTTGATTCAATCAAAAAGTAGGTTTACTTGGTCATGAGATGGCATTGACTCAAGTCACCATGTGGCTTTATTTTAGGATATGATCAGGACCGTTCAATCAAAATAATTTAATCATGATCATCCGATTAAAAATAAAGTTTTTAATTTTGTGGTGGTCATCTAATTGTGGTAAGTGATAGATTTGTCGGATCTAGGTAAATTTGTCTATTTCGGTAGGTTGATTGTACACTAACTTTTGGAAGTGATAAGTCTGTTAAGTTTATCGCATTATGGTAAGTGCATAATGTTTAATACTATTCATATGTCGTACTATTCATTATCATATTATGGTAAGTTCATCGCATTGTAGTAACTTTGTCCGATTATAATATGTAATAGATTTGCGTATTTCGATAAATTTGTGGCATTCTGACAGTTTGTCTTATTATGCTATGTAGTATATTTTTCATACTCTTGTAAGTTTGTCGTATTTAGTAGGTTGATTGTACACTAACTTTAGGAAGTTGTAATTTCGTTGCATCATGATAAATTCATTTGATCGTGGTAAGTTGTAGATTTGTCAGATTCTGATAAGTTTGTTATATTTTAATAGATTAGTTGTACACCAACTTTTGGAAGTAGTGAGTTTGGTGCATTCTAGTAAGTTCGTTTGATTATGATATGTGGTATTTTAATTGTACACTAACTTTTTGAAGCGGCAAGTTCATCGCAATGTGATGTAGCAATGCACCCCTCTTAGGCATCTGCAATGGTCGCCTCAACCTCCACTCCAGGCTTATCTGTGATGGATGTAATTTGCTTGACAACTTCAAGAGAGCTGAAGAGGTCTATTACTCGCTTGTGAATGCAAAGCTCAAATCTGTCTTGTGTATTTTTGCCTAATATTATCGGCAATGCATGTAATGCAATGCTAAAGGTTGTCTAACATAACCACTTCGATGCTTAAATTAATCTATATGCTAAAGATGCAGAAGTCAGAATAAATATTAAAGTGATGTTACCGTGCTAGCAATGCATAATGGAAGTATATATAGTAGATAGATTCTAGACGGTTATGTGCGTCATGAGATCATGGAATAATAGGTGGTTGGTGATAGTTATTGAGGACGTTGGTCGAATTACTAATCCAAGTTTAATCATGCCCCCCGATGGGATTGCTAGTGATTGGGAAGAATGTGCCAAGCAACCTTGGTGTGAAAACCATTGGGCCATAGCATTTGGTCGGTTGACTCTCCAAATTAGAAAGTCGGGATTCCTATAAGGTTAAAAAATAAGTTGAAGTGAATCAACCTAGGCCTAATAGGCTAGCCCGGTTAAACAATTTATTGGATTAGGTTTAGAGGTCATAATCCATATTTGACCATCTTGGCCCCCAAAAATTTTAATTACAGGACACATGTTAAATTTGATCATACGACATGCACTAAAATATGAACGGGAATCTTAACCACTTTTTCTTATACATTTTATATATATACGAGCTTACATAAATAGAAATTATTAACACGTATACTCATTTGTGAACATTTTTTTTTTAATGCAAAAGGATAATAAAGCACGCATATTCCCCGCAGATGGGAGAAAAAGGCATCCACAGGTAGGACAAATATTTATCTATCTCCAGCCAAAAAGTGTATATATCCAAACGGCAAAAGTAGGAAAATGATTGTTGTGGTCAGGATTGTTTATGAAATTCATTTATCAGATAATGTGTCAAAAGACAAATTAGATATCCATGAACAAAATTCTCTGTCACCTTATTTTTCTGAGTTTTTTTACCATTACAGCAAGGTAAGTTTTTTTTCCTATTACAAAAAGTTGATTGCAAAGTCTCACAATCTTCATACAAAATAGTATGAACTTCTTTTATAGTTGTTAGATGTCATGACTACTCTTTTCGTATTCAGAACGAACCATTTTATTTTATTTGGAGCTTTGCATTCGAGAATATATACATTCTATTTTTGTTGGTTTACTATGATATTCATAAAAGATTTAGAAAAAATAAATTTCTAAAAATCTCAAAAATAAATTGAATGATCTTACTATAATATTTAAAAAAAAACAAAAAAAAAAAAAGGTTCTTAATGTACTCGGTAAATGTAAGTGGTTGCCATTAATTTAAAATCGTAATGGTTCATATGTTTTAGATTTGTTTGAAGCAATAATGAGATAGAGACCCATGAAATTAGAGATAAAGAAAAGTCACGAGTCGTTCCTCTTCGTACGAAGATATCAACGGGAAGTCTCCAATGACAGTGGCCCCGAGGTGCAATTATTGTTCATGATGTGGTCCCATATATATGGTCCCAAATTTTCATAACTTGTTATATTACATTTCATTGATTATTTATTTTATTTGCAAAAGTGCCTTGTTAGCATGAGTCTGTAAGTTTTATTTGTCTTATGGAGGATCATTTTGACTTTTACAAATTACTTGATTTTTCAGTTTTGGAGGATTGTGAAAATAATGATGATCTAGTAAACCAAGATGTAGTAGACTCATAAGCAGATGGATATTTTACTATCCTGGCACACACATAAATATTTAAGTATACATATATATTAGTTGTTGAATACTTTCCAATAACCATGATACCGACACTTCTCAAATCTACTCATATCCTTTTCATGCACGACTTCACTCGAGGATAACATTAGGCATGCAAACTACCTTAAAGTCAAATATATAGTTAGTCAGTTTATATATTCTACCCTAGACAACCACAATAGCAAATAAGATATACACAGAAATATCGCTCCATCTTATGTTTTATAATTTACTAACATGGTTATATATCAATTAAGTCATTAGGAACATTTATATATCCATACTTACCTACTTTCTACACTTATATAATCTTCATTTGTATCCCACTTGAATCTAAGTTTTGAAGTTACAACATAGATAATTCTTAAAGGAAGGTATTAAATATGTTTTGGTTGTTTCGTGAAGAAAAAAGTGAAATTTACAAATTGCATGATCTTGTTTCTAGTCGTATACCTGTACACGAGCAAAGTACACGATTGTGTACATGATCATATACTTATAGAGGAAAATAATTTCATATAGTTGGTACATGGCCTAATACATTGACAGTGAATGAGTTGTATACTTCTAAAACTCGCCTTTTTCATCAAATTTTCCTCCGGCTAATACACTATTTAGCCTTACAGCATTTGTTATCGTCACTACAACATCGATTATACACACTTTTACCTAGTCATATTTCAATAACATTCAAAAAGATTAAACTTTATGATGAAGCCACATTACCTTTACAAGATTTTCAATTCTTTACTTCTTCTAGTCTTTCTAATTTCACCTTTAATGATCTTCTCAAGAAATCAACGTTGTTCCTAAAGACTACTCTCAACACTAAAACTCTAAGAATTCGATATCCAAATGTATACTTTGTCGAAAACTATGAGAAAAAGAAAGGGAAAAATCACTTGCTGTTGAAATACTTTCAGATTCTTCAATAGTTACATGTATCTTTTAGAGAGGAATTGGTAATTTCTACAAATTTTAGGATACAAAGAATAGAAAAGCACTTATTTCCTTGCCTTTTTATACATTGGTTATCCCCCAACATATCTTTTAAATTCTTAAATGGATGAACCACTTTATCCATATTAATTATTTAGAATTTACTTTTCTACCCTCTTATTTTCAGGTATTTCAATAGTCTTTTTTGTTGTCCCCTTAAAAAGTTATAACGATTAAATTATATATATTTACTTTCATAAATTTTTTATAGCAGCAATGCTAATTATCTTCATATAAATTTGTATGCTTTTTTTTTTTTTTTTATAAATATTCGAATGTCCACATACATATAAAAGACTACACAAAATTTTTTTTTATTATAAATTTGATTTAATTCATAATCAAAACTAAACTAAGCTATTATTTAATGAATTGAAAAATTTCTCATTCGAACAAATCCATTATCTAATGATTTGTTTTTGGATAAAAAAGAAAATATAACTTAAATCATGGTTTGGTTTGGTTTGGTTTTTACTTAAAACTAAGCCAAACCAATATGTGTCCATCTCTAGTAAGGTCCTTCAACATGTCCACAAACTTTTCTCATATTTCTAAATTTTTTACAATTATCAATAACCCAAAAATTATATAGAGTTATATTTATTTTTTTAAAAGTAATAAATGGCCCCAAAAAAGTTGATGTGCAGCAACCAGTCTAGAATAAAGGAATCTAATAACATATAGAAATCCTTGAGTGAGAGAGATCCTTAAGGAGCTCATATGACATTAGAGAAGCTCAAACGAGGTCCTTAACATCAAGGATGCTCTAATGGGAAGAGTTTTCTTAAAAAGGTGCATAATAATAAGGGATCTTAAATGGGGTCTTTCTTTTAAGTGTCATAGCAACTCCTTAAGGACCTATTAACTTTATATAAGTTCATTTATTTCAAGTCCTTAGCTATTATTTAATAATTTAAACATTATCCATTTTTATACTACTAAAAAGGTTAGAAAAACAAAATAAAATTTATTGGTCCTATCACTCTAAATTTCATAAGGATTTTACTACAATGATAAAAAATCTAAAGATTGATGTCGTCGATGGTACCTAAATTTAAGCAAAATATGCAATTAGATATTTAAATTTTAAAATTGATTAATTTAATATATAAAAACTTTTCGTACATGGTAATAGTACTTACATGATATTGGTTAGTGTACATAAAAAATTCTTTTAGTATAAATTGATTGATTTTAATGTTTGGTACTAAATTGATTAATTTCAAAGTTCATATATCTAATTTTATATTTTGTGAAAGTTCATATACTATTCACATCATTTACCCATAGTCCAAAAAAAAAAAAAAAATCTTATGACAAGTACTTCTTGTTATACATGCATTAATAATTATCCCATTCTCTTCATATATGGTTGACACATCCATGATGAAAAAATAATTAACCAATTTTAAATCATCAGTACAAGTATACTTGGTAATTATAAGTGGTTGCAATATGTTATTATTGAAAAGGAGTCTAAATTCCAATAATTTTCATTTTTATTTAGGTAAATTACAGATACATGATATGTGTTTTACTATTGTGTGGTAATGTTGTTGCAGCTGGTTAGTCATGTACAATAGCATGCCGATTGACCTAAGAGAAGTCTTGAACTGATGATACGTATATAGATGACCCAAAGAGAGGTGCGGGAGGAGGAACAGGCAAACCCGATTTCTTGAGTGCGTGAGTATGTAATCGGATAGATTTGATTGTTCTTGACTCGTTCTTTACTGATTATAGGCTTTGATCTTTCTTGGAAGTATTTTGATAGAGTTTTCACATTTCTCTCAATCTTTGCAATACACAGGAATCCCCCTTCAAAAGAAGAGAAGCCTCTTATTTATAGATTTTGGAGACCGATGTTAACCATTGGATGATGCTTGATAGGATGGATGAGATTGAGTGTGGTTGATCATTGTTTGATTATATCCAAATGATCCAACGGTTGCTATTCGAGCCTTTTTTTCTTTAATGGTCTGCTAAGTTGGGCTTAGAAATGGGCTTGATGGCTTTTAATATTATAAAGAGAAGACTATGATTCCTTAAAACAACCCATTTTTAATATAAAAGGCTTAAGGCTTATTTTAGTCAATACAAGCCCTATTTAAATCAGACAAAGCTCAAATTAACTCAGGAAGATATTTTTAGAGTTTACTTTTCACGCATGAGAAAATCGAATAAGGCCGAGAGTGTAATAAACTAATCTAGTGATTCTTGTTTTGAGACTACTAAGTCAAATCCCTCTATAATATCATTTATTGGACTCAGTCTTCCAAACTTTGTCACTAGCCCAAAAGACCAGCTATGACATTAAATCGGACCAAGAACTTAATTATCGAAATGAGTTAACTCAGTGGGTATGATTGGTTTTCTGATGGCAAGATGTGATTTTTGTAGAGATTTTAAAAGAAAAAGATGGAAGATGGTTTAATGAGAGGAGCTTAGACCGATAAAAAAAAAAAAGGTGAGAGCAAGTTAGTTCTAGTAGAGAGAAAGCTTGAGATTGGGTCCTTAGTGAGAGAAAAAACGAATTAGAGGTGTTGCTTATAAAATGCCATGTGACAATTAATGTTTTTTCTTTAACAGAAAGTGACAATGTATAATACAGGTGAGTTCTTTATAAAAAAAAATTTCACTGGTCATCTATTTGTAAAAACGTGAAAACACTAGTCACTTTTTTGTAATTTATCTTTTTTATTTTCTCAGTGTTTGTTAATTTCAAGAGGGATAATATCATAAATGTTTCCTGAACTTTAGCAAAATATGCAATTAGGTAACTAAACTTTTAAATTGGTCAATTTAGTACCTAAAAGATCTGAGTAGAAGTACTATTGGTATGTACAAATTTTTTTTATAAGAACTAAATTAATCAATTTTAAAGTTTAAGTATTAGATTAAACAATTTTAAAATTTAAATATCTAATTTACCAAAATTTGAAACAAAATTTATAACATTAACCTTTCAAAGAGAACAGAGATCAAGGAGACAATGATGAGGAAAATTCATGATCAATGTTATTAGAACTAGACTAGGGTCTGGCCCGGACAAGCTAGGGGGTTAGGGGTTGAGAGATTCCTTGAATCGAGGTCACGAAAAAGTAATAATATAAGAGATAAGTTAATTATGAAAGACCAATATGTATAATATCACTCAATTAAATCTATATTTAGATCAAATTCATCAATTAATTATTAAATAAACACGATATAATGATTATATTTTATAAATTTATAATAAAGTACGAATAAATAATTAAATTTTTAGTTTTTTCTTTTTTTTTTTTGCTTTTTCGATCTCGATAAGCCGATTCGACCTCTTGGGTTTCATTATTTGATTGGCCGGGTCAACTGAGTCAATTCAAGTCTCGTTAGCTCGATGTAAAAACAAGTCTTAAGTAAGACCAGGCCCGACATTAATGCTGGTTCCATCGAACCAGGTTGAATCGGCCGGTTTGGTTTGGTTTTGATAACAATGGTCGTAATCCCATTTGTCTACCAGAAGTTGCAATTATTGTTCATATGATACAAGTCCCAATTCTATTATTTGTAATATCATAACCCTACAATTCCAATATTTATAAAATCACTATGGTTAGGTAAAAAAAAAAAAGAAAATACAAAAAGCATATGTTTTTGTAAGTTCTTCTAAATCAAGTGGCTCTTGATAATAGTAGGAAAAAAGGCCAACCAAGTTGAACCAATTCAGAATTAAACCAAATCAAATAAAAAATATGGGGTTTATCTAATAAAAAATTTATGCTTGTTATACTATGTTCTAGTTATTTTGGTATTATATTTTTGTCGTTTTCAAATAAATGTTTGTGAAAAAGTAAATACTGATGAAAAAATGATAATTTTACTCATAAACTTACCAAACAAATACGATGCAGATATGATGTAGATAAGTTATAGATGTAGATTAAATACAGTTACAATACAGATAAAAATCCAACAATTCAAATAGACCTTTAGTTTAAAAAATTTCCAATCTGAACAAAACCGCAAATAAATTATATTCCCCCTTGTTCCTTACCTCTCTATTCCATTCTTCCCATTTCCCTTATCCCAAACATAATTAAGGGCCTTAGAGCATCATATCCTGTAAAACTTCTACAAGGTGCATAAAGTGCCACATAAGCAATTTTAAGGACCTCTATTTTTCAATGAACCTCACTACTTTATTTCTAATGTCCTTTATATTTTTTTAAATTTTGTGGGTCTCATATGCTTTACACAATATACCTGACAAAATAAAAAAAAAAAAAAAAGAAGATTATAAAAAAGGTGAAAAATCTTACCTTTTAGAAGATCCCAAAAAGTTACACCTTTACCCATTCCTAAGAACCCTAAAAAGTGAGATTATCAATATAAAGAACCCTATCAAAAAGTCCCCATTATTGTGGAGCCTTTTAACATGAATGATCTTAAAAAGTTGTTTAATATTTTTAAATTTTTAAAAAACTATCAATATCCTATAAAGATATACATGGTTATAAATTTATTTTGTTTATTTTTTTATAGTAATAAATGGAAAATAAAGGGAAAAAAATGAAGAATTAATGAATTAACATGACGCATAGGGATACTAAAATGAAAGATCTCAGATAAAGTAAAGAGGGGAGAGAGAGACTCTCAAGGAGCTGGTATAACATTTATATTGTGTTTGGTATAGGCGAAATTAAGGAGAATTAAATGTCATTCCCTTGTTTATTTTCAAAGAAAAAAAAAACAAGGGAAGAGAAAATGATTTAATATTTCCTTTGCCCCATCATTTTTTTGTCTCCTCAAAAATAGAAAGAATTAAGAGGGAATGAGGAAAATATTTTGAAATTACTCTTATGCACTTCTTTTAAAGATTGATTATTATCTTTTAATGGTATACAAGCAATTTACCATTATATTTTATTTTTTTCTTTTGTAATAATTAATATTCTATAATTTTTCTTCTCATTCATTATACAAACAAATAAAAGAATTCAAATTACTTAGTAATCCTCCTTTTTTTTTTACTTCCTAAGTTATTTCATTATGCCAAATAAAGTGTTAAGGATCTTAATGAGGTCTAATATAATGAACATTAATAGTGTCACTATCAAATTCTTTCAGGTAATAAATTAGTTAATTCTAAAATTTTTGAAGTATTAAATTAATCAATTTCAAAATTTTAACACTAAATTGATTATTTTCAAAATTCAAATACCTAAATATATATTTTATAAAAATTCATGTATCATTTATCATATTATTTTATCAAAATTTAGATATCATTTGTCATATTATTCAATTTTAAAATCACTATGGTTCGTATTATTTATATTTTTTAAAGAAAAATAGATCTGTGGAGATAGAGACGAAGAAATTCTTAATTATCGTCCGTCTCCGTACGAAATCGACGCCAATGACAGTGACCCTGAATTGAAATTGTAGTCCATGGTTTTGGTCCCATTTCCGTTACTTGTAATATATCATCATTTGCCATGCCATATCCTTCGGTTTTTATTTTCGTATTGCAAATAAAACTTTTTTTTTTTTTGGAGTGGAAATATTTGTCATTAACTAGAAATAAGGACACGGAGTCCCATAGACATTACAACGAGAGCAGATATGTCCAAATAGATACAGAAAAAGAACAAACAGTAAGAAAGCCTTCAATGCATTTAATTATTAATAATTTTTTAAATATATGATTGTATTAGTGGTGATTATTATAAAAATTATCTATTTAATTTATATATTAAAATATAATTGATAATTATCCATAATGTGAATATAGAAATGGTATGTACTAGCTATCAATATTTTTCCAACCACATCAGCTAGGAAAAGCAAGAAACAACAGAGCTTCGAGAGGTCCTGACGGCACCAAATTGATTATTATCCTTCTGGAGCAATAATGGTAGAACAAAATCTGAAGGTACAAAGCTATCCAAAATCCTTCTCCAGGATATGCATCATGCTTGGTAATTATGTTGCTAATAAACTTGCTTCTCCATCACCTGTATTTTTAAGAAAAAGGAACTGATGATGGTCAAGGTAATAAACGTGAAGAATTATATCATTTTAGCCTCTGTAGCTTCCATCTTAGACGTAGACGTGGGCGACGAGTCACATGGAGGATATTCTCAAAACCATCACTTGTTTTACACATATTCTCTTCGAACTCTGTAGAAGTTTAAAATTATTATTACTTTATTAAACATAGGGCCTGGATTCTTTGGTAGAGTTTCGGAGTTTAATTTCTAATATTGGGATGATTAAGGAGAGATTTGGTACGATAAATTTAAGCTTGGTTGTTGATAGTAAGTTTAATCTGATAGATAACATTGATTGCTGAGTTTTGTAAATATTTTAATTCTCTCCACATTTCAAACCATCCAAAAATTTGATAAGATTACTATTATAAAATTTCTATTTTGTGTATCTTGGATGCTTGATAGCTCCTCTATCAAAGTGGACCGAATATTGGTTGTAGACTGTACGCTCAGTTGACCTCTGCATATAAAGGACGAATGGAAAAATCGGCTGAAAAAGAAAGAAAAATATAAAAAGCAGATGTTCGTGTAAATTAAGCTTCCCTAAATCAAATGGTCCTTGGCACCGTTATCTTCAATAATTGATCAAGTTTCTCTTACAAGGTATATCTCAATGCTTTGAAGCACAGAAAGAGCCATTCCCATTAGTAGGATGAAAGTTTGGGTTCAAAAGTTCCAGTAGAGAATAAGAAATTTTAGTAATGTAGAAAGAAGATAAATGTTATTTTATTTTCTTTTTTCAATTTTATTTTCAAAAGAATTTTCGTTAAAAGTTGGGCAAAATTTGTCAAGATACCATATAATCCATTTTAACCTTATAACAAACAAAAAATTATTTTGTAAGCAAACCGAGTTAATTGAATTTGTTCTAAATCAACGTTTCAGATATTTTATTATATCATGTAATCACTTCTACATCACTAGAGTTAAAAATCCAGTAAAAATTATGGCAATAGAATTTATTACATATGTATATTTTTATTTTTCAAGGGGTGGGGTTGGATAGGGATAAATATTTACTATCACACTTGCAACTTTTTATTTATCGAGACAAAATGGATAGCATTCCCCCCGTACAGTAAATTTCCATCCGGTTGGATAGAAATCATTTCTCTCCCTCCTTTTTTATATATATTATGCCCAGCCACGCTTCTAAAGATTATCACTCCATATATTTTCACTATGGGTACCCATTACACTCCCTCCCTCTCAATCATCCTCACTCCTATTAACTTCCTAATTATAATATTATTCACCCAAAACATCCAACACTCACTTTGCAAAACCCTGCTAGCAGAAGACATCAACCACAACGGCACCACCACCATCAACGTCCCAAGCCCAAGGTGTGCAGGAAATGGTGGCCCAAACGGTGCCTCGTAGCTTATGATAATGAGGCACAGGCTGAGTCAGAATTCATGATGGATTCAGATACTGCCACAATTATGAGACGTTCCATGGTCGCTGCCGACCCCATCTCCCCTGGAACACTTGGTCGTGGACATATCCCTTGCCAGCGTGGTAGTGGTCGATACATTAAATGCCTTCCTGGTGCGAGTAAAAAAGTCGTTTGCCGCAACAACTATAGCAGAGATTGTTTGCACTAACTACCCTGAAGTTTATTATACTTTTATTACCAGGTTGCATATATATATGTATGTATTTATTACTTGTGATGTTGGGTGTAATATGTCATTTATGTGGTTGTACTATTTTTTGAATTCTGTTGGATAGTTTATTTAATTAAGTTTGCTCTTAGCAGTGGTTATTATTATTTCCAACATATTGATTCGTAGATCCGTGTGTATTTGTATAATTTTGTCATGAAATTGTAATAAATTAATTAAACGGTTGTTGTTATTATTATTATTATTATTTCATAGAAAATTAACTAAACGGTAATTATTTTTCTTCATTTTATACTAATATTGAATTCATGTAACTTTATTGGCAGTTTTCAAGTATGTACGTGTACTACGTACATTTACTTTAGCATTGTCTTTTGGCTATTGATAACTTTCAGCATCTATGATTTGTATTTTACAATTTTTTTTTGGCCCCAATAAGTATCCTTGGGCAATCTTAAAATAATAAGAGAGAATTTTTAATTTATATCAAAACTAATGAGCACAATATGACTATAGGAGTGTATCGGAAAAAATGAGCATCAGTGATGACCATCCCAATGCATTTGTCGAAGAAAAAAAATAATAAATTATCCACATTTTTCATGCTTTGACACATACTTTAAAGGTAGATATCAAATTTCATATTTGAATTTTGCATAAAAATTTAATTTAATATTTAAATTTTCTAGTAATCAATTTAATGTCTAATTATTTTTATTACTTTCTTAATGTTATTTACTACCGGTAATTTAAGAGAAATAGCATATCATCTTATTATTTTTTCTAACACCGTCTATTATTAATAAATTGCTTCTTACATTTAAGAAATCAAAACAAACAATACTAGTGGGATAGCATAAATAGTTACAAGAGAGTTAATTGGATCGATATTGAATTGTAAAATTAAATTCTTGTGTAAGAATGAGATAACATATTTGACATATATATTTTTTAAATAATAACAACAACAACAAAGAATAACATAATAAGTGGTGATGATGATAATATTAATAGAAGACAACAATAGAAGTGTGAATTTAAATTATATGTGTGTATACTGGCAAATGGTTTTAGTAAATTTGATTTCGTGACGATGTTAGACAAAAAGCTTTTAATTTTTAGTTTGTAGGTGCTTCTAGCATGTTCTTAAGAACTTTACTGCTTCATTTGATAAGGTTTTATTATAACATGTTAATTATAAGAAATAAAAAGAGAAATTATAAATTACTATTTAGACAGTACATAACAATGACATTTTAACACCCTCTATACATTATAGTGAGTTATTATAACACCCCCTATATTATTGTTTGTCAAGAGAAGCAGATCAAATCATTGTTTGTCAACCATTTTATTATATACATAAGAAATTATTATTTGAATTATTATTATTTTTTTTGGGCCACTTACAATAAAGGTGGAGGGATTCGAATCTAGAACTTCTTAGAGAAATCAAGAGATACTACTAAACTATAAGATCATTAGCTATTATTTTACTAGTTATTTAGATTATACACTACTATTCATAGGCAATAAGATCGAGATTCCTAAAGTTGAAATAATTTCTCCTGTAATTTAGCATTTAAAACTTAGATTTTAAAATTTTTAAACATTCCGTTTCAATTAATCATTTATGTTCTCTGTTATTATTTATTTAATTTTCACCTTTAATTTCAGGTATTTTCTTTCCCAATGAAAAGGAGAACCAGATTTTTTTTGTAGACGGGTAAGATGCATCTATGCCAAAAGAATTAAAGAAACCCTATATAATTCTGAAAATGCACCCAGAAAAGTTTGCAGGAATTTTCAAGACACTGTTTTTTAGGTGTGTTTATTTATTTATCAACAAGAGTGAGTTTAACTACGGAAAAGGTAAGTAAAAATAAAATGTCTCGCTCTGAAGCTGTCTTGCTTTCCTCCTTCCCGCCCCTCACCGTTTCCCTAACAAATTGTAAGAAAAAACGAAAGTTAAATCCTACAACTGAAGATGCCTTGCCTTCCTTTCACCCACCTGTGTCTTCTACCCCTTCGCTTCCATCTCTAAATACCTCCCCTCCATCCTACCGTGATAAGGTTCTATCTTCATGTGGTTCTAATTACGCCCACTGTTTTGGTCTGGATATGTCTACGCCTGAGGATACAGATATAGACGAGGATGCCTTTCAGCACTCTCCCAAACATGCGGAAGCACACTTAGGAAATGGGCCTTGTACCATATCCTTCATGATGGCGGAGAAGCAGCGTTTTAGACAATCCTGAAATTTGGCTTTGATAATCAAACTCCACGGCCAATCTTTGGGATATAAATCTCTACATCAACGACTGAAATCTCTATGGGCTTTTTTGGGTCATTTTAACTTAGTGGGGTTAGAACATGGGTTTTATGTGGTCCAATTTCGCGTTGCTGAGGACTATCAGAGGATTATATGGGATCGACCCTAGTTCCTCAATGGCCATTTTTTGGCACTTCGTCGTTGGGAGCCCAATTTTCATGCTTCTGCTGCATCCATTTCTTCAGTAGCAGCGTAGGTTCGAATAAATGAGTTGCCTATGGAGTTATTTCCATCCTAAAGCCATGGCAAAAATTGCAAAAGCTATTGGTCCAGTGTTACGTCTAGATCCTTATACCTCACATGTGGAAAGAGGTCGTTATGCACGTTGTTGTGTCCAAGTCAATATGGATATGCCTCTTACCCATACTATTCTTATTGACAATCATTCTTACCAGCTTTAGTATGAGGGTATTTGTAGGTTATGTGTTTCATGTGGATGTACTGGGCATTGCTCGAAATTCTGTTCATACCAGGCTGATAAGCAATATTAGAAACCAAAGGCCCAACAGAACCCACAAGATACCAACCAATGCCAAGGAGCCCACCCACCAATAGTAGAGGGACCAGGTGTCCACCAAACAGCCTAACAGAGTCCAACATGGATCATCGAATTCGCCGACTTCTGTTTCTATTCCTCTAGACTTAAATAATACAAATCAATCCACATCATCAGAGTCCAATCCAAAATACGGTGCATGGATGCTGGTACCACCACATTGTCGGCCCAAAAAGCAAGACGCGCAGGCCCATCACGCCTCCACCCACACCACTAAACCATATAATGGTACCATAAATGTTTTAATACCCACGCTAAATTCTACTAACCAGCAATCTCAACCTATCCATAAATGGAAACACCTTTCAAGGCAACCGGGTATCGGTTTTAACTTGCTGATAACTACATTACCCCATCCTTCCTCTCAACACCCGTCCCCTCTTTTCCAATTCTCATCATCCTCTCAACAGGAAAAATTCTCCCCCAAAGACACCACATCTCAAGGTATTAGCAAAAGCAAAACTACCTGATGGATCAAACAAGTGTCCTAACCTTTAACCTGCAAGTTCTTCCCCGACCTCTGACCTGCCTTAGATTGATCCCCGATACTGCATATTCCGCCTGGAGAATGGAGCCTGAAGATATCGGATAGGTATGAGTCTAGAGGAAATACGCTTCATGCGAGACGACTTGATGTCCATAGAGCAAGTCTCGTGGATTCATGTGACAGTCTCCGAAATGGCGGGAACCACTTATCTCACCCGAACCAGTAAGAGGGTCATGTCACTCAAGAAGTTTATCATACTGATATCCATAGCATTCAATTTCGACAAAATGCATCCCTTTCTACTAATGAGTCATTGGGAGAAGACACTGTTCTTGATAGCACAACAAATAATCAACACAGGGAATCTATCCTTGCCCCCTTGCCTAATCCCGATGTCACTATGGATTACGTAGGGACTAATGTTTTCATCCACGTTCCAAAACGGGGAGGAGTCGACAATGATGTTAGACAGTCTACGATCACCTATTAATTTTTACTTTGAAGTGAAGGTCATAAACGTTTATGGTTCAGATATTCAGTATTATCATCTCCTTACTCAACGGATGGCCAATTTACATATTCCATTTTCTATTCGACCAACAAAGATTCTCGCCTGGAACATAAGGGGCCTCAATTCTCCCAGGAAGCGTGAGGCTATTATAGCCACACTCACAGAATATACACTAGATATTTTAGTACTATTGGAGACCAAGTTGGATCATGCTTCGGCTGAGCTTTTCTAGCGACAATTCCCCTTGGATGCTTTTTAGCGTGTTGACTCTGTGGGTCAAAGTGGAGGGATGTTATTGCTGTCGTTGAAGGACACGATGGATATTACTATCATTCGGTCATCAACTGATGATCTTCATGCCCTCATTCAGCTCAGCAGCAGTGCTTTCCCTATCACTTGTTTTTTTTATTTTTTTGTCCCATTTGCATTCTTTTTGTCAATTCATTGGTAACCAACCATGGTTACGCATGGGGGATTTAATGATGTAATAGATCATACAGAAAAGTGGGGAGGGCGTCCTGGTAATATTACACGCGCAAATTTATATTCTGAATGCATGTCTCACTGTGGTGTCTCTGACTTGGGTTATTTAGGTCCAGACTATACTTAGACAAACAAACAACACTTGATTTAGTCTTATCCAATTACGGCTTAACCGTGCCTACGCCAATCAAGCTTGGCTAAACTTTTACCTTAAGACTAAAATCTTTCACTTACCAAAGTGGCCTTCCAATCACCGTCCTATTTTCTTAAAAACTCATCCTTATAATCCTTAGGAAATGAAGAATAGGACCTTTCGTTTCCAACCAATGTGGATTGAGCACCCCCAATGCCAAGCTCTAGTGGAACAAGTCTGGCATGCAAATAATCATGACTGTCTTTTCGGTTATGGAATAGAGAAGTTTTTAGACTTCTACATGTAGAAAAATCTAAGCTCTTGTCTTAACTCCACCATCTTACTATGGCGTTAGGACACTAGCCTTCTTCCCTTCTAGCTCTAGAGGAAAAAACATGTCACGAAAAATTAAAGATCATTTTAGATCTCGAGGAAAGTTTTTAGAGGATGAAATCTAGAGCAAAATGGATCATGGATGGCGAACACAATACTCGATATTGTAATGTCTCTTTATAATGACGTTTCTTTATCTTTAGTAACGTCTTTTTATCTTTAATGATACTTCTTTATCTTTAATAATGACGTTTCTTCATCTTTAATAACGTCTCTTCATCTCTAATAACATCTCTTCATCTTCATTCATGCATCTGATAACCGATAAAACAAAAATCGATAAAAATTAATTAAACTTTAGGGTTGACCATAAATTCTCTTATTTTATCTTAAATGACATCTATGCTCTTTAATATAAAATATTTATCTGTATAATAGGGCTTGGCTTCTTTGGCAGAGTTTGGAGAGTTTAGTTTTTATTATTGGGATGATTAAGGAGATTCGATGGATTAAAGCTTGATTGTCAATATAATTTGATAAATAACATTGATTGCTGAGTTTTGTAAATACCTTAATTCTCTCCACATTCCAAAGCATCCAGAAATTTGACATGATTACTGATGTATTATGAAATTTCTATTTTGAGAGATCTCACACTCCTGTTTCTTGGATGCTTGATAGCTCCTCTATCAAAGTGGACCGGACATTGGTTGCAGACTGTACACTCAGTTGACCTCTGCATATAAAGGACGGATGGAAAAATCGGCTGAAAAAGAAAGAAAAACATAAAAAGCAGATGTTCGTGTAAATTAAGCTTCCCTAAATCAAATGGTCCTTGGCACCGTTATCTTCAATAATTGATCAAGTTTCTCTTACAAGGGATATCTCAATGCTTTGAAGCACAGAAGGAGCCATACCCATTAGTAGGATGAAAGTTTGGGTTCAAAATTTCCAGTAGAGAATAAGAAATTTTAGTAATGTAGAAAGAAGATAAATGTTATTTTATTTTCTTTTTTCAATTTTATTTTCAAAAGAATTAGCGTCAAAAGTTGGGCAAAATTGTCAAGATACCGTACAATCCTTTTTAACCTTATAACAAACAAAAAATTATTTTTTAAGCAAACCGTGTTAATTGACTTTGTTTTAAATCAATGTTTCAGAAATTCAGATATTTTGTTATATTATATAATCACTTCTACATCACTAGAGTTAAAAATCAATTAAAAATTATGGCAATAGAATTTATTATATACATGTATATTTTTATTTTTCAAAAGATGGGGTTGGATAAGGACAAATATTTACTGTTTGATATCTCCATCCTGTTTTAGTAAATAAATATTTATCTCTTGTTAAATAAAATCATATTTATAATAAAACATATAGTTATACTATATAAATACGAGACAATTTTTATTTATTGTGACAAAATGGACAGTTGTCCCCTGCACAGTAAATTCCCATCCGGTTGGATAAACATGATTTCTTTCTCTTCTTTTCTTATATATTATGCCCAGCAACGCTTCTAAAGATTATCACTCCATATATTTCCACTATGGGCACCCGTTACACTGCGTCCCTCTAACCCATCCTCACTCCTATTAACTTCCTAATTATAATATTATTCACCCAAAACATCCAACACTCACTTTGCAAAACCCTGCTAGCAGAAGACACCAACCACAACGGCACCACCACCGTCGACGTCCCAAGCCCAAGGTGTGCAGGAAATGATGGCCCAAACAGGTGCCTGGTAGCTTATGATAGTGAGGCACAGGCTGAGTCAGAATTCATGATGGATTCAGATACTGCTACAATTATGAGACGTTCCATGTCCGCTTCCCACACCATCTCCCCTGGATCACTTGTTCGTGGGAATATCCCTTGCGGCCGGGGTCCTAAACTCCATACGCCCTTAATTGCAATCCTGATGTGAATAAAAAAGTCAAGTGCGACCCTGTTACAAGTCGTACAAAGAAAACACCTTAGAAGTTACGAGATTACGTAGTATTTCACAAATAGTAGTTATATACAGTCTAGTTAAGATAGTAAGTTGTAACAACATGTAACATAATAGAGATCTCAATATGTAACAACAAAGATAAATAGTGAAATAAAGAATACAAAAGGGGGAACAGATTACACTCTGAGCTTATATGGAGAGTTTGCCTTCTCGAAATGGCAAGATCTTAAGTACCTGCATAAAACAAAACGTGAGAGAAACCCTAAGAGAGTAGAACAGAGTAGTAAAGTGGTCGAGTTAGGATTGTACAATTGTGGGTTAGGCTATTACAATTGGGCTGGGCTACTAACATTGGTGCTCTCGTTCTCGAACAATGGCACCAAATACTCGTACTTCAGCCAATACATCAGACATGGAAGCCATCAAGAACATGTTTCTTGTTCTTCAATAGCAGCAGCAGAAATTTGAAAAACAGTCCCAGACTATGTTACAAGAGTTGTCCCAACAAATGGAATCTTTGGAGGGACAGGTGAATCAGACTCAAGGGGTGACGCAACAATAGGGTCTTAATATTGAGTCATCATGTTCAAATTCTTAGGATAATCTTGTAAGGGGGATCAAATTGGAATTGTCGAAATTTGGGGGTCAGGGAGTGCGAGCTTGGATATTCAAGGCTGATCAATTTTTCAATTTTTACAAGATTGATGAATCTCAACGAATTTTGAATAATCATTTGACTAATTGGTCATCTTTCAAGAATGCATAGGAGTTAAGATTTGGTCCATCACAATATGATGATCCACAAGGTGCATTATTCAAATTGGTGCAAACTGATTTAGTAAGTCAATATCAAGTAGCTTTTGAGACCCTTTCTAATCAGGTAATTGGATTATTCGATTTAGTTCTCATTAGTTTTTTTATATCAAGCCTGAAACCAATATTGAAAAAAGAGCTATAATTATCAAAACCCTCATCTTTAACTCAAGCCATGGCCTTAGCCAGACTTCATGAAGCCAAACTCCATGACCAGTTTCCTACAAACATAAAACCTTTCTTTGTGAAGTCTTCTTTTCAAACCTCTTCTTCTTTTTCAAAACCATTAACAATTCAACCATACACCAGACCAAACACTGACCTACCAAATAAATCACATCAGGATTTAAACTCCAATTCTTCACAAAATAAACGGTCCATCCCTATTCGACATATGACCCAGGCTGAAATTAATGAGAAAAGAGAGAAGGGACTTTGTTTTCACTATGATGAGAAATACCATAGAAATCATAAGTGTAAAACGAAGTTTCTTTTATCATTGGGTGATGATGAGCATGAAAATATCGAGGATCATCATGATAGTGAGATTTATGAGGATTTTATGCATTTAGAAGATAATACTGCTGCTATAAGTTTTTATGCATTATCTAGGGCTTCTTTTCTAAAGACGATAATATTTAAAGGTGCAATCAATGGTAAATCAATGACTATATTAGTGGATTCTTGTAGTACTTATAATTTCTTGCAACCAAGAATTGTGAAATATTTGGGTTTAATAGTTTTACCTTCACTTAAGTTTCAAGTAATGACTGGAAATGGTGGTAAATTGGATTGTCAAGGTAAATGAGTTGATGTAGCATTTATTATTCAAGGAATTCCATTCATTCAAACATTTTATGTTTTTCCTGTTCATGGAGTGGATTTGGTTTTGGGGGTACAATGGTTACAACACTTAGGACCGATTATCATCGATTATGGCATATTAACCATGCAGTTTTTGAAAGCAAGACGACACGTTACACTCATAAGAGAACTATATGATGAATCACATCAGATTACACACCACCAGCTCAGAAAAATGGTGTCTGCAGATTCTGTATTATTTTGCTTGCAGATTGTGGCTCAGATAGATGATTGTAACACATGTTCGATGTCTTCCAGTGGCATTACTATTCAACAAGTGCTAGGTAAACATTCGAAAGTGTTTGAGACACCTTCCTCATTGCCTCCATTACGGAAAATCCAACATCGAATTCATTTAGTAGAAGGGACAACTCCTGTGAATGTTAAACCGTATCGGTACCCACATTTTCAAAAACAAGAGATTGAAATATAGGTTCAAGATATGCTAGAGCAGGGGGTTATTGAGCCAAGTAATAGTCCAGTTTCTAGTCCAATTTTACTGGTTAAGAAAAAGGATGGTAGCTGACGTTTTTGTATAGATTATCGACCATTGAATCAAGTCACTATGAGGGATATGTTCCCTATACCCACAATTGATGAGTTGCTTGATGAATTGTATGGGGGCGTTATTTTTTCTAAATTAGACTTGAGAGTAGGGTATCATCATATTAGGATGGATACCAATGGTGTAGAAAAAACAACATTTCGTACTCATGATGGTCATTTCCAATTTTTGTTATGCCATTTGGCTTGAGTAATGCTCCTGCTACGTTCCAATTGATTATAGATGATATTTTTCGTCCATACTTAAGGAAATTTGTCATTGTTTTTTTTTTACGATATCCTAGTTTATAGTAGGACAACTGAATTACATCTGGAACATCTCTCTATAGTGTTACAAATTTTGATTGATAACACTTTTATCTTAAAGAGAATAAATGTTCATTTGGGGTATCTACAATTGATTATTTGGGCCATATAGTTTCAGTAAATGGGGTATCTCCAGATCTGAAGAAAATAGATGCTGTCCAGCATTGGCCACAGCCTATGAATATTAAGCAGTTACGTGCTTTTCTTGGTCTTTCTGGTTATTACAGACGATTTGTTAAGGGCTATGCATCTATAGCAGCACCTTTAACAAATACGTTGCAATGGGACAAATTTGAATGGAGTGATTCAGCTTTAGGCTCCTTTCAGACATTGAAAGAAGCCTTAATAAGTGCTTCTGTATTGGCCTTGCCTGATTTTACCAAGGGCTTTATAGTGGAGACAGATGCTTTAGGCATAGGTATAGGTGCAATCTTGTTGCAAGACTCACATCCAGTTGCTTACTTTAGCAAGAAATTACCTTCTCATATGCAAAAAGCATCTACATATGTGAGGGAGTTGTTTGCAATTGTGGAGGTAGTTAAGAAGTGGAGGCAGTATTTACTTGGCTCACATTTTTTTATTCGAACTGATCATAAGAGTTTCAAGTAGATTTTGAACCAAGTTATTTAGACCCCCGAACAACAGAAGTTTTTGGCCAAACTCATTGGTTATGATTATTTTATTGTCTATAAGGTAGGAATTGATAATAAAGTGGCAGATTCTCTCTCTAGACAATATGAAGATAATCGGTTCATGTCCTTATCTATTCCTACTTGTTCCTCGGTGGACAGGTTGAGATTGGAATATACTTAATTGCCAGAATTCAAGGAGATAATTGCAGCAATGGTAGAGGGCAGAGTTCTTAAATGGCCTTTACAATGGCATAATGATTCACTCTATTTTGGGAATCATTTATTTCTGGTGCCTCAATCTGGTATAATACCAAACTTACTGTATGAGTATCATGCTATACCAACAGTTGGCCTTTTGGACAGGAGAAAACATTTCGCAAATTAGCCCTTGAATTTTATTGGGAAGGAATGAGAGCTATTGTAGCAGATTTGTGTAGCGTGCATTACTTGTCAACAAGTCAAGTATTCTACACGTCTTTAGTAGGGTTATTAGCACCTTTGCCAATACTCTCTACATTTGGGATGACATTAGTATGGACTTCATTACGTCCTTGCCAATTTCCCACGGTTATATTGTCATATTAGTAGTGGTCGATTGATTATCTAAGTACTGTCATTTTGGCCCACTACCAACCATTTTATAGTTATCAATGTGGCTCAACTGTTTCTCGAAATAGTTATCAGACATTATGGCTTTCCTAGTACGATTGTTTCTGATAGGGATCTCATTTTTTTGAGTCATTTTTGTAAAGAATCGTTTAAACTTAGGGGCACCAAGCTTCAGATGTCTACAACCTATCACCCTCAAAGTGATGGGTAGAGAGAGGTATTGAATAGAACATTGCAATAGTATTTACGTTGTTTTGCTATGGATCATCCTTAGACTTGGTATAAATTTTTGGCATGGGCCGAATTAGCATACAAGTTTTCTTATCATGCTGGAGCACAGACCACTCCTTTTGAAGTGGTTTATGGCAGATCCCCTCCTTCAATTCCCACTTATATTAAGGGTGTCTCTAAATTTGATGCGGTTGATAATGAATTATCAACAACAGATGAAGTTTTGCGTAAATTGAGATGCAATTTATAGAAAGCTCAAGGTCGAATGAAATTTACACTGATAAGCATAGAAATGATGTAGAGTTGTTGATTGTGACTGAGTATGGTCAAGTTACAGCCACATCGACAGATTTTGGTGTCTCAAACTTCCTCTAATAAACTTTCTAAGAATTTTATGGACCTTTCAAGGTGTTAAACATAGTGGGTGCCTCAGCTTATGAATTAGAACTTCCTCAGGGTTCTAGAATTCATAATGTGTTTCATATTTCCTTATTAAAGAAGGTAAATCCAGATGTAGCTACTTCTTTGGCCTTTCAGAACATGCAATTGACATTCATCTGATTATCCGACCTTTGCGTGTATTGTCTACTCGACAGATTCAACACAATGGCGTTCTAGTGGATCAGATCTTGATTCAATGGTCAGGTTTATTACCAGATGACACTTCGTGGGAAGATTTATCAATCATTGACCACCAGTATCCGGATCTCAACCTTGAGGACAAGGTTTTTCAAATAGAAGGGGAAATTGTTACCAGTCGTATAAGGAAAACACCTCAGAAGTTACAAGATTACATAGTATTTCACAAATAGTAGTTATATGCAGCTGTAAACAGTTAGATCTAGTTGTAAACAATTAGATCTAGTTAAGATAGTAAGTTGTAACAACATGTAACATAATAGAGATCTCAACATGTAACATCAAAGATAAATATGAAATAAAGAATGCAAAAAGGGGAACAAATTACACCATGAGCTTATATGGAGATTTTGCCTTCTCGAAATGGCAA
This sequence comes from Combretum micranthum, assembly GCA_024138025.1. Taxonomy (NCBI): domain Eukaryota; kingdom Viridiplantae; phylum Streptophyta; class Magnoliopsida; order Myrtales; family Combretaceae; genus Combretum; species Combretum micranthum. The sequence continues at coordinate 257,911 of JAMXBD010000460.1, forward strand.
GATCTTAAGTACCTGCGTAGAGCAGAATGTGAGAGAAACCCTAAGAGAGAAAGAGAGAGTGAAGTGAGGAGAGTACCTTAATAGAAGGCAATTGTGCGGCCGAGAGAGAGAGAGAGTAGAATAGAGCAGTAAAGTGGTCGAGTTAAAGTTGTACAATTGTGGGTTGGGCTATTGTAATTGGGCTGGGCCACTAACAGATCCCTATAACAGAGGATGTCGATAAGCTTTGGATGCTGCATGCACGGAGATCTATTGTCCAACACAAAGTTTATAACTACCCTTGAAGTTTATTATACTTATTACCAGTTTGCATATATATGTTCATATTTATTACTTGTGATGTTAAGTGTAATATGTCATTTATGTGGTTGTACTATTTAGGAATTCTGTTAGATAGTTTATTTAAGTTTTCTCTTAGTAGTGGTTATTATTATTTCCAATATACTGATTCATAGATCCATGTGTATTTGTAATTTTTGTCATACAATTGTAATAAATTAAACAGTTGTTATTATTATTATTATTTCATAGAAAATTAATTAAATAGTAACTATTATTCTTCATTTTATACTAATATTGAATTTATGTAACTTTATTGGCAATTTTCAAGTATGTATGTATACTATGTACATTTACTTTAGCATTGACTCGGACAAGCTAAGAGGTTAGGGGTCAAGGGATTTAACCGAGGGTCAAACCAATGTCACAAAAAAGTAAAAATATGAGAGATAATTTAATTATGAAATACCAACATGTATGACATCACTCAATTAAATCTATATTTGGATCAAATTCATCAATTAATTATTAAATAAACATGATCTAATGATTATATTTTATAAATTTATAATAAAGTATGAATAAATATTTAAATTTCTAGTATTTTTATTTTGTTTTTTTCAGTCTCAATAAGTCAGTTGAACTTCTTAGGGTTCCTGATTCAACTTGGTTCGATAGCTCGGGTTGATCGAGTCAATTTAGGTCTCGTTGGTTCAATGTAAAAAAAATCTTAGGTGAGACTAGGCCCGCCATTAGTACCGGTTCTAGTTGCCGGGCCTAGTCGAATCGGGTTGAACCCTTTGATCGGGCCGGTTTTGATAACAATGGTCATAATCCCATTTATCTACTAAGAGTTGCAATTATTGTTCATATGATACTAATCCAATACTATATATGTAATATCCTAACCCCATATTTCTGATATTTGTAAAATCACTATGGTTTAGCCAAAAAAAAAAAACAAAAAGTATTTGTTTTTGTAAATTCTTCTAAATTAAGTGGTTCTTGATAAGAGTAGGAAAAATGCCAACCAAGCTAAACCAATTTATAATTAAACCAAATCAAATAAAAAATATGGGTTTTTTTCTTTTATAAAAATTTTATGCTTGTTATATCATATTCAAGTTATTTTGGTATTATATTTTTGTCGTTTTTAAATAAATGTTTATCAAAAAATAAATACCGATGAAAAACTGATAATTTTACTGATAACTATACCAAACAAATACGATATAGATATGATTTAGATAAATTATAGATACATATTGGATACAATTATAATACGGATAAAAATTTAACAATTCAAACAGACCTTTAGTTTATAAAATTCCCAATCTAAACAAAACCGCGAATAAATTCTCTCTCTAAACCAAATAATGGAATTTAAATATATTCCCCCTAATTCCTTACCTTCCTATTTCATTCTTCCCATTTCTCTTATCCCAAATGTAATTAAGGCCTTTAGAGCATCATATCCTGTAGAACTTCTACAAGGCGCATAAAGTTAAGGCTGTGCAAAAAAACCGATCGAACTATGAACCGAACCAGACAAAATAGAATTGGACTTTTTATATATTAAAAAATAAAACATATTATCTTCACTCTTAATTATTTTATTAATGATACATATCTAAGTCACAAATCTTAAAAACAATTAATTTTTTAAGATTTGTGACTTAGATATGTATTATTCATTAGAATAAAATTAGATTTTTCATAATATGTTTTAATTGTTATGTTGCCTACAAATATGATAGATTTTAGATTTTAGCATACAGTATTCTAACTCATGTATATTTTTTTTTTCCATTTGCCTTACTAATTAATCTCCTTATATTATTTAGTTATTTATTGATTTATATAATTGGTAATATGTTAGTTAAAAGCATACAACGAATTAAATTTTATGTCTTCTATTAGGATAAAGTCTAGTGTACCGTTATAGCTCAAGATATTTTTAAAAAAATGAGACTAGTCACAATTATAATTTTATAATGGATGAAATTCATTCATTCCTATAAGTTTTACATGTTTATTTGGTAAATGATTAAATTAAATTATCATTATTATATTTGCATTAGTGATAAGAAATATGTAATGAAAGTTTTTTTATAGAATATATTTTTTATTTTATGAATAAAAACGGTTTGAACCGCATATCGAACCGTATTGAACCATTTTTTTTATTCAAAAAAATTACAAACCGAGCCGTATGGTTAGGTTCGAATTTAAAAGATAAAATGAATTGTAAAATATGGTGCAGTTTGGTTCGAGGTGCAAACTAAACCGAACTGTACCGTGCACACCCATACATAAAGTGCCACATAAGCAATTTTAAGGACCTCTTTTTTTAATGAACCTCACTACTTTATTTCTAATGTCCTTTATATCTTTTTAAATTTTGTGGATCTCATATACTTTACACAATACACCTAACAAAATAAAAAATATATAAAAAGATTATAAAAAAGGTGAAAAACCTTACTTTTTAGAGGACCCCAAAAAGCTAGACCTTTACCCATTCCTAAGAACCCTAAAAAGTGAGATCTTTAATATAAAGAACCATGATAAAAAGCCCCAATTATTGTGGAGCCTTTTAACATGGAGGATCTTAAAAAGTTGTTTCATATTTTTAATTTTTCTTTTTACAAATATCAATATCCTATAAAGATATACATGGTTATACATTTTTTTTGTTTATTTTTTTATAGTAATAAATGGAAAATGAAGGGGAAAAAATGAAGAATTAATAAATTCACATGACACAAGGAATACTGAAATGAAAGATCTTAGGTAAAATAAAGAAGGGAGAGAGAGAGACTCTTTAGGAGTTAATATAACATTTATATTGTGTTTGGTATTGGCGAAATTAAGGAGGATTAAATGTAATTCCTTGTTTATTTTCGAAGAAAAAGACAAGGGAAGACAAAATGATGTAATATTTTCTTTGGCCCCACTATTTTTTTGTCTCCTCAAAAATGGAAAAGAATTAGAGGAAAATGAGGAAAATATTTTGAAATTACTCTTATTCACTTCTTTTAAAAATTAGTTATTATATTTTAATGGTATACAAGAAATTTACTATTATATCTTATTTTTTCTTTTGTAATAATTAATATTCCATAATTTTTCTTCTCATTCATTATCCAAACAAATAAAAGATTTCAAATTACTTAGTAATTCCTCTCCTCTTTTTTTTTTTCTTCCTAAATTATTCCATTATGCCAAATAAAGTGTTAAGGACCCTAATGAGGTCTAATATAATGAACATTAATAGCATTTCTATTAAGTTCTTTCAGGTACTAAATTGGTTAATTTTAAAAATTTTCAAGTATTAAATTGATCAATTTCAAAATTTTAAACACTAAATTGATTATTTTCAAAATTCAAATACCTAAATATATATTTTATCAAAATTCATATATTATTTTATCAAAATTTAGGTATCATTTATCATATTATCCAATTTTAAAATCACTATGGTTCGTATTATTTAGATTTTTCAAAGAACAATAGATCTCCGTACGAAACCAACGCCAATGACTGTGACCCTGAATTGCAATTATGGTCCATGGTTTTGGTACCATTTCCATAGCCTCACCATTTGTCATGCCATATCCTTCGGTTTTGATTTTCGTATTGCAAATAAACTTTTTTTTTTGTGGAAATATTTGTCATTAACTAGAAATAAGGACATGGAGTCCCATAGACATTACAACTAGAGCAGATATCTATGTACAAAATATATACAGAAAAAGAACATACAGTAAGAAAGGCTTCAATGCATTTTACACCATGTGTAATATATATATTATAAATAATTATTAATAATTTTTTAATATGTGGTTGTATTGATAGTGATTACTATGAAACTATCTGTTATCCAATCTATGTGTTAAGATATATATAACTGATAATTACCCACCACATGAATATACATGTGGTATGCACTAGCTTTGAATATTTTTGCAAGCACATCAGCTGGGAAAAGCAAGAAACAACAGGGCTTCTTCGGGAGATCCTGACGGCATCAAATTGATTATTATTCTTCCGAAGTAATAATGGTAGAACAAAATCTGAAGATACAATAACTATCCAAAATCCTTCTCCAGGATATGCATCATGCTTGGTAATATCTATTTATTTCAAACTATTTTATTACCCTATTTGATCAAACATTATATAGGAACCCTGCTATGGTTACGAAAATCGCCCCGCCAAAATATGGACAGTTCTCTTTCCTCTATCAAAGTATTTCTTTTCTCTTTGATTATAGTATTTTATTGCAAAAACATCAACAAAATTCATATTCAAAAACATTCATTTTCTAAGCAATCACACATTTAAAGCAACATATTCCCTATATTAGACTAAAGTTTATCCTAACATATTAATCGAATTCAATTATTAGTTACTAATCCATTTTAGCTTGATCTTAACCCATTAATCAAATCCAATTATTAACTATTATCTTATTTTAACTTAATCCTAGCCAATTTGATTTAGAGTTAATCATTTCATTCAATTACTAAGTCATTTTGATTAATCTTAGTCAATCTAATTCATTTTAACTTATCAAAGTCTATTTAGTCAAGATGAACTAAGATTGATTAACTAAGTTCATTTTATATCTAAGATTTATATTAACCTAAGTTTATGTAACTTAGTCTTAGCTAAGTTGATTAAACTTAATCAATTCATTTTAGTTTCATTCAAGTTCATTAAGCTAACTTGAACTTAGATTATTAGCTAAGTTCATTTATATCTAACTCTATATTTAATCAAATTATTTATTAAGTCTTTAAATTCACTAAACTCATACTTAATTATATCATTCAACAAGTATAAAACATCAACTATCATTTATCTATTTCATTTTATGAAATAGCCACAATTTCCAAATTTATATTTTACACATGAGTGTTAGGGCATTTGAGCATGATATATGTGATTTGTGATAGTATATGATATATGTGTTGTATTAATGTATTTAAATATCTTAGTATGAATAAATATTGTGTCTATGAATTGTAAGTGTAATGAAGTGTAGGAAAAATTTGTTGAAGACAAGTTAAATATGCTCAATGTGTATTCTTAAACATAGCAGAAATTTTGGAAGTGAAACTAAGCCTAAAAAACACCTGAATTTGGCCCAAAGATCAAGCCTTGGCCCATGAAATTAAAACTCCTCGTACAGCTGCCCAAAAAGTCTAAGTTTGGATAAGATTGAGCCCCATTTTCTTGCTAAACACACTTCCAAAAATCAGACATAAAATCTATATGAATTTCCTCTTCTTCTTTATCAAACTTTGTTCTTTTGTCTCTCATTGTGTGCACTCTATAACCTTAACAAGAACAAGTCTTAGGCTCTAGTGTCTTCCATCAAATTCAAAGCTTCCCAAGGTAAGTTTATGCATGTTTAACAACTCAATTACTTGTTTAAGTTTCTCTAGACATGTAAGTTTTATGTTATCATGAATGTGCATGTTGAAATGAGCTCTTGAGGGGTTTCTTGTGCTATTTGTATATGAGGCAGGATTTTGGTGATATATGAGTTGTTGATATGTGCTAAATAGGTAACAAGAGTGTTGAAGTGAATGAAGTTGGGAATGAGTAGGGTTAGGATTATTTAGAATAGAATAAATGGGCTAAATGAGGGTTAGATGATCTGTGTTTGAAATGGTAAATAAAGACGTTTGATGAGTTTGAAGTGAAGATTTTGTGTGTCGAAAAAAGTAATATATATAAGTTAAGGTTTGGTGTTGGAAATATGTTTAAAGGAAGTTTGTAAATGAAAATTAGGTAAAAAGTTAGTGTTTTGAAGCAAGGAGATCTGCAATTTTTCGAAACTTTATGCTGCAGTATACGCCACCTAAACACCACCTGCGTAGAGGTCAGCACAGCCAATGTACAAAGCAACACTACGGGTGTTAAGGGTATTTATGAGCATGGGCCGACCCCGTGGAACTCTCGAAAATTTTGATAAATTTGAGTTGCAGTCTACACCAGCTCAACACCGCTAGTGTAGACCACAACACTGCCGACGTTTATGTTAATGCTGCTAGAGTTGCAAAGCATGGAATTTTTGTTGCAAGCTATACCGCTTGAACGTCGCTGGCATTGGAGGCAGGTGTATCCCCTACAGTTTTCCATTTTCAAAACTTCATCAAACCATTCCTTTAGCTTGTTAATTTGTCTTGTGATGATTTTATGAGTTTGTATGAGTTTGTTTGATATATAAATGATATGTTACAATTTTTCTTTGGATTCATTTGAATTCCCATGAGAGTTAAGTCTAGAATTAGTTATGTTCTATGTATGATTTAGGTTGTTCATATTGTCCCTTGAGTTCCTCTACTGACCTTCATTTGAGCGCTTCTATTAGTTCTCTTCATAGCACAGGTACGCAGCAACATGCTTGAATCTTTGCTTAGGATAGGGATACCTCAAGTTCATTTTAATTTAAGAAAACTTAAGAAGTGTTTGTATGATTGTTCATTATGCCATTGAATCCGGTTTGGGGAGTGGCACCTTGCTTAGATTAGGGGCATAGTAGTTTAGGCGCTTAGACCACCCCTGTCATGATGCAATAACTTTCATAAGTGATTCAGTGGGTAGTCAATAAGGTATTTGGTATCGGTATAATATTTAATTATTCTTGAAAGGATGTAATATGATTTAATTCAACATTTATGGGAACACCTGAATTAGGTGCTATTATGGATTAAGTTAAGTAAAGTCGAGAAAAGGCTAAGCACCATAAATGAGATTACTTATTCATTGTTGGATAAATTTATTTAGCAGATATAAGTATCAGAGCTACTTATATCAACCCTTTGGGTGTCGAGATCGTTACTCAGGTTTCCCTAGATACCCATGTTGCCTGGAGTTTGAATACTCCAGTGTTGTTTAACTAACTAAAGATTATCTAATAACTTAATGGTTATGGCATTTGCATATAGTCTAAGCTTGTATGCTATTAAGCTTGTGTCTTCATTACTTATGTACTGGGCCTTTAGCTTATATTTTATAAATTTCAGGTGGCGATGACAGTGATGAGTTTTATGTGAGTATAGGCTATGGTACGGACTTTGAGGACTTCTTAGATGATTTGGAGGATTAGATGTTGACCACGGATCTTGACGGATTTCCTTTTTGAAATAAACTAGCTTAATGTAGCTTTAGATATATGTAATAGATGTTATAACTTTGTCTATATTTCATGTCTTTTATATAAGGCTTGTTATTAACTTTTGTTTGTAATATCTATACTTAACTATATATGTTTTAAGTTTATATCTTTTATGATATGTGATGATGAAGATGTTATGTTTTTCTTAAAAGTTTCAAAAGTTAATAGCTTTCAAATTTAGTCTTTTGAAGATTTAGACAAGCAATTATTCAAACACTTCTTTAAAGACAACCTTACATATAATACTACAGGTTATATGTGATTGAAATCTAGATTCAACTATTTTAAATATAGGGGTGAGTCTGGATCTTTACATTTTAGCTCAAAAAGATTCATTTTATACTTAACGACAAACATTTAACTAGTAAAACAAGTTTTTAACTATTTTTGGAAAACATAGTATCTGGAAAAAAATAAAATTTGACCTTGGCGCTTTTTGAATTTGCAAAAACTTAAAACATAAAAATTAAACTTTCCAATGCATTTTAAAACACCTCAATATGAGATTAGATGAAAAAGTTATGAGCAAATATGAAACAACATTGCTGCAAAGCAATTTAAATGTGCCATTTCAATTCAAGGATTTTGCTAAAAAATGATCCGAGAGTGCAACACCTTTCCAAACGAGCCATTTCCAAGGCCGTTTACTCCCATATGAGCCGTTTGATAGTTTGTTTCAGCTCAAAGTTTTAACATAGATGCTCAAATACCCTTCCAAAGGGGTCGTTCAATACGGTGTTTGAAGTTTTTCGAACTTCCCCTGTTTTAGACTTCATTTTTACACATTTTTCACACATCCTATGACACTCTAAGCTCCATACAAACATCATACTACATACTACATACACTTAACAATTCAAAACATATATGAACTCCACTTCTCAATACCAAACAATTTCTTATCCATTCAACACATCAAACACCATCAATTTCTTCTTCAAACCCACAACTACTATTCATCATCTTCCTCAACAACCCATCTCATATACCACCATTAAATCAACACATACAAACATAAACAATAATTAAAACACAGTAAATAACAACTTAAATAAGGAAAACAATACTTATCTCTTATTAGCAAAACAACTTCTTGGTTTTCTTTATCTTCTCTTTTCTTTTTCTAAGCTCTTGAAGTTTGTTTATGCTAAATTTCCTTCCTTGATCTTGTTTCCCACTTCATTTTCTTCTTTAATCTTGTTTAGATTTGAGATTTAAGTGGATAAATTTGAGTGAGAAAAAGAAAAAAGGAAAGGAGAAGAATACGAGAGGGAAAGAAAAGAGACAGAGAAAAAGAATGAAAAGGAGACGCAGGTGAAAAAAATAAAAAGAAAAGGAATGGATTAAAAATTAGGATATTTTTAAGATAAATGTATTAGGTTTAGAACTTTTAGATCAATATCTTTAGTTCTAGAAGTATTTAAAAGATAGTTTCAGAATCAATAGATTAGAAATTAAGAACTTACAATAAAAACTTAATTTAGGAATTTAGTTTAGACCAAAATGATATTTAATTTGAGTTTGGGTTTAAGAACTGATATATTTAGGCAAGCAGATGAATTCGAATTTTACAAGGATTAAGAAATTGGAATTTCGTAAGGGTGGGCATGGATCAGTTAACAAGTCCATGACCTCATTTTTTAAACCTAAAAATTATAATTGGTTTTTACAAATGCAAAACCTAAACCGGTCCATTAATAACGGTTAACTGTTAATTAATATTTTTGTTTTCAGTTTTTAACCGTTTAACATAATGTTTAACTAAAAGTTGCAGTTAACCATATTTCTAATTAGTCCATAAAAAATTAAACCAAAGTTATATGCTATTAAAACCTATACTATTATGAAATCAGATCTTATGTTCAAGCAAAATTCTCTTTGTGACTATAAAATCCCAACCAAGCTAATTTGTCGATATGCTAAAAGCCAGTGCCTAAAAGTTTCCGAAATAGATGTGTATGAACTCATAAAAGATAGTCACATTAATAAAAAAAAAATGAAAGTGGTCTGAGAATGTAGAGAAACACCTTAGCCTTATATCTTTTAGAGATATATCTACTATATGTTTCAAGAAGGATGCAGACCTTATATCTTTTGGAGAGTTAACAATCATCTCAAATTTACACCAGCTCACTTGTTTAAAAAAATCCATGAAGCGGACATCATGAGCTCTTTATATGCAAAGAAGAAAAGGAAAACAAAATTTGATAGCACATAGAATATAAAAAATCCTCACCCTTAAAAGGGCATGACAACTACAAAAGGAGTACAATACCAACACAATAATGACGATGATCAGTAAAGATGATGAGTTGATGACTAGATGAAGATGAAAATTGAAGACAAAGGTAGAAACTAGAATTGGAAAGTGATTTACCCATAATAAAAAGAATGCAGCAAAAATTAATAGTGATTACATTAGAGTTTTAACTTTTAACACCTTAGCTTTTTATATATATATTTTTAAAAAATTAATTATATATAATATTATATATGAATAGATATCGGTTAACCGTTAATCGTCGGTTTTTCATAGTTACAAACTGAAACTGAAACAAAAAATCGAAAAAAGTTAAAACCATGAACCTAAACCAAAATCGATGGACTGGTTAACCATATTTTTCAGATTGGTTTTTCAGTTTCAGTTCGGTTTCTCAGTTTAATCGGTTTTTTTGCCCATCCCTAGAATTTGGGCTAATGTTTAGGGGTTGAGGAATTGAAATATTAAATTTCAACTTAATTAATTACTAATTTAACTATACCCAGTTGTCTAATTATTTCCTATAATTCATTTTATTCATTAATCTATCTAAACTAAATTTCTAACTAAGGCGAAGGTTTAGGTTATTTCAATAATAATAGATAAGATATGTATATTTTTAATTTTCAAAGGGTGGGGTTGGATAAACATCATTTCTTCCTCTCTTTTTTCATATATATTACGCCCAGCAGCGCTTCTAATGATTATTACCATCAACGTCCCAAGCCCAAGGTGTGCAGGAAATGATGGCCCAAACAGATGCCTCGTAGCTTATGATAATGAGGCACAGGCTGAGTCAGAATTCATGATGGATTCAGATACTGCCACAATTATGAGACGTTCCATGCCTGCCTACAACCCCATCACCCCTAAATCAAAAGGTCGTGGAAATATCCCTTGCGGCAACGGTCGTAGTGGTCGATACACTAAATGCCTTCCTTATGCGAGTAAAAAAGTCGTTTGCCGCTACATCTATAGCAGAGATTGTCGATAAGCTTTGGATGCTGCATACATGGACTGCTTCTGTTGTCCAACACAAAGTCTATAACTACCCTGAAGTTTATTATACTTATTACCAGGTTGCATATATATATATGTATATGTATGTATTTATTACTTGTGATGTTAAGTGTAATATGTCATTTATGTGGTTGTATTATTTATGAATTCTGTTGGATAGTTAATTTAAGTTTGCTCTTAGCAATGGTTTTCTTTTTTATTTTCTTTTTTTGGCTGATTAGCATTGGTCATTATTATGTCCAATACACTGATTCGTAGATCCGTGTGTTGTTGTATAATTTTGTCATGCAATTGTAATAAATTAAACGGTTGTTATTATTATTGTTATTATTATATTTCGTGGAAAATTAATTAAATGGTAATTATTGTTCTTCCTTTTATACTAATGTTGAATTTATGTAACTTTATTGGCAGTTTTCGAGTACGTACATTTACTTCGGCAATGTCTTTTGGGTAATGATAACTTTCAGCATCTAATCATTTGTATTTCACAAGGCTTTTTTTTTTTTTCTTTTTCTTTTCTCTCGGCCCAGTAAGCATGCTTGGGCAGTGTTAAAATAATAAAAGAGATTTTTTTAATTTATCTCAAAACTAATGAGCACAATATGACTATATGAGTTTATTGGAAAAAAATGAGCATCAGTGATGAGCATCCGAATGCATTTGTTAAGGAAAAAATAAATAAATTATCCACATTTTTCATGCTTTGACACATAACTGAAAAGGTAGATATTAAATATGGCACTTAACCTTTATATAAAAATTTAATTTAATATTTAAATTTTCAAGTGATCAATTTAATATTCAACTATTTTTACTACCTCCTTAATGTTGTTTATTCTGATTACTAATTTGGAATAGATAGCATATCAGTTTACTACTTTTTCTAATACTGTCTAGTACTAATAGATTACTTCTTCCATGTAAGAAATCAGAACAAACAATATTAGTAAGATAGTAAAAATATTTATGCGAAGGTTTATTGCATATTGAATTATCAAATTAAATTCTTGAATAAGAATGACATACAAAATTTGATTATTTTTTTTTAATAACAATGACAACAACAACAAAGAATAATATAATCAGATGATGATCATGATAATGATATTAATAGAAGACAACAATAGAAGTGTGGATTTAAAATCATATGTGTGTTTACTGGAATGGTTTTGATAAATTTAATTTTGTGACGATGTTAGCTAGACTGAAAGCTTTTAATTTTTAGTTTCTAGGTGTTTCTAGCATGTTCTTAAGAACTTTTCTGCTTCATTTGATAAGGTTTTATTATAACATATTAATTATAAGAAATTATAAATTAGTAATTAAACACTATATAACAATGACATTTTAACACCCTCTATGCATTATAATGAGTTATTATAACATTATATTATATTATTATAGGCATTGTTTATCAAGAGAAGCAGATCAAATAATGGTTTGTCAACCATTTTATTTACATATGAAATTATTATTTGACTTATTAGTTATTTAGATCATACACTACTGTTTATAGGTACTGAGATCAAAATTCCAAAACTAGAAATTATTTCTCCTGTAATTTAGCATTGATTTTAAAATTTTAAAATATTCCGTTTCGAATAATCGTTTAAGTTCTCTGTTATTATTTATTTAATTTTCGCCTTTAATTTCAGGTATTTTCTTTCCCAATGAAAAGGAGAACCAGAATTTTTTGTAGATGGTTAAGATGAATCTATGCCCAGAAAATTAAAGAAACCCTATATAATTCTGAAAATGCACCTAGAAAAGTTTGCAGGGGTTTTCAAGACTCTGTTTTTTAAGTGTGTTTTTTTACTTATCAACAAGAGTGAGTTTGGAGATTTTATGGTAGTTTAAGCATTAGACTGGTACATACCATTAGGTAGGTTGTGAATCAGCTAAATATGGTGATACAATTATGGCTTCTAACAAGGTACAAAGAAGCAGCAAATCGAGTCAAAATGGTGGAATCGAACGCTGCTATTGGTAATTGATATTAGGGCTGGGCAAAAAAACCGATCGAACCAAACCAATCCATAATCGAACCAATTCAAACCAAAAATATGGTTTTTTTTCATGGTTCGGTTTGTAATTTTTCAAATCCAAACCAATCTGTAAATTTATGGTTTGGTTTGGAAGGTAAACCAAACCAATCTGTAAGACCAAACCAAACTGTTTTAGAAAAATATAATAATATTTTACTATATGTTTATATGGTTTCATTTGATATTTATTATTTGGTGAATATTAATTAAAATCAACTTGTCCTTTTTAAAATTTTTTTAAGCTCATGATATGTATTTTTTTGTTGATGATGATCTATTGTTTTTTTTAATAGCTTTTTAACTTTGTAAAGTATAAAATTTATTTATTTAGTTATAAACTTTCATTATGTATTAATTATTTAATATATTTTATCAGCTGATTATTTTATTCATTGATGAATTTTGTTAATAGATGATTTTTTTATTTTAGCTAAATTATTGGTAGATAATTGACATGATGATTATATTAAAAATCATAAATTATGACTTACTATGTATTGGTTAGTAATTTATTTTATTGGTGGATAATTGATTTTATAGAGAATTATCGATTAAAAGTATGATGAATTTATAAAGTATTTTGTTATGGTTTATAATATCAACTTTGTGAAATGATATAAATATTTAAGAATCTACAAAAATGTAAAAAAAAAAAAAAACTAAAACAAGAAAAATTTTTTGTTAGAATTTTGATTTAAACCGTAATCTAAACCGAACTAAACCATTATTTAATGGTTTAAAAAATTTATAATCCGAACTAAATCGTTACTTAAGGGTTTGGTTGGGGTGAAAAAAAAAACCAAACTTAAATTATGGTTTGATTTGGTTTTAGGAAAAACCGAACCAAACCGATCTATGCCCACCCTTAATTGATACCAATAAAAGGACCACGAACTAGCAACTTCGATGTTGGATCACAAATGTCTATGTATATATTATTATATAAAATGTTCAGAAGTATGAGTTACTTATTACTACTAGTTTTGAGATGTCAAGACTAATTATTTGTTTTACCTAAATAATACAATATATGAATTGCTCATCATATTAGACATATATAATTTATGTTTTGCATATCATGCCCAAGTGGAAGATATTGATTTTTTTTTCTGATAATAATAATAATGTGGTCACTATGACTAATACAATGCGGAGATTGGAACTTTAAATCTTAAGAATGAGAACTAGAATTTGACGCCATTAGGTTAAATGATCATTATTAGTGATACTAAAATTTATATACTAAGGTTTTAGCTCCCCAAATATGGAATCTCGTTTTTTGGTGCACATATAAACATTGGACTCGAACATTTATGATGATTTAAAAGGTCTTTAACTTGTACAATAGAGTAGGTCATTTGATGGTGATGGACTAGACTTATGTTTGTTTGTATTACATTGATTGATATTCCATGTTGTGCCGTCTGCGTGCCAAATTTTGCGCACTTTGTGTGTTGCGTACTTTTGTATGTCTACTACCTACCCATGCTCCCGTGCCATGCTTTGCGTGCTTTTTTTTGCATGTCGTACCGTGCGACCCATTTATTTGTGTGTTGGTTTGTGCGCCTTCGACTAGGTCTAATATCACATGGTTTATTCAGTTTTTTTTTTTATTATTTTCCTCTCGCAATTTTTTTCAATGGTTTTCAAAATTTTAATTAAACAAATTATTCAAATTAGTTACAAATAAATTATTTATTTTAACATTTAATATTATTAAAATTTAGACAATTATTGAAGCAATATTTTAAACTCTACTAATAATAATATGCATCACATAATTATTTACATTGATAGTAAAAAAAAAAGATTAATTTAATTTAAAAAAATATTACAAATGTGATGAATGGCTGCCTTGTTAACCACCTTAATCATCACCATCACTTGAGGGTTGATAGTGATACGATAGTTGTGGCTTTTGTGGGGGTGATGATGGAGGATGCATCGGTCGATAACCTGCCCATTTAGAGAAATTGTGCATATGGGTATTCATGGAGTTGAGAAAGTTCCCATGCTCTTTTTGGACCTTGGTTATCTGTATTATAGTATTCATTATGTCTTCCATATTATATGTACTGAATCTGGATTATTGCTGTGTTTGAGCTTAACCCTACCACTGTCTGTGTCCATGTCTGTCTCTCATTCCTTCATTGTGCCATGGGAGGGGGAGGAGTAGATCATCTAAGTTGAGATTAAAGCATTGTTCATTTGATTCATTTCCATCTCTCGGTTGTGCTGCACTACCTTGATCTCTAATATATTGGTTGACTTCAGGATCATACCTGAAACCCAACCTTCTTGCTATGTCACTCTTTGTGAATTTGGATCTTGATTTTCTTTTGTGTAATTTGAAGGTCAAATCCCCACAATTTCAGAATGAGTATGATAAGCAACCATATGCAAGATGACTATCATTTCTCTCGAGCACCTAACACATGCATTGTATCATAGCCGACATCTAATGCTCAAGGATCCATCATTACGTCATTAGATAGGCGTTTTTAATAGAGCGTTACTTGAATTCACCCATGGATATATATTGTAGAAAATCATATGAGGGGTTCGTCTACAAATTGGTAATTGATCATTTTGCTTGAGGTGCTTTAGGTGGTTAAATTGACACTCACTAGGACGAATTGGAGTGCTAGCTCGATTAAATACCCGGTGGAATGCATTAGTCATACCTTAATTTTTACACAACTTATTGCCTCCATTGGTTTGATGGAATAGACCGTTCAAATAATTCAAGGTAATATGGAGAACACAACTAACATATAGTGATAGAGGCCTGACTTTGACAACTACTACCCATCCAAGGAACTACATTATCATCTTCTATGCCATCGTTTGTAGTGACATTTGAATAAAACATATGAATGAGATTGGCATATATCTCATTCGGAAGATTCATGAGAGCAACCAAACCAGTATCATGTAAGGTGTTAGTGAAGTTATGCCACTGATTTAACTCATCCATGTTATAATCTTTACTTAGAAGGATGGACTGACAGTAGAACTCAGTTTCTTATCGTGCTCTTATAGCCGCGGTGAGCAAATGGATATAATTATTAGTATCACAATGTGGTTGATGACTAGATAGAGAAGACGTGGATGGTGATGGGGACGAGGACAGGACAAAAAGGGAGTAGGTATTCCTTCCCAGTAACGCCATCATGCAATTACTTTAGTACGACGACGTAAACTTTTTGGATACTCTCGTTATTTATAGTAAAAGTAACTTCTAATACAATTGACAAATGACAAGTGCGTGAAACTGTGAGGGTGATGGTGTGAAAAAAATATAGGTTTGGAATCAACATACCCAGTCGATCGAAGGTATATATAGAACTAACGTGGTCACGGTAAAAAAACAAAAAACAAGTCGGACGTGGACACATCGCCGACCAACATGCCTATGCCGACGATTGATGTAAGCATGTTGGCAGGCAATGTGCCTATGTCGGTGTTAAAAAAAAAAAACTGGCCAGACGTGGGCACATCACCATTAGAAAAAAAGAAAATTCTTACCGGACGTGAGCATGTCACTAGCTAATGTGCTTACGACGATAGCTGACATGGGCACATTGGCCGGCGACGTGTCCACGTCGGTGTTAAAAAAACAATCTGCATGTGGGCATATTGCCAGCCAACGTACTCATGACGGTGGCTGGCATAATATATTGACTATAGGCTCCAAATTGTAACTCCACCCATTTTACAGCAAATTTAGCTATTATTATCTCCTAACCGTTTGTAAGTTGTAATTTAAACATTCTTAACACTTTCTCATTGTTTGTATAGATATCGATATGGTAGGAAACAACAACAACTAGGACAATTTCCCAACTTCAATGAGTTTGATGTCTCATGGATTTTTGGAAACACTATGCAGGTTTTAACACCTTTATGAATCAAATAGGAACTCTGAATATATGGTATCTATGCTCTTACTACTGATGCAAAATATATATTCCTGAATAAGAAGTAGCTAGAGCGGGGTATTTACAAGCTCCACCAACAAACAACAACCGTCTTCCATGGCTAGTGGGAATGATGGAGGAGTAACTTTTCGTTGTGTTTATTTTTTTTAGCATTACTACACAATTATTTGTAATTATTTTCTATTTGTAGGCAACAATTTTTTCTCAACTGAACAATCAATCTCAACATAGAGTAACAATGACTCTGCCATGACCAGCGGTTCTTCGAGACGTCCAAGGAAAAAGACAACAACCATGTGGAAATATTTTACAAAAATCGAATAATTCACATCGATTAGAGAACCTATTAAATATGTCGTTTGTCGAATTTAGGGCAATCAGTTGTCATCTAGGTTCCGCAATGGCACGGGACACTTAAAACAACACAGAAGCACACATGTCCAAAAGGCATGTTGTGATGAATGACCCCACCAATGACAACAGCTGCCATACTAAGCGTGTCAATCCCGTAATATGTCAATTCAATTAGTAAGATCAGGGATGTAACAGGGTTGGCTCTTATAGGATCAAGTTTGGATATATAGTAAAAACCTTATAAGGTTATAGGGTCGGGTTTGGATCATATAACAAAACCGATGGATACCTGATAACCCGGTATTATAATTAAAAAAAATAAAAATATTACTAGAGGAGCAAAGAGAGAAAAGAAGACATGAATGAGCTAGTTTTTCTTTTATATTTATGAATTAGTTACGAATTTAGAACTTTTTATTAAATTTTGTTCAAGTCATGTTTGCTATGGAAATTAATATTATTTGCTGTCCATTATATTTTAGCCCAAACAGGAAATTTAATTTAACCATATTTTTAAAATATTATACGATGACAAAAAAATATATTAATGTGTTTAAACGTTATATAATGAATGTGATCTACAATATTTTCTATCAAATTTACATACATCATTTCATATTTGAGTGTATAGAAAACTTATGTCAAAAGTACCGGCTTTTCTTAAATTTATTATTAAAATTTGAAAATAGGGGGTTTTTTTTTTAAAGAGGGTATAGGGTTAGGTTTCGGGTTCTAAATCAAACCTTGTAGGGCGGGTTTGAATATAGCATCAAAAACCTGTAGGATTATAGGATCGGGTCTGGTAGACCCTATAGGGTAACGAGTCGGGTTTTGGGTTCATATGATCCGCTCGAAACCCGAACCGGTTACATCCCTAAGCAAGATGCGCAAGACCAGCTAATGAAATGGATAGCAACTACAAATATATTATTCCATATAGTTTGTCATGAAAAATTTGATGGTTGGAGTACGAGAGTTATGCAACTCCTATACTAATATGCAGATCAACAAATGTTAAAAATGATATGATTATCCTTTTGAGAAAAGGCATGAACCTCTGAAGGAGCTTTTGTCAAACCTTCTTTTTAGGTATAATCCTCTAAAATAATTTATTGTTCATTAATTTTTTAGGTCATATACTGATATATGATGTTTGCTTTTTATTTAAATAATGCACTCAATTTTGTTTGTGTAGTGTCTTCCTCACCTCAGATGTGTAGAAATCTCCCACTAATATTGTACAATCCAGCTATATATGCGTAACCACTCATTGAATAGATGAATAGTGGTTAATCTAGAAGCAGATTTTTGCTTTCAAGTCATTCTAATAGAGACACACCATCAAGCAATAGTAAATAACATGTTGCAAGACATTCAATCATACGATGTATAGATTACATTTAGTATATCGTTTGATAATGCATCAAACACACTACTACCATTCGTAATCTGAAGCAGTCATTGAAGTCAGTGTGTGATGAAAAGTTATTTCACGTTCGATGTATCTACCATATTTTTAATTTGGCAGTACAAGCAGGCCTTGGAGCTTATTGCTGTGACATACCTATTGAAAAGATATGATATGCAATCAACTATCTTCTTGTTCTGTGGGGATTTAAACAAATGTACGTGGAGTTTGTCAAGGCACATCATTTAAAGGAAAGGCTGCCTGCACTTGATTGTGTAGTTAGGTGGAATTCTACGTTTAAAATGCTTAATTGGGCATTGAAGTGCATAAGGGCTCTAACTTATTTGTACAATACCATACTCAATCCATTTAATCTTACCATTGGTCTAATGGAGAGTCAAGATTAGAAAATAATGCATTCACTTAAAGAGGTCTTGAAGGCATTTCTTGGCCCAACACAACGTTTATCTGGTTCCTACTACTCGACTAGCAATTAGGTACTTCCCCACTTGGTTGACATATCGACGTATTGAGTAAAGCCGCCGGCATAGTCTTCCACGCTGTTGGCGTACATGGATACACTGCCGGTGTTGGGGGTATCTGGACGTGAACCAACCCCGTGGAACTCTCGAAAAATTTTTAGAAATTGGAGTTGCAGTCTACATGGCTCAAGGCCGCCGGTGTAGACTAAAAGCTGATGGAGTATTTTTGAACACTGCCAGTGATGACAAGCGTTGAATTTTAGTGCATTGTGCATCGGTTCAACGCTGCCGGTGTTGAAGGCCGGTGTGTCTTCTGCAGTTTATTTTCAAAAACTTTCTCTAATATTTCCCAAAGCTTGATATATGATCGATTGAATATTTTTGAGTATTGAATGATATGATACGATGTTTAAATGCTATGTTATGACTTTATAATAATTTATTTGAATTTCTTTGATTAGTTATGTTTGAAACTAGTTGATTTGTGCTTGAACTAAGTGAGAAATTTAATATTATATTGTATAGTGATAGATCCTCGCTCGCTACCCCCATTAATTCCCGAGCTAATATAGGTGCGCGGTAACTTGCTTGTTTCTTTGCTAGGATAGGTATTATTCCAAGTTACTCTAAATTAAAAAATTTAATAATTGTTTGTTGAGTGTCTTTTATGCCGTTGAATCTGGTTCAGAGAGCGTAACCCTACTCAGATCGGGGGCATAGTAGTTTTAGGTGCTTAGACTACCCTTGTCATTGACTTTCATAAGCGGTTCAACGGGTAATTGATGGGGAATTTGGTATCGGCATAACATTTGCTTAATCTTGAAAGGATGTAATATGATTTAATTCAATGTTTATGGGAACACTTGAATTAAGTGATATTATAGATCGATTAAGTAAAGTAAAGAAACGGCTAGAAACCCTAGATGAGATTACTCAATCGTTATGGATAAATTTATCTAGGATGGTATGAGTATCCGAGCTACTTATACAACCTCCTGAGTGTCGTGATCATTACTCAGGTTTCCCCAAAATCCCTGTTACCCGGAGTTTGAATATTCCCATGATGTATGACTAACTAAAGATTAAATAATATAATTGGTTGTTGCATTTTGCATTTAGCTTAAGCATGTGTGAATCACTTTGCTTTTGTATTCGTTACTTGAGTACTGGGCCTTTAGCTCATATTTTAACCATTTCAGGTGATGATCCGATGAGTTTTATACGAGTATGGGGTATGGAACCGATTTCGAGGATTTTCTTGATGATTTGGAGGACTAGAGATGGCCTTAGACTTGATGGAATCCATATTTTGTAATAGACTATTATGATAGCTTTTGTGGTTGTATTTAAAGTTCTAGTTGGGTTTTTTATGTAATTTTGTTAAGGCTTGTAAGAAGCCTTTGGTTGTAATATATATAAATATATATACGTACTTAGCTATGTATGACTTGGGATTATTTCTCTTGTGAAATATGTTAATGGTATTAGTTATGTTTTGTTAACATTTTTGAGAAACTATGGTTTCAATTATGTTAATTATGTGGAATTAGACAAACAATTCCTTAAACACTTCCTTTTAGACAACTTTACATATGATCCTACAAGTCATATGTGGTTGGAGAACTGTTATCACCTATTTTAATTATAAGGGTGATCGCGGGTCCTTACCGTATGGTCTAAACCAAGCTCGGCTAGTTGTAACATATGCGCCAATTCACATGCTCATTGAACTAGCTATTTTATTTGTTAAAATAAAAAAAATTAATAATATTATAAAAAAAATTTAAGAGATAAAAATTAAAAATTAGAAAAAAAATAAAAAATAAAGTTAAAATTATTAACAACCATTTTTAAAGACAAAAATTAGTAGGTTTTGTTTTATAAAATTTCAAAATCAAAAGTTTAAATTGTTTATAATATGATGAGTTCAGGTTATCCATCGGGTTTTTTAATGACCCGAACCCGATCGAAACCATATAAAGTCAGCATGTAATTTTTCAAACCCATCTCGTGATCCTGTAGGGTTTTTAATGGTTCGAGCAGGCTGGATACCTTTAATGACCGTCTCGATTGCATCCCTAATCATATCTGACTTTGGTATCACATTTTTACTACCACAAGTGTATGTCACAAATCTGATTCGTTTAAAGACCATGCAGATCAAGTTGATATTATTTTTTTAGTTTAAAGTATGCAACTTCTTATGCGCTTGTTTTTTTTTTAATCCTATTGTTTTTATCCTTTTTATGGGATTGTGCTATCCATACCATGGGATTTATTTCCTTCACTGGTTGGATGTTTTTGCTCTCCAAGCATAAACTATTATATTATTGTGTGGGATAAATTGACTTTAGATGGTGAAATATCCTAACCTTTCACCTAAGTTAAAATTATATTTAGATAGATTCAAAAGATGCAAGCGAAATAGATGATGAATTATGATTTGAAAAGTCAATAAAATTTATTTAGTAAATAGAATTAAGTTAAAATTTGAGATTTGAAATTCTTAAACCCCAAATAGGTTGTTTGAAATGTTTAGTGAATCTCTAAATCCCTAAACTTTAACCCAACATTTCATATTCTTAATCCTCATAAAATTTGAAATCACTTGCTTCCTTGAAAATATCATATTTGGGGCTAAGCTCAAATTAAATATCAATTCGATGTAACCTAATCTTTTAAAGCAGTTCCCTATCTTAAGTTTTTTATTTCTAACCCCTTGGTCTTTAGATTATTTCTTAAATACTTTCAAAGTTAGAGATATTGATATGAAAGTTATAATCTAATACGTTTGTCTTAAAATATCTCTTAATTTTTCCTTACATATATATATATATATACATACCTTTTCTTTTTCCCATTTGGCTACCTTTTCTCTCTCTTCCTTCTTCCTTTTAATCGTTTCTTTTTCTCTCTCTCTTTCCCTTTCTCCCATTTCTCAAAATTCATGCCACAAATCTCAATTTTAACAAGTTTATAAAGGAAATCAAAAATAGAAAACAAGATAGAGGATGAAGATCACGCTAGAGATAACTCCAAACTTAAGAGAAGTGTTGGTAGAAAGAATCAAGAAGTTGGGTTTTTCTCAAAAGATAACCGTTGTTATTCTCTTTGCTTTGATTCTTGTTTATGCATGTAAATGTTATATTCGGACTAGCAATAGGTAAAACTTGTGATGATAATGGTAAATCGAGAATATATGGGCTTGTTTATTAAAAACCTATTATATGTAATTTGTGTAGACCAAGTGTTTAATGAAATGTTTTAGAGGAATATGATATAGATATGTGTATAGAAGTGTGTAGGAGACCAATTTATGCATGTTTTTTATATTTCTACAAGTAGTTGTTATTGATGTATGTTGGATTAAGTAGTTAAAAGTAATATATAAAAAGATATAGGAATTTGTAATAGGGATTCCCCTGTTCATCACGATTGTTACACGACCCGTGATCTCCTTAGCATAAATCATTTTGAAACATGACAGCTGATCACGGCCATGACGAAGAGTGTGATCTTCTCTGATCACATTTTTCTCCTTGATCACGGCGTGACAAGGACCATATTGGTCATCATCCCCTATTACGACTGTGATGAGGTAAACGATGGAGATCATATACCTTATTACGAGTGTAATGAAGATGGTGATGAAGATTACAGCCTCCATCTCAGGCGTGATTGTCCTCTGGTACTGTTCATAAAGAAGAAAAGAAAAAGAAGAAAGAAAGAAAAATAAAATGAAATAGATAATGATAAATGATATGTTATGTTAGTTAATTTGTATAATTAAGATTGAGTTAAGATAATTTGTGTATTAATAATTAATTAGAGTTTACATAGCTCTTGAGTATAAAATGAACTTAGTTAGTTAACTTAAGTTTAACTTGATCTAAATGAACTTAAATGAACTAAAATGAATTAGATTGATTTAGTTTAATCACTTTGACTTAGTAATTGAATTAAATGGTTAATTCTAATCAATTTGGCTAAGTTAATGTGATATAGACTCAATAAATGATGATTAGCTTTAATTAATAAATTAGGATAATCTTAATTTAACATAGTGAATATGTTGTTTCAAATGGTTGTTTCTTAGAAATGTATGTTTTTAGAATGTGAATGATGTGATGATGCTTTTGTAATAAAATACTATAATCAAAGTGAAAAGAAATACTTTGACAGATAAAGGAGAACTAACCGTATTTTGGCGGGGCAATATTCACAACCATAGAAGGGTTCCTATTTAGTGTCTGATCAAATAGGATAATAAAACAAGTTTGATATAAGTAGATATTTAATTAGATTTGTTATACAAGTTTAATTATTGAACATATATTTTCTTCTAAGCTGATTCTATGATTTATCCTCTAAGAGGGACTCCGTTCAACCTTTTGATTCTAATTGGTTTTTAAATAGATAAGGTGTGTAGTAATTGTATGTATGCTAGGATAGGGATCTAAAATGGATTAAGAACTTAAAGACAACCTAAGTATTGAGTATTGTTTTGTGTTGTGCCGTTGCATCCGGTGGGGAGAAACAACCTTGTCCGAGTGCATACGGTAGTTTAGGTGCTTATGCCACCCTCATCATGATGCAATGACATTTGTAGGTGGCTCGACGAGTAACCAATGGGGTAAACAGTATCGGTGTAACGTCTATCTTGATCGGTGAGAAGTAATACATTGGGGTTTACGTTTTGGGACCGGTTGAACTCTTTTATATTATGGACTGAGATGGGTAGAGTACATGTAATGACTGTAAACCTTAATGAGGCTTTTATTCTTTATCGGTTATATCATCTAGGCGATATAGGGATCTAGACTACTTATACCAATCCTTTTAGCAACTGTGTTACTCAGGAGTCCCAGATTCCTTTTGACTTGTTTCGGGAGTACGAGTGCTCAGTGTTGAGTTGTTTATTTTAATGGAAAGATATAACTTTTTAATTGATGCATTGCATTTAGTTAAGCTTGTGTCACTTCGTATGTGATTGTGTTGCTGTGTACTGGGCTTCGACTCATTATTGTCATTGTTGTTCTTTTTCTAGGTTTTGAATTGATGATTGATGAGGATGAATGTGATGTGATGATTATGGTGTTGATGATGATGATGAAGATGATGATGGAGTTGTTGTTGATGATGATTGATGTGATGATGCTTGGCTTGAGTTTTGGGCGATGTTTGATAAGTGATGCGAGTTAGAGTCATGGATATCATTTATATTTGTTTTTATTTATGTTTTAAGAGCTAGATTTACATTTTTAAATCTATAATATTCTTTAAGGGGCATGTGGAGCCTAAATGTTTTGAAATTGTAGATTTACCTTTAAGGGTAGATTATAAAATATTTTATAAAGTCTTGTTTCTTAGAAAGTTGGTTTGCTCTGGTAGGAGTAAAATTCTTTATTATGTTTTTATAAAGTTTAGTACACCGCTGCTAAATTCAGTTAGATTAGAAATGTAAGCAAACGATTTCATTGACTAAAATCGGCTAACAATATTCAACATAAGCATATCATTCTAGGAAACCTGAGCGTGTAATACATAAACTACTATACATGGCGATAATGCCTTGATTAAATTTATGGTGTTACAAATGGGATAGCTCATCTATACTATTTTGTATTTTCATTTTGGTTGATATAAGTTTCTTCCTGGAAGAATTGAGAATAAAAGGTCTCCGTAATTTTTATTCCAAGAAAAAACTAAAAAATTGTTTAACCAATCTAATAATAATAATATTGGATAGGGGTAATCATTAGCAAAAAGATAGATTATTTATCTGAGATTGAGTTTGGTGATGATGAACATAAATAAAGCATAAATAACTAAAAATATGTTTAACCAATGTAATAATAATGGATATGGTGGTTATCATTAGCAAAAAGATGGATTATTTATTTGAGATTGAGTTCGGTGATGATGAACATAAATAAAATTGACAAGAATAAAATATGAAATACACAACAATGCCATTTATACTTTAGATTTACTTTGACTCTAGCATATGCATTGATAAGGCTAAAAAAGTAAAATCACATGGGAAAATCTTAATCAAGATGATGCTCTCATGATCATCTATATATGCTATATTTAGGTATACAATCGAGCCTATTGTTATGGAGTACTCGACCCATTCAACCAAAACCGTACAGGATTTTGGGATGAATTTAAGTATTGTTTTGAAATCCTATGGAATTTCAAGTTTTAGTTATGATCCATAGAAAAACCTAACCAATAATAATAATAATAATAGCCAATGGTTTTATGACCTAGTGGCATCATCATTGTACTCACAAATAAATGGTACCAAAGGTCGAATCCTCCCCCTCATGCAATATTGAAAACAACAACAACAAACAATAATAATGTCTTATACCATATTACTACTCAGCATACTCATATATTGTCTCACCGACATTCATCCATCTTCATTCTTCTTCTATCACCTAGTCACACTCTTGTTGCTAAAAAACTTAGTTTGTTATAGGCTATTTATTATATGTTAAAACAAAATGGTAATTGGTGGCATCTTACATTCCTTGTTAATTACAAATGGAAATAGAGACAATGGTTATTTTATATTTTTATTTATCATTAGTTTCAAGTTTAAGTTATTTTATCTATAATTTGGGAAAAAAGATTACCTCATCTATACACACATATACAGTTGGAAATCAATATACCTCATCTATACACACATACACAGTTGGAAATCAATAGACTTGGAAAAGCATGTAAATTACCAACATTGTTGCAAATGCTATGATATATATGGCAATATGTTTGATTATTTCTTAAGAAAATTTAAAAATGAAAAAAAGGCAACTAATCAAAATTCTTTTGGGGATGAGTCATAGGTAGAGTGAGGAGAAAAAAAACCTAGAGTTTTTCCTGGGTTTTAGGGAACTCTATACACAATAACAAGATGAGATTAAGTTTTGTATGAGCCATCCTAAACTTGCCTCAATTACATCCTTAGCTCTTATTATATATTTTAATATATAAAATGAATAAAATTATAACATTTTTTTCATGCATGATGGTGTATAATTATATGAAAAAAATTTCAAAGGAAGAGCCCACATTGTGCAAATTAAAAAAACAAATATGAGCCTATATCTTTTTTCTATACAATTAAGGGATTGTTTTCATTTTCTTTATCTTACAATGTCCATCCCAACCATATCATATCCTACTAAGTACAATTCATTGTATGTTACTTATGGTCGAAAAATTCAATCCTTTTATCTAAAGGTGCATAAATATGGACCTTCTTTTGCATTTAAACATGGGGTATTTTTAAATTAATCCCTTGAACTTTTACTAAGGTAAAGATTCACCCTCTCAACTTTCAAAGTGAGCTTTTTGACCTCTTAAACTTTCAAAAACTGGCATTTTTAAAGATAACTAACTTTTTCCATGAATTTGAGGGGTAAATCCATACATAGATAAAAGTTTCGAGGGTGATACCACATGGGTGAAATTTCGAAGAGTTTTTTGCAACTTCCTTGTTTTGTTCTAATAGAAAATGTTAAGTGTTCTTAACTGCACTAATTTTGGAAAGTTTAAGAGTCAAAAAGTTCACTTGGAAAGTTCAAGGGTGAATCCTCACCTAGGTAAAATTTTAGGGATGTAATTTACAATCTCCCTTAAAAATATATAATGTAACAAGTAGAAAAGGCATATGTTATAGCAAAGGCATTTCATTTAGATAATATTTATTTTTATTTTAAAATTTATTAATTTTAAAATTAATAAATTAAATAGTTTAGGCCTTGTTTTTATCAAAAACCATCTTATAATGTCAATTGTATTATATCCCAGTATGTCACATTTGGTACGGGAGAAAGAGAACCCAAAATGAAATTGCGATTCCAAGTTCCATTCCAATTTCTATGTTTAGTTATATTTTTAAAATCTATAATCGTGATTCTTAAGAATCGATGATTATAGCTACGGGTAGGCACAAATTGGTTTTTAGTAAACCGAACCAAACCAAATATAATTTACTATTTTTTTTCATCTCAAACCAAATCATTAAGTAATGGATTGGCTCGGATTAGAATTATTCTAAAGCATTAACTAGCACATTAGTTCGGTTTAAATTATAAATTAAATCAAAATTCTAATTAAAAATTTTCTTTATTCTATTTTTCTTTTACATTTGTATGGATATTCAAATGTTTACATTACTTTACTAAATTTATATTGCAAATCATAATAAAATACTTTATAGATATATCAAGCTCATAATCCATAGTCCTCCATAAAATTATTAAGTGGCAATCAATTATCTACTAACAAAATATATTCACTAACTAATACATAATAAGTCTAATCTATAATTTTTAGTAAAACCATCAAGTCAATCATCTATCAATAAATTTAACAAAAAAAAAAAAATCATCTATAAAAAAATTCATCACAAATAAAAGTGCTGAAAAAAATACATAAAAACAATTAATATACAATAAGAATTATAACTGTATAAACGAATTCCATATTCCACAAAGTTAAAATTATTAAAAACAAAATTTCCTCACCAAGAAAAGAAAATAGATCATGAGCCTAAAAAACAATTTTAAAAAGGAAAAACTTAATGATAATTAATATTTATCAAACAATAAATATCATAATGAAACTATAATAACATATACGACCTTTAACCAATGTAAAAAAAAAAAAAAATTATAGCTAATAGTAAAATACTATTATGGTTTTCTAAAATTGTTTGGTTCAATTTTACACACTGATTCTGTTTGCCCTTCCAAACCAACTATAAATTTACAAATTGATTTGGATCCATAATTTTCAAAACCATATTATTTAAAAAAAAAAAGTGTTTTCAGTTGGTTTGATTTGGTTTGGTTGGGTTTTTTGCCCACTCATAATTTCGACTTTGTGAGAGATTTTGATTCTGCTATCTTAAGGCAGAATCACAATTCTATTCATTCGTTAAAATGATTACTATTATAATTAATTTTTATCTTTGTATATATTAATGTTCATATTACTTACTAATAATACTTTTGACAAATATCATATCAATTCTATTATATTTCATAATATATCCAAATAAATGAATAAATTTATAATTCTCTCTCTTATTTCATTGCATGTCATTTGCCATTCCGAACTGTTACCACCTAACAAACGTGACAATAATTCATTCATGCTTTCTCGGTTGGTAAGAGCATTTAAAGAGATTAAATGAAGAGCTATAATTTGTCCTTCTCCAAGACCAAACCAACTGTCCGTAACATGCCTTTCCCAAGTTGCAATTATGGACTTTTCTGCCGACAAATTATATTTATGATATTGGACCAACTACAATAATATCATGGCACCATAATTTTTCATGCCACATGTTCCCTTTTTTTCATGTTGCAAATACTGAATATCTACAAGTACAACCTGCATTTTTTCCAAAGAAAAAAAATTGCATTTTATGCGAAAGAAAGCAAAAACGGTGAAGGATCCCCCATCTCAGCCCCACAATCTCAACCTTTGCTGAGGTGGGTAAGGTGTGGATGTCACGTGCGTTAGTTTTTTTTTTTTTTTCCTTTTATAGAAAGGTTAGGTTAATCTTTCTGTCAAACACTTAATATTTACAATTAGAAAGAAAAAAAAATTAGAGATATGAGAGTACATATACAAGTGTCAAAATGTGTTAGATGATCCATAAATAAAAAAGAACTCCTTTTATACCAAAGGTCTCTGCAAGTGGAGAGTTTATATTATTCTAGTTTATTAACTAAGAGTTTATATTGTCTTAAATCTCCAAATGCCTTTTCAACTTATCATACATCAATAAATATACATAACTCTTACCATAATTTTATACTCTCTCTATTGAATTGTCTTAAATCCCTTGCCATAAATGTCTCATTTCAACTTCTTCCTGATAAATATCATCATCGTATAATCCAATATTTCCAGTAACATGATAAAAAAAGAATTCAAATCTTTAATTTCTCCTTCCAAGACAATAACGATCTTCAAATATATATCTTTTACCCCTTGCCACATTTGAACATATATCCTCCATGAGTAACAATTGGTGAAGCTTAGCCAATAGCGAAAACGTAGGCGGCTATCAGCATTAATTCCCATCTTCTTCTCCAACCATATCCACTGAGTCGGACCAAATCATTGAGTTTATTGCGGTGTTTAAAGCATATCCATCGACCATTGTTTCATCAACTCTTTGTTATTCAATTCTAGGTAATTCCAAGTCTTACTTCTCTTAGCGTATGTGTATTTATCTATGTATATATTTGACTTGAATATAGGATCTTGTACGAATTCCTTAGTACATGTGACATGGTTGTTCAATGAAAAAAAAAAAAATGAGGCGCGTGTGAGTGGGTGTGGATCTGATTGGTCTCAGCGCGTGTAAGTGGATGTGGATTTATTTGGTTGAAAGTGCATGAATTGCATGAATTTATTTGGTTGAAGTTGCAATACGTCTCTTGCCGCTAGCAGGAGCCCCAGCAAAAGTCGATCGAGGAATCCAATGGATCACAAAATGCGATCTGATTGCCTTTTCCTGTTGCAATGCACCTTATAGGAGGAAATCATGTTGGGGTTTCGGCCGAGATAATCTTTGCAAGAACTGCAAAAGTCCAAGGCATTTTGCAAGAGAATGTCCAAACGTGTCAACTTGCCATAATTATGGCCTTTCTGGCCATATCGCTGTGGATAACATTACCAAACAATAAGAAAAACTTTCAGTCGGAGGGAATATGTGAGCTTACATAGTGGCAAGTGATGATACTCTTGTTTCTTTGATTCTGAGCTAATAGAATGATGGATGTAACAATGTTATCTAGCATTTATTTTTTATTTTTTATCCTTAATTCAACACAAGCAAACTATACTCATACACAAATATGATTATATCTCCCTTTTTATATTAGATTTACTTGCATTTTTTCACTAATTCCTCCTTTCCTTGATTTATTTTTTTTTTTTTACAGGCATTAGCTCACCAAAGGACCAATAGAGGTTGATGGCAAAAGAGGGGAGGAATAGCCAATTTCAACAAATTGCAATCATCAAACCAAAGGAAATAGGAAGCAATCAAGCCATCGGAGTCTAAGTTGCTAAGTAGAAAGACACATTGCAGTCAAACCTTAAATACAGAAGCCATGAAACAAACTTAAGCTCAAAAGGCCAGACAGAAGGAGACTAAAGCTAGATAAGCACCAATTGTTGAAGTTATCAAACAAAGGGACTTGCTGGTGTGCTAGGATGGTAATCCACTACAAATTTAGTTACCGCAACACTAGTGGACAGATGAAACTATTTCTAAAGATACGTTTTGGGACAAAGCTTCTCGCCCCAAGTTGTATGCAACTCCCCTTATTGATGATGATTTCGATTGATCGAGCCTGGGTTGTGCGTCGATTCTAGGAGCACCATTAGGGGGACCCAGTTCTACATTTCAAGAATGAGCGAAAGGAGCCACCACTTTTCAGTACACACTTCACATTTCTTAAGGAGTTACCACCTGGATGGAGCGACTGGGTAGACTACGTCACTAACCAGCTAGAATACGTAAAGCTTTTGAAACAAGCCAAAGTCTATGGTGCCATCATTACCTCTGTTTGCTTATGGCTCGTCAGTACAAAGAAGATGGAAGTATGGTGTGCATCATCTCTGCTGAGTACCCAAACTCATACATTTATCACTGCATGGGGGGAAATATCATTAACTCTTAAAGACGTGGTCATGCTCTTGAACCTAGAATGTTCTGGCTAACTAATGTTGTGAAGTTGTGACTTCGCGTGAAGAGCACCACCTCAAAGCATCTTTGCTAGCGGCTCTGAAGCTCACTCGTGATGATAAGAAGAAACCATGTTTCTCTATCTGGATAACACACTTCTTCGAAGAGTAGAAAAAGAACATGCCTCAAGTAGCGGGATCAGCTCATGGAAAAGAGTAAGTATGTTCATATTATTGCTCTATACTTGACTTCTCTAACTAATATGTTTCTCTTTTGGTTCTTTGATGTACAGGTATGAACTTACAGGCTTCATTGTATTTTGGTTGCCACTGTTCGTGTTCCTTGATGGGTCGGAAGAATGTGTAAACCCTTAGCTTTTTGCTTTGGCCGTACACATCGCACAGGGTCAATTCTTTGCACTAGCTCCTTTCTACCTGTGGTCCTTATATTGACGTCTCGACCTGTACCACTAAGCTTCTATCCGTTCCAAGGGTAGATATGTGGACGTATCTCATGTAGACTTACTTTTCTTACAGCTATTCTTCTGTGAGCGCTTTCGGAACCACCTTACACAATCAACCATCAACAGGGATTCAAATCTTACTGTTCGTCGGGCATGGGCGTGGGTTGGAGTAGAGATCAATCGACGACTTCTTCAGCTCATCGATGTCGAGAAGGAGTTTACATTTTGACCTTTTGTAGAACCTCTTGAAGGTTATCAAGATGATGACGGGCTTTATCCTCCAGGCTATGAAGGGGAGGTTATCTTCGTTGATAATTAGGAATGCAACTGGGATGGGTTTGGGCTGGGTATACTAAAGCTCGAACCTGAACCCGATACCCAATAGGATTCCAAAAACCCATCCCAAACCCTATAGGTT
Source organism: Combretum micranthum (assembly GCA_024138025.1). NCBI lineage: Eukaryota > Viridiplantae > Streptophyta > Magnoliopsida > Myrtales > Combretaceae > Combretum > Combretum micranthum. The sequence continues at coordinate 289,507 of JAMXBD010000460.1, forward strand.
TTTTGTCCATGAACCAAAAAGGTTAATTAATTGATGAATTTGATCCAAATATAGATTTAATTGAGTGATTACACATATATTGGTCTTTTATAATTAAATTATCCCTTATATTTTTATTTTTTGTGATCCTAGTTCGACCTCCGGTGGAACCCGGTCCAACACTTCGACCCCTGACCCCCTAGCCTGTCCGAGTCAAACCCCGGTCCGGTTCTGACAACATTGGATTTACTCATAATTAGATTAAGCATATATAATATAAATATGATATAAATAAGTAATAGATATAAACCAAATGCAAATACAATAAAATACAGATAAAGTAAAGAAGCTAATAAGCATGAAGGGCTATCTCATTTTAGCCGCTGTGGCATCCACCGTAATGGTAGATGCGGGTGCAAGTGTCACATGGGGGGTATCTTCAAAGCCATCACATATTGTATTTAGGTTCTTGGATTCATGATAGGGTGACCAGGTTAATAAACTTTTAAGTACCAGGTTAACAAACTTTTAAGTAACATTCTAACGGCAAAAATTTAATCTTACCGAACTTTGCTTACCTACCTATCAAGATACATTGTATCCGGATTATTTTATAATATTTTTGAGAATGAACCGAGTTTTGGCTGTAGGCTATTGTCTATACACTGGCCTCCACTCCAAAGTCCATATATATATATATATATATATATAAATGGAAAAATCAGTTAAGTAAGTAGTAGTAGTAATAAAATGTGATGTTTTAGTATGGACTGACAGTAAAAAAATTAATCTCTATAATAAAAAATTAGTAAAATAGCTTATATCACTATACATATGATCAACGATCATTATTTTTGTAATAAAAATTTATATTTAGAAATAGAGTAAGACCTAGTTTTTTTTAATAATGCCTTAAATTGGTGATCTCTTAATTGCACTTCCTAGAAATAATCTATCAAATGTCAAAAGGGTATAAAATCTTCCATAGATATAACACATGTCTACCAATCATATAAAATTAAATTAAATTAAATAAATACAAATCACATCATTTTAATTACTAAAATGCCTAGTCAAAATTGCATCTATCTTTTAATTTATAAAGAAACTTTGTGTATTGCAAGTGATTTAAGAATTTCACTATATTGCATCTATTTTTTATAAAGAAACTGTGTGTATGGCATTTGATTTAAGGATTTCACTATATGACAAAATCACATATTGATCATACGACATTCAAATTGTATATTGAATATACGATAGTATTTATATAATCATTCTTATAATATTGATATTTGTGTAAATAAATTTACGATGAATCAATAAACAAATAAATATCTCGTACTCCATTGCTTTCTATATTACTACACTTTTTAAGGCGGCATTTTCTCTATTGTAAGTTGTAACCCCCGGTAATCCACATTTTAATGGCTTCTAGGCTATTCTCTCTTTCAAAATGGGTAACCGGATAAGTTTGGATAAAGGCTTCCATATCCTCTCATGTCTATGTACAGCAAGTGAAACTTGCTTCCCCGCATCAGCCAGTATTTGGTGGATTAAATTCTTGATAAACTGACTCCTTTGGAATTTTTTTTTTCAACATCACACAACTAAATCTATATTTAGATCAAATTCATCAATTAATTATTAAATAAACATGATATAATGATTATATTTTATAAATTTATAATAAAGTACGAATAAATAATTAAATTTTTAGTTTTTTCTTTATTTTTTTAGTTTTTTCAGTCTTGATAAGTCGATTCGACCTCTTGGGTTTCATTGTTCGATAGCCTGGTCAACTGAGTCAATTCAAGTCTGTTAGCTCGATGTAAAAACAAGTCTTAGGTAAGACCAGGCTCGACATTAATGCTAGTTCCATCGAACCAGGTTGAATCGGCCGGTTCGGGCTGGTTTTGATAACAATGGTCGTAATCCCATTTGTCTACCAGGAGTTGCAATTATTGTTCATATGATACAAGTCCCAATTCTATTGTTTGTAATATCATAACCCCACAATTCCAATATTTATAAAATCACTATGGTTAGGTGAAAAAAAAAAAAAGGAAAACACAAAAAGCATATGTTTTTGTAAGTTCTTCTAAATCAAGTGGCTCTTGATAAGAGTAGGAAAAAAGGCCAACCAAGTTGAACCAATTCATAATTAAACCAAATCAAATAAAAAATATGGGGTTTTTTTAATAAAAATTTATGCTTGTTATATTATATTCTAGTTATTTTGGTATCATTTTTATCGTTTTAAATAAACATTAATTAAAGTAAATAATGATGAAAAAATGATAATTTTACTCATAAACTTACCAAACAAATATGATGCAGATATGATATAGATAAGTTATAGATGTAGATTAAATACAGTTAATACAGATAAAAATCCAACAATTCAAATAGACCTTTAGTTTGAAAAATTCCAATCTGAACAAAACCGCAAATAAATTCTCTCTCTAAACCAAAAATGGAATTTAAATATATTCCCCTTAGTTCCTTACCTCTCTATTCTATTCTTCCTATCTCCCTTATCCCAAACATAATTAAGGCTCTTAGAGCATCATATCCTGCAAAACTTCTATGAGGCGCATAAAGTGCCACATAAACAATTTTAAGGACCTCTATTTTTCAATGAATCTCACTACTTTATTTCTAATGTCCTTTATATCTTTTTAAATTTTGTGGGTCTCATTTACTTTACACAATATACCTAACAAAAAAAAAATAAAAAGATTATAAAAAAGGTGAAAAATCTTACTTTTTAGAAACCCAAAAAGTTACACCTTTACCCATTTCTAAGAACCCTAAAAAGTAAGATCTTCAATATAAAGAACCCTGTAAAAAAGCCCCCATTATTGTGGAGTCTTTTAACATGAATGATCTTAAAAAGTTGTTTAATATTTTTAATTTTTTTTAAAATATCAATATCTTATAAAATATACATGGTTATACATTTATTTTGTTTATTTTTTTTACAGTAATAAATGGAAAATAAAGGGAAAAAAAGAAGAATTAATAAATTGACATGACACATAGAGATACTAAAATGAAAGATCTCAGATAAAGTAAAAAGGAGAGAGAGAGACTCTCAAGGAGCAGTATAACATTTATACTGTGTTTGGTATAGGAGAAATTAAGGAGAATTAAACGGCATTCTTATTTATTTTCAAAGGAAAAAACAAGGGAAGAGAAAATGATGTAATATTTCCTTTGTCCCATAATTTTTTTGTCTCCTAAAAAATCGAAAGAATCAAGAGGTAATGAGGAGAATTTTGAAATTACTCTTATGCACTTCTTTTAAAGATTAATTATTATCTTTTAATGGTATACAAGCAATTTACCATTATATCTTATTTTTTTCTTTTGTAATAATTAATATTCTATAATTTTTTTTTCATTCATTATCCAAACAAATAAAAGAATTCAAATTACTTAGTAATCCTCCTTTTTTTTTTTTTTACTTCCTAAATTATTTCATTATGCCAAATAAAGTGTTAAGGATCTTAATGAGGTCTAATATAATGAACATTAATAGTATCACTATCAAGTTCTTTCAGGTACTAAATTAATTAATTCTAAAATTTTTGAAGTATTAAATTGATCAATTTCAAAATTTTAATACTAAATTGATTATTTTAAAAATTCAAATACCTAAATATATATTTTATAAAAATTCATGTATCATTTATCATATTATTTTATCAAAATTTAGATATCATTTGTCATATTATTCAATTTTAAAATCACTATGGTTCGTATTATTTAGATTTTTCAAAGAAAAATAGATCTATGGAGATAGAGACGAAGAAATTCTTAATTATCATCCATCTCCGTACGAAACCGACGCCAATGGCAGTGACCCTGAATTGAAATTGTGGTCCATGGTTTTGGTCCCATTTCCGTTACTTGTAATATCACAGCCTCATCATTTGTCATGCCATGTCCTTCGGTTTTTATTTTCGTATTGCAAATAAACTTTTTTTTTTGGGGTGGAAATATTTGTCATTAACTAGAAATAAGGACACGGAGTCCCATAGACATTACAACCAGAGCATATATGTCCAAATAGATACAGAAAAAGAACAAACAGTAAGAAAGCCTTCAATGCATTTAATTACTAATAGTTTTTTAATATATGATTGTATTAGTGGTGATTATTATAAAAATTATCTATTTAATTTATATGTTAAAGTATAATCGATAATTACTCATAATGTGAATATAGAAGTGGTATGTACTAGCTATCAATATTTTTCCAACCACATCAGCTAGGAAAAGCAAGAAACAACAGAGCTTCGAGAGGTCCTGACGGCACCAAATTGATTATTATCCTTCTGGAGCAATAATGGTAGAACAAAATCTGAAGGTACAAAGCTATCCAAAATCCTACTCCAGGATATGCATCATGCTTGGTAATTATGTTGCTAACAAATTTGCTTCTCCATCACCTGTATTTTTAAGAAAAAGGAACTAATGATGGTCAAGGTAATAAACGAGAAAAATTATATCATTTTAGCCTCTGTAGCGTCCATCTTAGACGCAGACGTGGGCGACGAGTCACATGGAGGATATTCTCAAAACCATCACATGTTTTACACATATTCTCTTCGATCTCTTGTAGAAGTTTAAAATTATTATTACTTTATTAAACATAGGGCCTGGCTTCTTTGGTAGAGTTTCGGGAGTTTAGTTTCTAATATTGGGATGATTAAGGAGAGATTTAGTACAATGAATTTAATCTGATAGATGACATTGATTGCTGAGCTTTGTAAATATCTTAATTCTCTCCACATTTCAAACCATCCAAAAATTTGATAAGATTACTACTATAAAATTATCTTGGATGCTTGATAGCTCCTCTATCAAAGTGGACCGTATATTGGTTGCAGACTGTACGCTCAGTTGACCTCTGCATGTAAAGGATGAATGGAAAAATCGGCTGAAAAAGAAAGAAAAATATAAAAAGCAGATGTTCGTGTAAATTAAGCTTCCCTAAATCAAATGGTCCTTGGCACCGTTATCTTCAATAATTGATCAAGTTTCTCTTACAAGGGATATCTCAATGCTTTGAAGCACAGAAAGAGCCATACCCATTAGTAGGATGAAAGTTTGGGTTCAAAAGTTCCAGTAGAGAATAAGAAATTTTAGTAATGTAGAAAGAAGATAAATGTTATTTTATGTTCTTTTTTCAATTTTATTTTCAAAAGAATTTTCGTTAAAAGTTGGGCAAAATTTGTCAAGATACCATATAATCCTCTTTAACCTTATAACAAACGAAAAATTATTTTGTAAGCAAACCGAGTTAATTGAATTTGTTCTAAATCAACGTTTCAGATATTTTATTATATTATGTAATCACTTCTACATCACTAGAGTTAAAAATCCAGTAAAAATTATGGCAATAGAATTTATTATATATGTATATTTTTATTTTTCAAGGGGTGGGGTTGGATAGGAATAAATATTTACTATCACACTTGCAACTTTTTATTTATCGAGACAAAATGGACAGCATTCCCCCCGTACAGTAAATTTCTCTCCCTCCTTTTTTATATATATTATGCCCAGCCACGCTTCTAAAGATTATCACTCCATATATTTTCACTATGGGCACCCATTACACTCCCTCCCTCTCAATCATCCTCACTCCTATTAACTTCCTAATTATAATATTATTCACCCAAAACATCCAACACTCACTTTGCAAAACCCTGCTAGCAGAAGACATCAACCACAACGGCACCACCACCATCAACGTCCTAAGCCCAAGGTGTGCAGGAAATGGTGGCCCAAACGGGTGCCTCGTAGCTTATGATAATGAGGCACAGGCTGAGTCAGAATTCATGATGGATTCAGATACTGCCACAATTATGAGACGTTCCATGGTCGCTGTCGACAGCATCTCCTCTGCATCACTTGTTCGTGGAGTTACCCCTTGCGGCAGCGGTCGTGGTCGATACGTTAAATGCCTTCCTGATCCGAATAAAAAAAGAGGCAGGTGCTACATCTATAGCAGAGATTGTCGATAAGCTTTGGATGCTGCATACATGGACTGCTTCTGTTGTCCAACACAAAGTCTATAACTACCCTGAAGTTTATTATACTTATTACCAGGTTGCATATATATATATATATATATATATGTATGTATTTATTACTTGTGATGTTAAGTGTAATATGTCATTTATGTGGTTGTATTATTTATGAATTCTGTTGGATAGTTAATTTAAGTTTGCTCTTAGCAATGGTTTTCTTTTTTATTTTCTTTTTTTGGCTGATTAGCATTGGTCATTATTATGTCCAATACACTGATTCGTAGATCCGTGTGTTGTTGTATAATTTTGTCATGCAATTGTAATAAATTAATTAAACGGTTGTTATTATTATTATTATTTCATAAAAAATTTATTAATTAAACGGTAATTATTATTCTTCATTTTATACTATTATTGAATTCATGTAACTTTATTGGCAGTTTTCAATAGTATGTACGTGTACGTACATTTACTTTAGCATTGTCTTTTGGCTATTGATAACTTTCAGCATCTATGGTTTGTATTTTACAATTTTTTTTTTTTTTTTGGCCCCAATAAGTATCCTTGGGCAATCTTAAAATAATAAGAGAGAATTTTTAATTTATCTCAAAACTAATGAGCATAATAATATGACTATAGGAGTGTATCGGAAAAAATGAGCATCACTGATGAGCATCCCAATGCATTTGTTAAAGAAAAAATAAATAAATTATCCACATTTTTCATGCTTTGACACATACTTTAAAGGTAGATATCAAATTTCATATTTGAATTTTACATAAAAATTTAATTTAATATTTAAATTTTCAAGTAATCAATTTAATGTCTAATTATTTTTATTACTTTCTTAATGTTATTTACTACTAGTAATTTGAGAGAAATAGCATATTTTCTTATTATTTTTTCTAACACCGTCTAGTATTAATAAATTGCTTCTTACATTTAAGAAATCAAAACAAACAATACTAGTAGGATAGCAAAAATAGTTACAAGAGTTAATTGGATCGATATTGAATTGTCAAATTAAATTCTTGTGTAAGAATGAGATAACGCATTTGATATATATTATTTTAAATAATAATAACAACAACAAAGAATAACATAATAAGTGGTGATGATGATAATATTTATAGAAGACAACAATAGAAGCGTGAATTTAAAACCATATGTGCGTATCCTGGCAAATGGTTTTGGTAAATTTGATTTCGTGACGATGTTAGACAAAAAGCTTTTAATTTTTAGTTTGTAGGTGCTTCTAGCATGTTCTTAAGAACTTTACTGCTTCATTTGATAAGGTTTTATTATAACATTTTAATTATAAGAAATAAAAAGAGAAATTATAAATTACTATTTAGACACTACATAACAATGACATTTAACACCCCTATACATTATGTGAGTTATTATAACCCTATATTATTGTTTGTCAAGAGAAGCAGATCAAATCATTGTTTGTCAACCATTTTATTATCTACATATAAATTATTATTTGAATTATTATTATTTTTTTTGGCCAATTACAATAAGGGTGAGGAATTCGAATCTGGAATCTTTTAATGAGAAATCAAAGGATACCACTAGACTATAAGACTATTAGCTATTATTTTACTAGTTATTTAGATTATACACTACCATTCATAGGCAATAAGATTGAAATTCCTAAAGTAGAAATAATTTCTCCTGTTATTTAGCATTTAAAACTTAGATTTTAAAAATTTTAAATATTCCGTTTCAATTAATCATTTATGTTCTCTGTTATTATTTATTTAATTTTCACCTTTAATTTCAGGTATTTTCTTTCCCAATGAAAAGGAGAACCAGATTTTTTTTGTAGACGGGTAAGATGCATCTATGCCCAACGAATTAAAGAAACCCTATATAATTCTGAACGTTAAATCCTACAACTGAAGATACCTTGCCTTCCTTTCACCCACCTGTGTCTTCTACCCCTTCGCTTCCATCTCTAAATACCTCCCCTCCATCCTACCGTGATAAGGTTCTTCATGTGGTTCTAATTACGCCCACTGTTTTGGTCTGGATATGTCTACACCTGAGGATACAGATATAGACGAGGATGCCTTTCAGCACTCTCCCAAACATGCGGAAGCACACTTAGGAAATGGGCCTTGTACCATATCCTTCGTGATGGCGGAGAAGCAGCGTTTTAGACAATCCTGAAATTTGGCTTTGATAATCAAACTCCACGGCCAATCTTTGGGATATAAATCTCTACATCAACGACTGAAATCTCTATGGGCTTTTTTGGGTCATTTTAACTTGGTGGGGTTAGGACATGGTTTTTATGTGGTCCAATTTCGCGCTGCTGAGGACTATCAAAGGATTATATGGGATCGGGCCTAGTTCCTTAATGGCCATTTTTTGGCACTTTGTCGTTGGGAGCCCAATTTTCATGCTTCTGCTGGGTCCATTTCTTCAGTAGCAGCGTAGGTTCGAATAAATGAGTTGCCTATGGAATTATTTCCATCCTAAAGCCATGGCAAAAATTGCAAAAGCTAATGGTCCAGTGTTACGTCTAGATACTTATACCTCACATGTGGAAAGAGGTCGTTATGCACGTTGTTGTGTCCAAGTCAATATGGATATGCCTCTTACCCATACTATTATCATTGACAATCATTCTTACCAGCTTTAGTATGAGGGTATTTGTAGGTTATGTGTTTCATGTGGATGTACTGGGCATTGCTCGAAATTCTGTTCATACCAGGCTGATAAGCAATATTAGAAACCAAAGGCCCAACAGATCCCACAAGATACCAACCAATGCCAAGGAGCCCACCCACCAATAGTAGAGGGACCAGGTGTCCACCAAACAGCCTAACAGGAGTCCAACATGGATCATCGAATTCCTCTAGACTTAAATAATACAAATCAATGGTCAGATGAAAGCAAGGTGGAACTGACTACCCCGCCAACTGTTCAATCCACATCATCAGAGTCCAATCCAAAATACGGTGCATGGATGCTGGTACCACCACATTGTCGGCCCAAAAAGCAAGACGCGCAGGCCCATCACGCCTCCACCCACACAACTAAACCATATAATGGTACCATAAATGTTTTAAAACCCACGCTAAATTCTTCTAACCAGCAATCTCAACCTATCCATAAATGGAAACACCTTTCAAGGCAACCGGGTATCGGTTTTAACTTGCTGATAACTACATTACCCCCATCCTTCCTCTCAACACCCGTCCCCTCTTCTTTCCAATTCTCATCATCCTCTCAACAGGAAAAATTCTCCCCCAAAGACACCACATCTCAAGGTATTAGCAAAAGCAAAACTACCTGATGGATCAAACAAGTGTCCTAACCTTTAACCTGCAAGTTCTTCCCCGACCTCTGACCTGCCTTAGATTGATCCCCGATACTGCATATTCCGCCTGGAGAATGGAGCCTGAAGATATCGGATGGGTATGAGTCTAGAGGAAATACGCTTCATGCGAGACGACTTGATGTCCACAGAGCAAGTCTCGTGGATTCATGTGACAGTCTCCGAAATGGCGGGAACCACTTATCTCACCCGAACCAATAAGAGGGTCATGTCACTCAAGAAGTTTATCATACTGATATCCATAGCACTCAATTTCGACAAAATGCATCCCTTTCTACTAATGAGTCATTGGGAGAAGACACTGTTCTTGATAGCTCAACAAATAGTCAACACAGGGAATCTATCCTTGCCCCCTTGCCTAATCCCGATGTCACTATGGATTACGTAGGGAGTAATGTTTTCATCCACGTTCCAAAACGGGGAGGAGTCGACACTGATGCTAGACAGTCTACGATCACCTATTAATTTTTACTTTGAAGTGAAAGTCATAAACGTTTATGGTTCAGATATTCAGTATTGTCATCTCCTTACTCAACAGATGGCCAATTTACATATTCCATTTTCTATTCGACCAACAAAGATTCTCGCCTGGAACATAAGGGGCCTCAATTCTCCCAGGAAGCGTGAGGCTATTATAGCCACACTCACAGAATATACACTAGATATTTTAGTACTATTGGAGACCAAGTTGGATCATGCTTCGGCTGAGCTTTTCTAGCGACAATTCCCCTTGGATGCTTTTTAGCGTGTTGACTCTGTGGGTCAAAGTGGAGGATGTTATTGCTGTCGTTGAAGGACACCATGGATATTACTATCATTCGGTCATCATCTGATGATCTTCATGCCCTCATTCAGCTCAGCAGCAATGCTTTCCCTATCACTTGTTTTTTATTTTTTTGTCCCATTTGCATTCTTTTTGTCAATTCATTGGTAACCAACCATGGTTACGCATAGGGGATTTAATGATGTAATAGATCATACAGAAAAGTGGGGAGGGCGTCCTGGTAATATTACACGCGCAAATTTATATTCTGAATGCATGTCTCACTGTGGTGTCTCTGACTTGGGTTATGTAGGTCCAAACTATACTTAGACAAATAAACAACACTTGATTAGTCTTATCCAATTACGGCTTGACCGTGCCTACGCCAATCAAGCTTGGCTAAACTTTCACCTTAAGACTAAAATCTTTCACTTACCAAAGTGGCCTTCCAATCATCGTCCTATTTTCTTAAAAACTCATCCTTATAATCCTTAGGAAATGAAGAATAGGACCTTTCGTTTCCAACCAATGTGGATCACTTGTTCGTGGAAATATCCCTTGCGGCTGCGGTCCTAAACTCCATACGCCCTTAATTGCAATCCTGATGCGAATAAAAAAGTCAAGTGCGACCCTGGTATAAGTCGTACAAAGAAAACACCTCAGAAGTTACAAGATTACATAGTATTTCACAAATAGTAGTTATATACAGCTGTAAATAGTTAGATCTAGTTAAGATAGTAAGTTGTAACAACATGTAACATAATAGAGATCTTAACATGTAACAACAAAAATAAATAGTGAAATAAAGAATACAAAAGGGGGAACAGATTACACCCTAAGCTTATATGGAGAGTTTGCCTTCTCGAAATGGTAAGATCTTAAGTACCTGCATAGAACAGAACGTGAGAGAAACCCCAAGAGAGTAGAATAGAGCAGTAAAGTGGTTGAGTTAGGGTTGTACAATTGTGGGTTAGGCTATTACAATTGGGTTGGGCTACTAACATTGGTGCTCTCGTTCCCGAACAATGGCACCGGATACTCGTACTTCAGCCAATGCATCAGACATGGAAGCCATCAAGAACATGTTTCTTATTGTTCAATAGCAGCAGCAGAAATTTGAAAAACAGTCCTAGACTATGTTACAAGAGTTGTCCCAACGAATGGAATCTTTAGAGGGACAGGTGAATCAGACTCCAGGGGTGATGCAACAACAGGGTCTTAATATTGATTCATCATGTTCAAATTCTCAGGATAATCTTGTAAGGGGGATCAGATTGGAATTGTCGAAATTTGGGGGTCAGGATTGCGAGCTTGGATATTCAAGGCTGATCAATTTTTCAATTTTTACAAGATTGATGAATCTCAACGAATTTTGATATCATCATTTACAATGGAGGCTGAAGCAGAGGAGTGGTACCGATGGATGCATTTGAATAATCATTTGACTAATTGGTCATCTTTCAAGAATGCATTGGAGTTAAGATTTGGTCCATCACAATTTGATAATCCACAAGGTGCATTACTCAAATTGGTGCAAACTGATTCAGTAAGTCAATATCAAGTAGCTTTTGAGACCCTTTCTAATCAGGTAATTGGATTATCCGATTTAGTTCTCATTAGTTTTTTTATATCAGGCCTGAAACCAATATTGAAACAAGAGCTACAATTATCAAAACCATCATCTTTAACTCAAGCCATGGCTTTAGCCAGACTTCATGAAGCCAAACTCCATGACCAGTTTCCTACAAACACAAAACCTTTCTTTGTGAAGTCTTCTTTTCAAACCTCTTCTTCTTTTTCAAAACCATTAACAATTCAACCATACACCAGACCAAACACTGACCTATCAAATAAATCACACCAGAATTTAAACTCCAATTCTTCACAAAATAAATGGTCCATCCCTATTCGACATATGACCCAGGCTGAAATTAATGAGAAAAGAGAGAAGGGACTTTGTTTTCACTATGATGAGAAATACCATAAAAATCATAAGTGTAAAACCAAGTTTCTTTTATCATTAGGTGATGATGAGCATGAAAATGTCGAGGATCATCATGATAGTGAGATTTATGAGGATTTTATGCATTTAGAAGATAATATTGCTGCTATAAGTTTTTATGCATTATCTAGGGCTTCTTTTCCAAAGACGATTAGATTTAAAGGTGAAATCAATGGTAAATCAATGACTATATTAGTGGATTCTTGTAGTACTCACAATTTCTTGCAACCAAGAATTGTGAAATATTTGGGTTTAATAGTTTTACCTTCACCTAAGTTTCAAGTTAAGACTGGAAATGGTGGTAAATTGGATTGTCAAGGTAAATGAGCTGATGTAGCATTTATTATTCAAGGAATTCCATTCATTCAGACATTTTATGTTTTGCTTGTTCATGGAGCGGATTTGGTTTTAGGGGTACAATGGTTACAACACTTAGGACCAATTACCATCGATTATGGTAGATTAACCATGCAATATTTGAAAGTAGGACGACACGTTACACTCACAAGAGAACTATCTGATGAATCACATCAGATTACACACCATCAGCTCATAAAAATGGTGTTTGCAGATTCCGTATTATTTTGCTTGCAGATTGTGGCTTAGACAGATGATTGTAACACATGTTCGATGTCTTCCAGTAGCACTACTATTCAACAAGTGCTAGGTAAACATTTGAAAGTGTTTGAGACACCTTCCTCATTGCCTCCATTATGGAAAATCCAACATTGAATTCATTTAGTAGAAGGAACAGCTCCTGTAAATGTTAAATCGTATCGGTACCCACATTTTCAAAAACAAGATATTGAAAAACAGGTTCAAGATATGCTGGAGCAAGGGGTTATTGAGCCAAGTAATAGTCCAGTTTTGCTAGTTAAGAAAAAGGATGGTAGTTGGCATATCTGTATAGATTATCGAGCATTGAATCAAGTCACTGTGAGGGATATGCTCCCCATACCCACAATTGATGAGTTGCTTGATGAATTGTATGGGGCCATTATTTTTTCTAAATTGGACTTGAGAGCAAGGTATCATCAGATTAGGATGGATACCAATGATGTAGAAAAAACAACATTTCATACTCATGATGGTCATTTCCAATTTTTGGTTATGCCATTTGGCTTGAGTAACGCTCCTGCCACGTTCCAATTGATTATGGATGATATTTTTCATCCATACTTAAGGAAATTCGTCATTGTTTTTTTTGACGATATCCTAGTTTATAGTAGGACGGCTGAATTGCATGTGGAACATCTCTCTATAGTGTTACAAATTTTGATTGATAACACTTTTTATCATAAAGAGAATAAATGTTCATTTGGGGTATCTACAATTGATTATTTGGGCCATATAGTTTCAGCAAATGGGGTATCTCCAGATCCGAAGAAAATAGAGGCTGTCCAGCATTGGCCACAGCCTATGAATATTAAGCAGTTACGTGCTTTTCTTGGTCTTTCTGGTTATTATAGATGATTTATTAAGGGCTATGCATCTATAGCAGCACCTTTAACAAATATGTTGCAGCAGGACAAATTTGAATGGAGTGATTCAGCTTTAAGCTCCTTTCAGACATTGAAAGAAGCCTTAATAAATGCTTATGTATTGGCCTTGCCTGATTTTGCCAAGGGCTTTATAATGGGGACAGACGCTTTAGGCATGGGTGTAGGTGCAATCTTGTTGCAAGACTCACATCTAGTTGCTTACTTTAGCAAGAAATTACCTTCCCATATGCAAAAAGCATCTACATATGGAGGGAATTGTTTGCAATTGTGGAGGCTGTTAAGAAGTGGAGGCAGTATTTACTTAGCTCACATTTTTTTATTCGAACTGATCATAGGAGTCTCAAGGAGATTTTGAACCAAGTTATTTAGACGCCCGAACAACAGAAGTTTTTGGCCAAACTCATTGGTTATGATTATTCTATTGTCTATAAGGTAGGAATTGATAATAAAGTGGCAGATTCTCTCTCTAGACAATATGAAGATAATCAGTTCATGGCCTTATCTGTTCCTACTTGTTCCTAGGTGGACAGGTTGAGATTGGAATATACTCATTGCCAGAATTCAAGGAGATAATTGCAACAATGGTAGAGGGCAGAGTTCTTAAATGGCCTTTACAATGGCATAAGGATTTACTCTATTTTGGGAATCGTTTATTTCTGGTGCCTCAATCTGGTGTAATACCAAACTTACTGTATGAGTATCATGCCACACTAGCAGCTGGCCATTTTGGACAGGAGAAAATATTTCCAAATTAGCCTCTGAATTTTATTGGGAAGGAATGAGAGCTATTGTAGCAGATTTTGTACGCAAGTGCATTACTTGTCAACAAGTCAAGTATTCTACACGTTCTTCAGTAGGGTTATTAGCACCTTTGCCAATACCTCTCCGCATTTGGGATGACATTAGTATGGACTTCATTACGTCCTTACCAGTTTCCCATGGTTATATTGTCATATTAGTAGTGGTCGATCGATTATCTAAGTACTGTCATTTTGGCCCACTACCAACCAATTTTACAGCTATCAAGGTGGCTCAATTGTTTCTCGAAATAGTTATCAGACATCATGGCTTTCCTAGTACCATTGTTTCTGATAGGGATCTCATTTTTTTGAATCATTTTTGTAAAGAATTGTTTAAGCTTAGTGGCACCAAGCTTCACATGTCTACAGCCTATCACCCTCAAAGTGATGGGCAAACAGAGGTATTGAACAGAACATTGCAATAGTATTTACATTGTTTTGCTATGGATCATCCTTAGACTTGGTATAAATTTTTAGCATGGGCCAAATTAGCGTACAATATTTCTTATCATGCCGGAGCACAGACCACTCCTTTTGAAGTGGTTTATGGCAGATCCCCTCCTTCAATTCCCACTTATATTAAGGGTGTCTCTAAATTTGATGCGGTTAATAATGAATTATCAACAACGGATGAAGTTTTGCATAAATTGAGATGCAATTGATAGAAAGCTCAAGATCAAATGAAATTTTATGCTGATAAGCATAGAAGTGATGTAGAGTTGTTATTGGTGACTGGGTATTGGTCAAGTTATAGCCACATCGATAGATTTTGGTGTCTCAAACTTCCTCTAATAAACTTTCTAAGAAGTTTTATGGACCTTTTATGGTGTTAAACAGAGTGGGTGTCTCAACTTATGAATTAGAACTTCCTCAGGGTTCTAGAATTCATGATATGTTTCATATTTCCTTATTAAAGAAGGTAAATCCAAATGTGGCTACTTCTTTGGCCTTACCAGAATATGCAATTGACAATCATCTGATTATCTAACCTTTGCATGTATTGTCTACTCGACAGATTCAACACAATGGGGTTCTAGTGGATCGGATCTTGGTTCAATGGTCGGGTTTATTACCAGATGACACTTCAAGGGAAGATTTATCAATCATTTGCCACCAGTATCCAGATCTCAACCTTGAGGACAAGGTTTTTCAAATAGAGGGGGAAATTGTTACAAGTTGTATAAGGAAAACACCTCAGAAGTTATAAGATTACATAGTATTTCACAAATAGTAGTTATATGCAGCTGTAAACAGTTAGATCTAGTTGTAAACAATTAGATCTAGTTAAGATAGTAAGTTGTAACAACATGTAACATAATAGGGATCTCAACATGTAACGGCAAAGATAAATAGTGAAATAAAGAATACAAAAGGGGGAACAGATTACACCCTGAGCTTATATGGAGAGTTTGCCTTCTCGAAATGGCAAGATCTTAACTACCTACATAGAATAGAACGTGAGGGAAACCCTAAGAGAGAAAGAGAGAGTGAAGTGAGGAGAGTACCTTAACAGAAGGCAATTCTGCGGCCGAAAGAGAGAGAGAGTAGAATAGAGCAGTAAAGTGGTCGAGTTAGGGTTGTACAATTGTGGGTTGGGCTATTGTAATTAGGCTGGGCTACTAACAGATCCCTATAACAGAGGATGTCGATAAGCTTTGGATGCTGCATGCATGGAGATCTGTTGTCTAACACAAAGTTTATAACTACCCCTGAAGTTTATTATACTTATTACCAGTTTGCATATATATGTTCGTATTTATTACTTGTGATGTTAAGTGTAATATGTCATTTATGTGGTTGTATTATTTAGGAATTCTGTTGGATAGTTTATTTAAGTTTTCTCTTAGTAGTGGTTATTATTATTTCCAATATACTGATTTAGATCTGTGTATTTGTATATTTTGTCATGCAATTGTAATAAATTAAACAGTTGTTGTTATTATTATTATTATTTCATAGAAAATTAATTAAACAGTAACTATTATTCTTCATTTTATACTAATATTGAATTTATGTAACTTTATTGGCAGTTTTCAAGTATGTATGTGTACTACATTTACTTTAGCATTGACTTGGACAAGCTAAGATGTTAGAGGTCGAGGGATTCAACCGAGGGTCGAACCAATGTCACAAAAAAGTAAAAATATGAGAGATAATTTAATTATGAAAGACCAACATGTATGACATCACTCAATTAAATCTATATTTGGATCAAATTCATCAATTAATTATTAAATAAACATGATATAATGATTATATTTTATAAATTTATAATAAAGTATGAATAAATATTTAAATTTCTAGTATTTTTATTTTGTTTTTTTTTTCAGTCTCGATAAGTCAGTTAACTCTCAGGGTTTTTGATTCAACTGGTTTGACAACCCGGGTTGATCGAGTCAATTCAGGTCTCGTTCGTTCAATGTAAAAAAAATCTTAGGTGAGACTAGGCCCGCCATTATTACCGATTTTAGTCGAACCGGGTTAAACCTATTGATTCGGGCCGGTTTTGATAACAATGATCATAATCCCATTTATCTACTAAGAGTTGCATTTATTGTTCATATGATACTAGTCCCAATACTATTATATGTAATATCATAACCCCATTTTCTGATATTTGTAAAATCACTATGGTTTCGAAAAAAAAAAAACAAAAAGAAAATACAAAAAGCATTTGTTTTTGTAAATTCTTCTAAATCAAGTCGTTCTTGATAAGAGTAAGAAAAATGCCAACCAAGCTAAACCAATTTATAATTAAACCAAATCAAATAAAAAATATGGGTTTTTTTCTTTTCATAAAAATTTTATGCTTGTTATATCATATTCTAGTTATTTTGGTATTATATTTTTGTCGTTTTTAAATAAATGTTTGTCAAAAAACAAATACCGATGAAAAACTGATAATTTTACTGATAAATATACCAAACAAATATGATACAGATATGATGTAGATAAGTTATAGATACATATTAGATACAATTATAATACAAAAAAAAATTTAACAATTCAAATAGACTTTTAGTTTATAAAATTCCCAATCCGAACAAAACCACGAATAAATTCTCTCTCTAAACCAAACAATGGAATTTAAATATATTCCCCCTAATTCCTTACCTATTCCATTCTTCCCATTTCTCTTATCCCAAATGTAATTAAGGCCTTAGAGCATCATATCCTGTAGAACTTCTAACAAGGGCATAAAGTTAAGGCTGTACCAAAAAACCGATCGAGCCGTGAATCGAATCAGACCGAATAGAACCGGGCCGTTTTATATATTAAAAAATAAAACATATTATCTTCACTCTTAATTATTTTATTAATGATACATATCTAAGCCACAAATCTTAAAAACAATTAATTTTTTTAGATTTGTAACTTAGATATGTATTATTCATTAGAATAAAATTAGATTTTTCATAATATGTTTTAATTGTTATGTTGCCTACAAATATGATAGATTTTAGATTTTAGCATACAGTATTCTAACTCATGCATATTTTTTTTTTCCATTTGTCTTATTAATTAATCTCCTTATATTATTTAGTTATTTATTGATTTATATAATTGGTAATATGTTAGTTAAAGGCATGCAACGAATTAAATTTTATGTCTTATATTAGGATAAAGTCTAGTGTACCATTATAGTTCAAGATATTTAAAAAAAAATGAGACTAGTCACAATTATAATTTTATAATGCATGAAATTCATTCATTCCTATAAGTTTTACATGTTTATTTGGTAAATAATTAATTTAAAATATCGTTAATATATTTGCATTAGTGATAAGAAATATCTAATGAAAGTTTTTCGATAGAATATATTTTTTATTTTATGAATAAAAACGGTTTGAATAGCAGATCGAATCGTACCGAACTGTTTTTTTTATTAAAAAAAAACTACGAACCAAGCCGTATGGTTAGGTTCGTATTTAAGAGACAAAATGAATTGTAAAATATGGTGCGGTTTGGTTCGAGGTGCAAACTGAACCGAACTGTATCGTGTACACCCCTACATAAAGTGCCACATAAGCAATTTTAAGGACCTCTTTTTTTAATGAACCTCACTACGTTATTTCTAATGTCCTTTATATCTTTTTAAACTTTGTGGGTCTCATATACTTTACACAATACACCTAACAAAATAAAAAATATATAAAAAATTATAAAAAAGGTGAAAAATCTTACTTTTTAGAGGACCCCAAAAAGCTAGACCTTTACCCATTCCTAAGAACTCTAAAAAGTGAGATCTTTAATATAAAGAACCATGATAAAAAGCCCCAATTATTGTGGAGCCATTTAACATGAAGGATCTTAAAAAGTTAATTTTTTTTACAAATATCAATATCCTATAAAGATATACATGGTTATACATTTATTTTGTTTATTTTTTTTACAGTAATAAATGGAAAATGAGGGGGAAAAAATGAAGAATTAATAAATTGACATGACACATAGGAATACTAAAATGAAAGATCTTAGGTAAAATAAAGAAGGGAGAGAGAGAGACTCTTAAGGAGTTAATATAACATTTATATTGTATTTGGTATAGGCTAAATTAAGGAGGACTAAATGTAATTTCTTGTTTATTTTCGAAGGAAAAGACAAGGGAAGAGAGCACGATGTAATATTTTCTTTGGCCCCACTATTTTTTTGTCTCCTCAAAAATGAAAAGAATTAAGAGGAAAATGAGGAAAATATTTTGAAATTACTCTTATTCACTTCTTTTAAAAATTAGTTATTATCTTTTAATGGTACACAAGCAATTTACTATTATATCTTATTTTTTCTTTTGTAGTAATTAATATTCCATAATTTTTCTTCTCATTCATTATCCAAACAAATAAAAGAATTCAAATTACTTAGTAATTCCTCTCCTCCTTTTTTCTTCCTAAATTATTCCATTATGCCAAATAGAGTGTTAAGGACCCTAATGAGGTCTAATATAATGTACATTAATAGCATTTCTATTAAGTTCTTTCAAGTAATAAATTGGCTAATTTTAAAAATTTTCAAGTATTAAATTGATCAATTTCAAAATTTAAACACTAAGTTAATTATTTTCAAAATTCAAATACCTAAATATATATTTTATCAAAATTCATATATTATTTATCATATTATTTTATCAAAATTTAGGTATTAGTTGTCATATTGTCCAATTTTAAAATCACTATGGTTCGTATTATTTAGATTTTTCAAAGAAAAATAGATCTGTGGAGAGAGATGAAGAAAGTCTTAATTATCGTCTGTCTCCGCACAAAACTAACGCCAATGACTGTGACCCTGAATTGCATTTATGGTGCATGGTTTTGGTCCCATTTCCATAGCCTCAACATTTGTCATGTCATATCCTTCGGTTTTGATTTTCGTACTGCAAATAAACTTTTCTTTTCTTTTTTTCGAGGTGGAAATATTTGTCATTAATTAGAAATAAGGACATGGAGTCCCATAGACATCACAACTAGAGCAGATATCTATGTACAAAATGTATACAGAAAAAGAACATACAGTAAGAAAGGCTTCAATGCATTTTACACCATGTGTAATATATACATATATATATTATAAATAATTATTAATAATTTTTTAATATGTGGTTGTATTGATAGTGATTACTATGAAACTATCTACTATCCAATCTATGTATTAAGATATATATAATTGATAATTACCGATCACATGAATATACATGTGGTATGCACTAGCTTTGAATATTTTTGCAAGTACATCAGCTGGGAAAAGCAAGAAACAACAGGGCTTCTTCGGTAGGTCCTGACGGCATCAAATTGATTATTATCCTTCCGAAGTAATAATGGTAGAACAAAATCTGAAGATACAAAAACAATCTAAAATCCTTCTCCAGGATATGCATCATGCATGGTAATATCTATTTATTTCAAACTTATTTTATTATCCTATTTGATCAAACATTAAATAAGAACCCTGCTATGGTTACGAAAATTGCCCCGTCAAAATATGGACAGTTTTCTTTCCTCTATCAAAGTATTTCTTTCTCTTTGATTATAGTATTTTATTACAAAAACATCAACAAAATATTCATATTAAAAAACATTCATTTTCTAAGCAATCACACAATTAAAGCAACATATTTCCCATATTAGACTAAAGTTTATCCTAACATATTAATTGAATTCAATTATTAGTTATTAACCCATTTTAGCTTGATCTTAACTCATTAATCAAATCCAATTATTAACTATTATCTCATTTTAACTTAATCCTAGCCAATTTGATTTAGAGTTAATCATTTCATCCAATTACTAAGTCATTTTGATTAATCTTAGTCAATCTAACTCATTTTATATTATCAAAGTCTATTTAGTTAAGATGAACTAAGATTGATTAACTCAGTTAATTTTATATCTAAGATTTCTATTAACTTAAGTTTATGTAACTTAGTCTTAGCTAAGTTGATTTAACTTAATCAATTCATTTTGGTTCATTCAAGTTCATTAAGCTAACTTGAACTTAGATTATTAGCTAGGTTCATTTTATATCTAACTCTATATTTAATCAAATTATTTATTAAGTCTTTAAATTCATTAAACTCATACTTAATTATATCATTCAACAAGTATAAAACATCAACTATCATTTATCTATTTCATTTTATGAAATAGCCACAATTTCCAAATTTATATTTTACACATGAGTGTTAGGGCATTTGAGCATGATATATGTGATTTGTGTTAGTATATGATATATGTGCTGTATTAATGTATTTAAATATCTTAGTGTGAATAAATATTGTGTCTATGAATTGTAAGTGTAATGAAGTGTAGGAAAAATTTGTTTAAGACAAGTTAAATATGCTTAATGTGTATTCTTAAACATAGCAGGAATTTTGGAAGTGAAACCAAGCCTAAAAAACAACTGATTTTGGCCCAAAGATCAAGCCTTGGCCCATGAAATTAAACCCCCTTGTGCAACTGCCCAAAAAGTCCAAGTTTGGATAAGATTGAGCCCCATTTTCTTGCTAAAAACACTTCCAAAAATCAGACACAAAATCTATACGAATTTCCTCTTCTTTTTTTTTTATCAAACTTTGTTCTTTTGTCTCTCATTATGTGGCACTCCATAACCTTAAAAAGAACAAGTCTTACGCTCTAGTGTCTTCCATCAAATTCAAAGCTTCCCAAGGTAAGTTTATGCATGTTTAACAACTGAATTACTTGTTTAAGTTTCTGTAGACATGTGAATTTTATGTTATCATGAATGTGCATGTTGAAATGAGTTCTTGACGGGCTTCTTGTGCTATTTGTATATGAGGCAGGATTTTGGTGATATACAAGTTATTGGTATGTGCTAAATAGGTAACAAGAGTGTTGAAGTGAATGAAGTTGGGAATGAGTAGGGTTAGGATTATTTAGAATAGAATAAATGGGCTAAATGAGGGTTAGATGATTTGTGTTTGAAATGGTAAATAAAGACGTTTAATGAGTTTGAAGTGAAGATTTTGTGTGTCGAAAGAAGTTATAATATATATAAGTTAAGGTTTGGTGTTGGAAATATGTTTGAAGGAGGTTTGGAAATGAAAATTTGGTAAAAAGTTAGTGTTTTGAAACAGGGAGGTTTGCAATTTTTCTAATATTTATGCTGCAGTGTATGCCACCTAAACGCCGCCGGTGTAGAGGTCAGCATAGCTGACGTACAAAGCAACATGGTCGATGATAAGGGTATTCACGAGCATAGACCGACCCCGTGGAACTCTTGAAAATTTTGGCAAATTTGAGTTGCAGTCTATACCAACTCAACACTGCTGGTATAGACCACAACACTACCGATGTTTGTGTTAACGCTGCTAGAGTTGCAAAGCGTAGAATTTTTGTTGCAAGCTATACTGCTTGAAAGCCGCTGGCATTGGAGGCAGGTGTATCCTTTATAGTTTTCCATTTTCAAAACTTCATCAAACCATTCCTTTAGCTTGTTAATTTGTCTTGTGATGATTTTATGAGTTTGTATGAGTTTGTTTGATATATAAATGATATGTTATGATTTTGCTTTGGATTCATTTGAATTCCCATGAGAGTTAAGTCTAGAATTAGTTATGTTCTATGTATGATTTAAATTTTTCATATTGATTTAAATTGAATTTCCTTGTAATAGTGATAGATAGTCCCTTGAGTTCCTCTATTGATCTTCATTTGAGCACTTCTATTGGTTCTCTTCATAGCATAGGTACGCAGTAACATGCTTGAATCTTTGCTTAGGATAGGGATACCTTAAGTTCATTTTAATTTAAGAAAACTTAAGAAGTGTTTGTATGATTGTTTATTATGCCATTGAATCCGGTTTGGGGAGTGGCACCTTGCTCAGATTAGGGGCATAGTATTTTAGGCGCTTAGACCACCCCTGTCATGATGCAATGACTTTCATAAGTGATTCAATGGGTAGTTGATTAGGTATTTGGTATCGGTATAATATTTAATTATTCTTAAAAGGATGTAATATGATTTAATTCAACATTTATGGGAACACCTGAATTAGGTGCTATTATGGATTAAGTTAAGTAAAGTCGAGAAAAGGCTAAACCCATAAATGAGATTACTTATTTATTATTGGATAGATTTATTTAGGATATATAAGTATCCGAGCTACTTATATCAACCCTCTGGGCGTCAAGATCGTTACTCAGGTTTCCCTAGATACCCATGTTGTCTGGAGTTTAAATACTCCAGTGTTGTTTAGGTAACTAAAGATTATCTAATAACTTAATGGTTATGGCATTTGCATATAGTCTAAGCTTGTATGCTATTAAGCTCGTGTCTTCATTACTTGTGTACTGAGCCTTTAGCTCAAATTTTATCAATTTCAAGTGGCGATGACAGTGATGAGTTTTATGCGAGTATGGGCTATGGTACGGACTTTGAAGACTTCCTAGATGATTTGGAGGATTAGATGTTGACCATGGATCTTGATGGATTTCCTTTTTGTAATAGACTAGCTTAATGTAGCTTTGGATATATGTAATAGATGTTATAACTTTGTCTATCTTTTATGTCATTTGTATAAGGCTTGTTATTAACCTTTGTTTGTAATATCTATACTTAACTATGTATGTTTTAAGTTTATATCTTTTATGATATGTGATGACGAAGATGTTATGTTTTTCTTAAGAGTTTCAAAAGTTAATAGCTTTCAAATTTAGTCTTTTGAAGATTTAAACAAGCAATTATTCAAACACTTCTTTAAAGACAATCTTACATATAATACTACAAGTTATATGTGATTGAGATCTAAATTCAACTATTTTAAATATAGGGGTAAGTTTGGATCTTTACATTTTAGATTAAAAAGATTCATTTTATACTTAACTACAAACATTTAACTAATAAAACAAGTTTTTAACTTTTTTTGGAAAACATAGTATCTGGAAAAAAATAAAATTTTGACCTTGATACTTTTTGAATTTGCAAAAACTTAAAACATAAAAGTTGTAAATATCTTTTTAAACTTTCCAACGCATTTTAAAACACCTCAATATGAGATTAGATGAAAAAGTTATGAGAAAAACATGAAACAACATTGCTGCAAAGCAATCTAAATGTGCCATTTCAATTAAAGGATTTTGCTAAAAAATGATCAAAGAGTACAACACCCTTTCAAACAAGCCATTTCCAAGGCCGTTTACTCCATATAAGCCGTTTGATAGTTTGTTTCAGCTCAAAGTTTTAACATAGATGTTCAAATACCCTTCCAAAGGGGTCGTTTAATACGGTGTTTGAAGTTTTTCGAACTTCCCCTGTTTTAGACTTCATTTTTACACATTTTTTTACAGATCCTATGACACTCTAAGCTCCATACAAACATCATACTACATACTATATACACTTAACAATTCAAAACATATATGAACTCTACTTCTCAACACCAAACAATTTCTTATCCATTCAACACATCAAACACCATCAATTTCTTCATCAAACCCCACAATTACTATTCATCATCTTCCTCAACAACCCATCTCATACACCCACCATTAATTCAACACATACAAACATAAGCAATAATTAAAACATAGTAAATAACAACTTAAATAAGGAAAACAATACTTATGTCTTCTTAGCAAAACAACTTCTTGGTTTTCTTTATCTTCTCTTTTCTTTTTCCAAGCTCTTGAAGTTTGTTTATGCTAAATTTCCTTCCTTGATCTTGTTTCCTACTTCATTTTCTTCTTTAATCTAGTTTAGATTTGAGATTTAAGTAGATAAATTTGAATGAGAAAAAGAAAAAAAGGAAAGGAGATGAAGAGGAAGGAGAAGAATAGGGAGGGAAAGAAAAGAGACAGAAAAAGCATGAAAAGGAGAGGCGGGTGAAAAAAATAAAAAGAAAAGGAAATGGATTAAAAATTAGGATATTTTTAGGATAAAGGTATTAGATTTAGAACTTTCAGATCAATATCTTTAGTTCTAGAAGTATTTAAAAGATAGTTTCAGAATCAATAGATTAGAAATTAAGAACTTATAATAAAAACTTAATTTAGGAATTTAGTTTAGACCAAAATGATATTTAATATGAATTCGGGTTTAAGAACTGATATATTTAGGCAAGTAGATGAATTCAAATTTTACAAGGATTAAGAAATTGGAATTGAGTAAGGGTGGGCATGGACCAGTTAACTAGTCAGTGACCCCATTTTTTAAACCTAACCATTATAATTAATTTTTATATTTAGGCAAGCAGATGAATTTAAATTTTACAAGGGTTAAGAAATTGGAATTTAGTAAGGGTGGGCATGGACCAGTTAACCAGTCCATGACCCCATTTTTTAAACCTAACCATTATAATTGATTTTTACAAATGCAAAACCTAAACTAGTCCATTATTAATGGTTAACCGTTGGTTAATATTTTTAGTTTTTAGTTTTTAACAGTTTAACATAATGTTTAACTAAAAGTTGCAGTTAACCATATTTCTAATTAGTCCATAAAAAATTAAACCAAAGTTATATGCTATTAAAACCTATACTATTATGAAATCAGATCTTATGTTCAAGCAAAATTCTCTTTGTGACTATAAAATCCCAACCAAGCTAATTTGTCGATATGCTAAAAGCCAGTGCCTAAAAGTTTCCGAAATAGATGTGTATGAACTCATAAAAGATAGTCACATTAATAAAAAAAAAATGAAAGTGGTCTGAGAATGTAGAGAAACACCTTAGCCTTATATTTTAGAGATATATCTACTATATGTTTCAAGAAGGATGCAGACCTTATATCTTTTGGAGAGTTAACAATCATCTCAAATTTACACCAGCTCACTTGTTTAAAAAAATCCATGAAGCGGACATCATGAGCTCTTTATATGCAAAGAAGAAGAGGAAAACAAAATTTGATAGCACATAGAATATAAAAAATCCTCACCCTTAAAAGGGCATGACAACTACAAAAGGAGTACAATACCAACACAATAATGACGATGATCAGTAAAGATGATGAGTTGATGACTAGATGAAGATGAAAATTGAAGACAAAGGTAGAAACTAGAATTGGAAAGTGATTTACCCATAATAAAAAGAATGCAGCAAAAATTAATAGTGATTACATTAGAGTTTTAACTTTTAACACCTTAGCTTTTTATATATATTTTTAAAAAATTAATTATATATAATATTATATATGAATAGATATCGGTTAACCGTTAATCGTCGGTTTTTCATAGTTACAAACTGAAACTGAAACAAAAATCGAAAAAAGTTAAAACCATGAACCTAAACCAAAATCGATGGACTGGTTAACCATATTTTTCAGATTGGTTTTTCAGTTTCAGTTCGGTTTCTCAGTTTAATCGGTTTTTTTGCCCATCCCTAGAATTTGGGCTAATGTTTAGGGGTTGAGGAATTGAAATATTAAATTTCAACTTAATTAATTACTAATTTAACTATACCCAGTTGTCTAATTATTTCCTATAATTCATTTTATTCAGTTAATCTATCTAAACTAAATTTCTAACTAAGGCGAAGGTTTAGGTTATTTCAATAATAATAGATAAGATATGTATATTTTTAATTTTCAAAGGGTGGGGTTGGATAAACATCATTTCTTCCTCTCTTTTTTCATATATATTACGCCCAGCAGCGCTTCTAATGATTATTACCATCAACGTCCCAAGCCCAAGGTGTGCAGGAAATGATGGCCCAAACAGATGCCTCGTAGCTTATGATAATGAGGCACAGGCTGAGTCAGAATTCATGATGGATTCAGATACTGCCACAATTATGAGACGTTCCATGCCTGCCTACAACCCCATCACCCCTAAATCAAAAGGTCGTGGAAATATCCCTTGCGGCAACGGTCGTAGTGGTCGATACACTAAATGCCTTCCTTATGCGAGTAAAAAAGTCGTTTGCCGCTACATCTATAGCAGAGATTGTCGATAAGCTTTGGATGCTGCATACATGGACTGCTTCTGTTGTCCAACACAAAGTCTATAACTACCCTGAAGTTTATTATACTTATTACCAGGTTGCATATATATATATGTATATGTATGTATTTATTACTTGTGATGTTAAGTGTAATATGTCATTTATGTGGTTGTATTATTTATGAATTCTGTTGGATAGTTAATTTAAGTTTGCTCTTAGCAATGGTTTTCTTTTTTATTTTCTTTTTTTGGCTGATTAGCATTGGTCATTATTATGTCCAATACACTGATTCGTAGATCCGTGTGTTGTTGTATAATTTTGTCATGCAATTGTAATAAATTAAACGGTTGTTATTATTATTGTTATTATTATATTTCGTGGAAAATTAATTAAATGGTAATTATTGTTCTTCCTTTTATACTAATGTTGAATTTATGTAACTTTATTGGCAGTTTTCGAGTACGTACATTTACTTCGGCAATGTCTTTTGGGTAATGATAACTTTCAGCATCTAATCATTTGTATTTCACAAGGCTTTTTTTTTTTTTCTTTTTCTTTTCTCGGCCCCAGTAAGCATGCTTGGGCAGTGTTAAAATAATAAAAGAGATTTTTTTAATTTATCTCAAAACTAATGAGCACAATATGACTATATGAGTTTATTGGAAAAAAATGAGCATCAGTGATGAGCATCCGAATGCATTTGTTAAGGAAAAAATAAATAAATTATCCACATTTTTCATGCTTTGACACATAACTGAAAAGGTAGATATTAAATATGGCACTTAACCTTTATATAAAAATTTAATTTAATATTTAAATTTTCAAGTGATCAATTTAATATTCAACTATTTTTACTACCTCCTTAATGTTGTTTATTCTGATTACTAATTTGGAATAGATAGCATATCAGTTTACTACTTTTTCTAATACTGTCTAGTACTAATAGATTACTTCTTCCATGTAAGAAATCAGAACAAACAATATTAGTAAGATAGTAAAAATATTTATGCGAAGGTTTATTGCATATTGAATTATCAAATTAAATTCTTGAATAAGAATGACATACAAAATTTGATTATTTTTTTTTAATAACAATGACAACAACAACAAAGAATAATATAATCAGTGATGATGATCATGATAATGATATTAATAGAAGACAACAATAGAAGTGTGGATTTAAAATCATATGTGTGTTTACTGGAATGGTTTTGATAAATTTAATTTTGTGACGATGTTAGCTAGACTGAAAGCTTTTAATTTTTAGTTTCTAGGTGTTTCTAGCATGTTCTTAAGAACTTTTCTGCTTCATTTGATAAGGTTTTATTATAACATATTAATTATAAGAAATTATAAATTAGTAATTAAACACTATATAACAATGACATTTTAACACCCTCTATGCATTATAATGAGTTATTATAACATTATATTATATTATTATAGGCATTGTTTATCAAGAGAAGCAGATCAAATAATGGTTTGTCAACCATTTTATTTACATATGAAATTATTATTTGACTTATTAGTTATTTAGATCATACACTACTGTTTATAGGTACTGAGATCAAAATTCCAAAACTAGAAATTATTTCTCCTGTAATTTAGCATTGATTTTAAAATTTTAAAATATTCCGTTTCGAATAATCGTTTAAGTTCTCTGTTATTATTTATTTAATTTTCGCCTTTAATTTCAGGTATTTTCTTTCCCAATGAAAAGGAGAACCAGAATTTTTTGTAGATGGTTAAGATGAATCTATGCCCAGAAAATTAAAGAAACCCTATATAATTCTGAAAATGCACCTAGAAAAGTTTGCAGGGGTTTTCAAGACTCTGTTTTTTAAGTGTGTTTTTTTACTTATCAACAAGAGTGAGTTTGGAGATTTTATGGTAGTTTAAGCATTAGACTGGTACATACCATTTAGGTAGGTTGTGAATCAGCTAAATATGGTGATACAATTATGGCTTCTAACAAGGTACAAAGAAGCAGCAAATCGAGTCAAAATGGTGGAATCGAACGCTGCTATTGGTAATTGATATTAGGGCTGGGCAAAAAAACCGATCGAACCAAACCAATCCATAATCGAACCAATTCAAACCAAAAATATGGTTTTTTTTCATGGTTCGGTTTGTAATTTTTCAAATCCAAACCAATCTGTAAATTTATGGTTTGGTTTGGAAGGTAAACCAAACCAATCTGTAAGACCAAACCAAACTGTTTTAGAAAAATATAATAATATTTTACTATATGTTTATATGGTTTCATTTGATATTTATTATTTGGTGAATATTAATTAAAATCAACTTGTCCTTTTTAAAATTTTTTTAAGCTCATGATATGTAATTTTTTGTTGATGATGATCTATGGTTTTTTTTAATAGCTTTTTAACTTTGTAAAGTATAAAATTTATTTATTTAGTTATAAACTTTCATTATGTATTAATTATTTAATATATTTTATCAGCTGATTATTTTATTCATTGATGAATTTTGTTAATAGATGATTTTTTTATTTTAGCTAAATTATTGGTAGATAATTGACATGATGATTATATTAAAAATCATAAATTATGACTTACTATGTATTGGTTAGTAATTTATTTTATTGGTGGATAATTGATTTTATAGAGAATTATCGATTAAAAGTATGATGAATTTATAAAGTATTTTGTTATGGTTTATAATATCAACTTTGTGAAATGATATAAATATTTAAGAATCTACAAAAATGTAAAAAAAAAAAAAAACTAAAACAAGAAAAATTTTTTGTTAGAATTTTGATTTAAACCGTAATCTAAACCGAACTAAACCATTATTTAATGGTTTAAAAAATTTATAATCCGAACTAAATCGTTACTTAAGGGTTTGGTTGGGGTGAAAAAAAAAAACCAAACTATAAATTATGGTTTGATTTGGTTTTAGGAAAAACCGAACCAAACCGATCTATGCCCACCCTTAATTGATACCAATAAAAGAGACCACGAACTAGCAACTTCGATGTTGGATCACAAATGTCTATGTATATATATATATAAAATGTTCAGAAGTATGAGTTACTTATTACTACTAGTTTTGAGATGTCAAGACTAAATTATTTGTTTTACCTAAATAATACAATATATGAATTGCTCATCATATTAGACATATATAAATTTATGTTTTGCATATCATGCCCAAGTGGAAGATATTGATTTTTTTTTCTGATAATAATAATAATGTGGTCACTATGACTAATACAATGCGGAGATTGGAACTTTAAATCTTAAGAATGAGAACTAGAATTTGACGCCATTAGGTTAAATGATCATTATTAGTGATACTAAAATTTATATACTAAGGTTTTAGCTCCCCAAATATGGGAATCTCGTTTTTTGGTGCACATATAAACATTGGACTCGAACATTTATGATGATTTAAAAGGTCTTTAACTTGTACAATAGAGTAGGTCATTTGATGGTGATGGACTAGACTTATGTTTGTTTGTATTACATTGATTGATATTCCATGTTGTGCCGTCTGCGTGCCAAATTTTGCGCACTTTGTGTGTTGCGTACTTTTGTATGTCTACCCTACCCATGCTCCCGTGCCATGCTTTGCGTGCTTTTTTTTTGCATGTCGTACCGTGCGACCCATTTATTTGTGTGTTGGTTTGTGCGCCTTCGACTAGGTCTAATATCACATGGTTTATTCAGTTTTTTTTTTTATTATTTTCCTCTCGCAATTTTTTTCAATGGTTTTCAAAATTTTAATTAAACAAATTATTCAAATTAGTTACAAATAAATTATTTATTTTAACATTTAATATTATTAAAATTTAGACAATTATTGAAGCAATATTTTAAACTCTACTAATAATAATATGCATCACATAATTATTTACATTGATAGTAAAAAAAAAAGATTAATTTAATTTAAAAAAATATTACAAATGTGATGAATGGCTGCCTTGTTAACCACCTTAATCATCACCATCACTTGAGGGTTGATAGTGATACGATAGTTGTGGCTTTTGTGGGGGTGATGATGGAGGATGCATCGGTCGATAACCTGCCCATTTAGAGAAATTGTGCATATGGGTATTCATGGAGTTGAGAAAGTTCCCATGCTCTTTTTGGACCTTGGTTATCTGTATTATAGTATTCATTATGTCTTCCATATTATATGTACTGAATCTGGATTATTGCTGTGTTTGAGCTTAACCCTACCACTGTCTGTGTCCATGTCTGTCTCTCATTCCTTCATTGTGCCATGGAGGGGGGGAGGAGTAGATCATCTAAGTTGAGATTAAAGCATTGTTCATTTGATTCATTTCCATCTCTCGGTTGTGCTGCACTACCTTGATCTCTAATATATTGGTTGACTTCAGGATCATACCTGAAACCCAACCTTCTTGCTATGTCACTCTTTGTGAATTTGGATCTTGATTTTTCTTTTGTGTAATTTGAAGGTCAAATCCCCACAATTTCAGAATGAGTATGATAATGCAACCATATGCAAGATGACTATCATTTCTCTCGAGCACCTAACACATGCATTGTATCATAGCCGACATCTAATGCTCAAGGATCCATCATTACGTCATTAGATAGGCGTTTTTAATAGAGCGTTACTTGAATTCACCCATGGATATATATTGTAGAAAATCATATGAGGGGTTCGTCTACAAATTGGTAATTGATCATTTTGCTTGAGGTGCTTTAGGTGGTTAAATTGACACTCACTAGGACGAATTGGAGTGCTAGCTCGATTAATACCCGGTGGAATGCATTAGTCATACCTTAATTTTTACACAACTTATTGCCTCCATTGGTTTGATGGAATAGACCGTTCAAATAATTCAAGGTAATATGGAGAACACAACTAGACATATAAGTAGTGATAGAGGCCTGACTTTGCAACTACTACCCATCCAAGGAACTACATTATCATCTTCTATGCCATCGTTTGTAGTGACATTTGAATAAAACATATGAATGAGATTGGCATATATCTCATTCGGAAGATTCATGAGAGCAACCAAACCAGTATCATGTAAGGTGTTAGTGAAGTTATGCCACTGATTTAACTCATCCATGTTATAATCTTTACTTAGAAGGATGGACTGACAGTAGAACTCAGTTTCTTATCGTGCTCTTATAGCCGCGTGAGCAAATGGATATAATTATTAGTATCACAATGTGGTTGATGACTAGATAGAGAAGACGTGGATGGTGATGGGGACGAGGACATGACAAAAAGGGAGTAGGTATTCCTTCCCAGTAACGCCATCATGCAATTACTTTAGTACGACGACGTAAACTTTTTGGATACTCCGTTATTTATAGTAAAAGTAACTTCTAATACAATTGACAAATGACAAGTGCGTGAAACTGTGAGGGTGATGGTGTGAAAAAAATATAGGTTTGGAATCAACATACCCAGTCGATCGAAGGTATATATAGAACTAACGTGGTCACGGTAAAAAAACAAAAAACAAGTCGACGTGGACACATCGCCACCAACATGCCTATGCCGACGATTGATGTAAGCATGTTGGCAGGCAATGTGCCTATGTCGGTGTTAAAAAAAAAAACTGGCCAGACGTGGGCACATCACCATTAGAAAAAAAGAAAATTCCTACCGGACGTGAGCATGTCACTAGCTAATGTGCTTACGACGATAGCTGACATGGGCACATTGGCCGGCGACGTGTCCACGTCGGTGTTAAAAAAAACAATCTGCATGTGGGCATATTGCCAGCCAACGCACTCATGATGGTGGCTGGCATAATATATTGACTATAGGCTCCAAATTGTAACTCCACCCATTTTACAGCAAATTTAGCTATTATTATCTCCTAACCGTTTGTAAGTTGTAATTTAAACATTCTTAACACTTTCTCATTGTTTGTATAGATATCGATATGGTAGGAAACAACAACAACTAGGACAAGTTTCCCAACTTCAATGAGTTTGATGTCTCATGGATTTTTGGAAACACTATGCAGGTTTTAACACCTTTATGAATCAAATAGGGAACTCTGAATATATGGTATCTATGCTCTTACTACTGATGCAAAATATATATTCCTGAATAAGAAGTAGCTAGAGCGGGGTATTTACAAGCTCCACCAACAATGACACAACCGTCTTCCATGGCTAGTGGGAATGATGGAGGAGTAACTTTTCGTTGTGTTTATTTTTTTTAGCATTACTACACAATTATTTGTAATTATTTTCTATTTGTAGGCAACAATTTTTTCTCAACTGAACAATCAATCTCAACATAGAGTAACAATGACTCTGCCATGACCAGCGGTTCTTCGAGACGTCCAAGGAAAAAGACAACAACCATGTGGAAATATTTTACAAAAATCGAATAATTCACATCGATTAGAGAACCTATTAAATATGTCGTTTGTCGAATTTAGGGCAATCAGTTGTCATCTAGGTTCCGCAATGGCACGGGACACTTAAAACAACACAGAAGCACACATGTCCAAAAGGCATGTTGTGATGAATGACCCCACCAATGACAACAGCTGCCATACTAAGCGTGTCAATCCCGTAATATGTCAATTCAATTAGTAAGATCAGGGATGTAACAGGGTTGGCTCTTATAGGATCAAGTTTGGATATATAGTAAAAACCTTATAAGGTTATAGGGTCGGGTTTGGATCATATAACAAAACCGATGGATACCTGATAACCCGATATTATAATTAAAAAAATAAAAATATTACTAGAGGAGCAAAGAGAGAAAAGAAGACATGAATGAGCTAGTTTTTCTTTTATATTTATGAATTAGTTACGAATTTAGAACTTTTTATTAAATTTTGTTCAAGTCATGTTTGCTATGGAAATTAATATTATTTGCTGTTGATTATATTTTAGCCCAAACAGGAAATTTAATTTAACCATATTTTTAAAATATTATACGGTGACAAAAATAATATATTAATGTGTTTAAACGTTATATAATGAATGTGATCTACAACATTTTCTATCAAATTTACATACATCATTTCATATTTGAGTGTATAGAAAACTTATGTCAAAAGTACCGGCTTTTCTTAAATTTATTATTAAAATTTGAAAATAGGGGGTTTTTTTTAAAGAGGGTATAGGGTTAGGTTTCGGGTTCTAAATCAAACCTTGTAGGGCGGGTTTGGATATAGCATCAAAAACCTGTAGGGTTATAGGATCGGGTCTGGTAGACCTTATAGGGTAACGAGTCGGGTTTTGGGTTCATATGATCTGCTCGAAACCCGAACCGGTTACATCCCTAAGCAAGATGCGCAAGACCAGCTAATGAAATGGATAGCAACTACAAATATATTATTCCATATAGTTTGTCATGAAAAATTTGATGGTTGGAGTACGAGAGTTATGCAACTCCTATACTAATATGCAGATCAACAAATGTTAAAAATGATATGATTATCCTTTTTGAGAAAAGGCATGAACCTCTGAAGGAGCTTTTGTCAAACCTTCTTTTTAGGTATAATCCTCTAAAATAATTTATTGTTCATTTAATTTTTTAGGTCATATACTGATATATGATGTTTGCTTTTTATTTAAATAATGCACTCAATTTTGTTTGTGTAGTGTCTTCCTCACCTCAGATGTGTAGAAATCTCCCACTAATATTGTACAATCCAGCTATATATGCGTAACCACTCATTGAATAGATGAATAGTGGTTAATCTAGAAGCAGATTTTTGCTTTCAAGTCATTCTAATAGAGACACACCAGTCAAGCAATAGTAAATAACATGTTGCAAGACATTCAATCATACGATGTATAGATTACATTTAGTATATCGTTTGATAATGCATCAAACAACACTACTATCATTCGTAATCTGAAGCAGTCATTGAAGTCAGTGTGTGATGAAAAGTTATTTCACGTTCGATGTATCTACCATATTTTTAATTTGGCAGTACAAGCAGGCCTTGGAGCTTATTGCTGTGACATACCTATTGAAAAGATATGATATGCAATCAACTATCTCTTCTTGTTCTGTGGGGATTTAAACAAATGTACGTGGAGTTTGTCAAGGCACATCATTTAAAGGAAAGGCTGCCTGCACTTGATTGTGTAGTTAGGTGGAATTCTACGTTTAAAATGCTTAATTGGGCATTGAAGTGTATAAGGGCTCTAACTTATTTGTACAATACCATACTCAATCCATTTAATCTTACCATTGGTCTAATGGAGAGTCAAGATTAGAAAATAATGCATTCACTTAAAGAGGTCTTGAAGGCATTTCTTGGCCCAACACAACGTTTATCTGGTTCCTAATACTCGACTAGCAATTAGGTACTTCCCCACTTGGTTGACATATCGAATGTATTGAGTAAAGCCGCCGGCATAGTCTTCCACGCTGTTGGCGTACATGGATACACTGCCGGTGTTGGGGGTATCTATGGACGTGAACCAACCCCGTGGAACTCTCGAAAAATTTTTAGAAATTGGAGTTGCAGTCTACACACGGCTCAAGGCCGCCGGTGTAGACTAAAAGCTGATGGAGTATTTTTGAACACTGCCAGTGATGACAAGCGTTGAATTTTAGTGCATTGTGCATCGGTTCAACGCTGCCGGTGTTGAAGGCCGGTGTGTCCTCTGCAGTTTTCATTTTCAAAAACTTTCTCTAATATTTCCCAAAGCTTGATATATGATCGATTAAATATTTGTTGAGTATTGAATGATATGATACGATGTTTAAATGCTATGTTATGACTTTATAATAATTTATTTGAATTTCTTTGATTAGTTATGTTTGAAACTAGTTGATTTGTGCTTGAACTAAGTGAGAAATTTAATATTATATTGTATAGTGATAGATCCTCGCTCGGCTACCCCCATTAATTCCCGAGCTAATATAGGTGCGCGGTAACTTGCTTGTTTCTTTGCTAGGATAGGTATTATTCCAAGTTACTCTAAATTAAAAAATTTAATAATTGTTTGTTGAGTGTCTTTTATGCCGTTGAATCTGGTTCAGAGAGCGGTAACCCTACTCAGATCGGGGGCATGGTAGTTTTAGGCGCTTAGACTACCCTTGTCATTGACTTTCATAAGCGGTTCAACGGGTAATTGATGGGGAATTTGGTATCGGCATAACATTTGCTTAATCTTGAAAGGATGTAATATGATTTAATTCAATGTTTATGGGAACACTTGAATTAAGTGATATTATAGATCGATTTAAGTAAAGTAAAGAAACGGCTAGAAACCCTAGATGAGATTACTCAATCGTTATGGATAAATTTATCTAGGATGGTATGAGTATCCGAGCTACTTATATCAACCTCCTGAGTGTCGTGATCATTACTCAGGTTTCCCCCAAAAATCCCTGTTACCCGAAGTTTGAATATTCCCATGATGTATGACTAACTAAAGATTAAATAATAAATAATTGGTTGTTGCATTTTGCATTTAGCTTAAGCATGTGTGAATCACTTTGCTTTTGTATTCGTTACTTGAGTACTGGGCCTTTAGCTCATATTTTAACCATTTCAGGTGATGAATCCGATGAGTTTTATACGAGTATGGGGTATGGAACCGATTTCGAGGATTTTCTTGATGATTTGGAGGACTAGAGATGGCCTTAGACTTGATGGAATCCATATTTTGTAATAGACTAGTTATGATAGCTTTTGTGGTTGTATTTAAAGTTCTAGTTGGGTTTTTTATGTAATTTTGTTAAGGCTTGTAAGAAGCCTTTGGTTGTAATATATATAAATATATATACGTACTTAGCTATGTATGACTTGGGATTATTTCTCTTGTGAAATATGTTAATGGTATTAGTTATGTTTTGTTAACATTTTTGAGAAACTATGGTTTCAATTATGTTAATTATGTGGAATTAGACAAACAATTCCTTAAACACTTCCTTTTAGACAACTTACATATGATCCTACAAGTCATATGTGGTTGGAGAACTGTTATCACCTATTTTAATTATAAGGGTGATAGCGGGTCCTTACCGTATGGTCTAAACCAAGCTCGGCTAGTTGTAACATATGCGCCAATTCACATGCTCATTGAACTAGCTATTTTATTTGTTAAAATAAAAAAAATTAATAATATTATAAAAAAAATTTAAGAGATAAAATTAAAAATTAGAAAAAAATAAAAATAAAGTTAAAATTATTAACAACCATTTTTAAAGACAAAAATTAGTAGGTTTTGTTTTATAAAATTTCAAAATCAAAAGTTTAAATTGTTTATAATATGATGAGTTCAGGTTATCCATCGGGTTTTTTAATGACCCGAACCCGATCGAAACCATATAAAGTCAGCATGTAATTTTTCAAACCCATCTCGTGATCCTGTAGGGTTTTTAATGGTTCGAGCAGGCTGGATACCTTTAATGACTCGTCGATTGCATCCCTAATCATATCTGACTTTGGTATCACATTTTTACTACCACAAGTGTATGTCACAAATCTGATTCGTTTAAAGACCATGCAGATCAAGTTGATATTATTTTTCTTAGTTTAAAGTATGCAACTTCTTATGCGCTTGTTTTTTTTTTTAATCCTATTGTTTTTATCCTTTTTATGGGATTGTGCTATCCATACCATGGGATTTATTTCCTTCACTGGTTGGATGTTTTTGCTCTCCAAGCATAAACTATTATATTTTGTGTGGGATAAATTGACTTTAGATGGTGAAATATCCTAACCTTTCACCTAAGTTAAAATTATATTTAGATGATTCAAAAGATGCAAGCAAATAGATGATGAATTATGATTTGAAAAGTCAATAAAATTTATTTAGTAAATAGAATTAAGTTAAAATTTGAGATTTGAAATTCTTAAACCCCAAATAGGTTGTTTGAAATGTTTAGTGAATCTCTAAATCCCTAAACTTTAACCCAACATTTCATATTCTTAATCCTCATAAAATTTGAAATCACTTGCTTCCTTGAAAATATCATATTTGGGGCTAAGCTCAAATTAAATATCAATTCGATGTAACCTAATCTTTTAAAGCAGTTCCCTATCTTAAGTTTTTTTTTCTAACCCCTTGGTCTTTAGATTATTTCTTAAATACTTTCAAAGTTAGAGATATTGATATGAAAGTTATAATCTAATACGTTTGTCTTAAAATATCTCTTAATTTTTCCTTACATATATATATATATATACATACCTTTTCTTTTTCCCATTTGGCTACCTTTTCTCTCTTCCTTCTTCCTTTTAATCGTTTCTTTTTCTCTCTCTCTTTCCTTTTCTCCCATTTCTCAAAATTCATGCCACAAATCTCAATTTTAACAAGTTTATAAAGGAAATCAAAAATAGAAAACAAGATAGAGGATGAAGATCACGCTAGATATAACTCCAAACTTAAGAGAAGTGTTGGTAGAAAGAATCAAGAAGTTGGGTTTTTCTCAAAAGATAACCGTTGTTAGTCTCTTTGCTTTGATTCTTGTTTATGCATGTAAATGTTATATTCGGACTAGCAATAGGTAAAACTTGTGATGATAATGGTAAATCGAGAATATATGGGCTTGTTTATTAAAAACCTATTATATGTAATTTGTGTAGACCAAGTGTTTAATGAAATGTTTTAGAGGAATATGATATAGATATGTGTATAGAAGTGTGTAGGAGACCAATTTATGCATGTTTATATTTCTAACAAGTAGTTGTTATTGATGTATGTTGGATTAAGTAGTTAAAAGTAATATATAAAAAGATATAGGAATTTGTAATAGGGATTCCCCTGTTCATCACGATTGTTACACGACCCGTGATCTCCTTAGCATAAATCATTTTGAAACATGACAGCCTGATCACGGCCATGACGAAGAGTGTGATCTTCTCTGATCACATTTTTCTCCTTGATCACGGGCGTGACAAGGACCATATTGGTCATCATCCCCTATTACGACTGTGATGAGGTAAACGATGGAGATCATATACCTTATTACGAGTGTAATGAAGATGGTGATGAAGATTACAGCCTCCATCTCAGGCGTGATCTGTCCTCTGGTACTGTTCATAAAGAAGAAAAGAAAAAGAAAGAAAGAAAGAAAAATAAAATGAAATAGATAATGATAAATGATATGTTATGTTAGTTAATTTGTATAATTAAGATTGAGTTAAGATAATTTGTGTATTAATAATTAATTAGAGTTTACATAGCTCTTGAGTATAAAATGAACTTAGTTAGTTAACTTAAGTTTAACTTGATCTAAATGAACTTAAATGAACTAAAATGAATTAGATTGATTTAGTTTAATCACTTTGACTTAGTAATTGAATTAAATGGTTAATTCTAATCAATTTGGCTAAGTTAATGTGATATAGACTCAATAAATGATGATTAGCTTTAATTAATAAATTAGGATAATCTTAATTTAACATAGTGAATATGTTGTTTCAAATGGTTGTTTGCTTAGAACATGTATGTTTTTAGAATGTGAATGATGTGATGATGCTTTTGTAATAAAATACTATAATCAAAGTGAAAAGAAATACTTTGACAGATAAAGGAGAACTAACCGTATTTTGGCGGGGCAATATTCACAACCATAGAAGGGTTCCTATTTAGTGTCTGATCAAATAGGATAATAAAACAAGTTTGATATAAGTAGATATTTAATTAGATTTGTTATACAAGTTTAATTATTGAACATCTATTTTCTTCTAAGCTGATTCTATGATTTATCCTCTAAGAGGGACTCCGATCAACCTTTTGATTCTAATTGGTTTTTAAATAGATAAGGTGTGTAGTAATTGTATGTTGTATGCTAGGATAGGGATCTAAAATGGATTAAGAACTTAAAGACAACCTAAGTATTGAGTATTGTTTTGTGTTGTGCCGTTGCATCCGGTCCGGGGAGAAACAACCTTGTCCGAGTGCATACGGTAGTTTAGGTGCTTATGCCACCCTCATCATGATGCAATGACATTTGTAGGTGGCTCGACGAGTAACCAATGGGGTAAACAGTATCGGTGTAACGTCTATCTTGATCGGTGAGAAGTAATACATTGGGGTTTACGTTTATGGGACCGGTTGAACTCTTTTATATTATGGACTGAGATGGGTAGAGTACATGTAATGACTGTAAACCTTAGATGAGGCTTTTATTCTTTATCGGTTATATCATCTAGGCGATATAGGGATCTAGACTACTTATACCAATCCTTTTAGCAACTGCTGTTACTCAGGAGTCCCAGATTCCTTTTGACTTGTTTCGGAGTGCGAGTGCTCCAGTGTTGAGTTGTTTATTTTAATGGAAAGATAATAACTTTTTAATTGATGCATTGCATTTAGTTAAGCTTGTGTATCACTTCGTATGTGATTGTGTTGCTGTGTACTGGGCTTCGACTCATTATTGTCATTGTTGTTCTTTTTCTAGGTTTTGAATTGATGATTGATGAGGATGAATGTGATGTGATGATTATGGTGTTGATGATGATGATGAAGATGATGATGGAGTTGTTGTTGATGATGATTGATGTGATGATGCTTGGCTTGAGTTTTGGGCGATGTTTGATAAGTGATGCGAGTTAGAGTCATGGATATCATTTATATTTGTTTTTATTTATGTTTTAAGAGCTAGATTTACATTTTTAAATCTATAATATTCTTTAAGGGGCATGTGGAGCCTAAATGTTTTGAAATTGTAGATTTACCTTTAAGGGTAGATTATAAAATATTTTTATAAAGTCTTGTTTCTTAGAAAGTTGGTTTGCTCTGGTAGGAGTAAAATTCTTTATTATGTTTTTATAAAGTTTAGTACACCGCTGCTAAATTCAGTTAGATTAGAAATGTGAGCAAACGATTTCATTGACTAAAATCGGCTAACAATATTCAACATAAGCATATCATTCTAGGAAACCTGAGCGTGTAATACATAAACTACTATACATGGCGATAATGCCTTGATTAAATTTACGGTGTTACAAATGGGATAGCTCATCTATACTATTTTGTATTTATCATTTTGGTTGATATAAGTTTCTTCCTGGAAGAATTGAGAATAAAAGGTCTCCGTAATTTTTATTCCAAGAATAAAAACTAAAAAATTGTTTAACCAATCTAATAATAATAATATTGGATATAGGGGTAATCATTAGCAAAAAGATAGATTATTTATCTGAGATTGAGTTTGGTGATGATGAACATAAATAAAGCATAAATAACTAAAAATATGTTTAACCAATGTAATAATAATGGATATGGTGGTTATCATTAGCAAAAAGATGGATTATTTATTTGAGATTGAGTTCGGTGATGATGAACATAAATAAAATTGACAAGAATAAAATATGAAATACACAACAATGCCATTTATACTTTAGATTTACTTTGACTCTAGCATATGCATTGATAAGGCTAAAAAAGTAAAATCACATGGGAAAATCTTAATCAAGATGATGCTCTCATGATCATCTATATATGCTATATTTAGGTATACAATCGAGCCTATTGTTATGGAGTACTCGACCCATTCAACCAAAACCGTATAGGATTTAGGGATGAATTTAAGTATTGTTTTGAAATCCTATGGAATTTCAAGTTTTAGTTATGATCCCATAGAAAAACCGAACCAATAATAATAATAATAATATGCCAATGGTTTTATGACCTAGTGGCATCATCATTGTACTCACAAATAAATGGTACCAAAGGTCGAATCCTCCCCCCTCATGCAATATTGAAAACAACAACAACAACACTAATAATGTCTTATACCATATTACTACTCAGCATACTCATATATTGTCTCACCGACATTCATCCATCTTCATTCTTCTTCTATCACCCAGTCACACTCTTGTTGCTAAAAAACTTAGTTTGTTATAGGCTATTTATTATATGTTAAAACAAAATGGTAATTGGTGGCATCTTACATTCCTTGTTAATTACAAATGGAAATAGAGACAATGGTTATTTTATATTTTTATTTATCATTAGTTTCAAGTTTAAGTTATTTTATCTATAATTTGGGAAAAAAGATTACCTCATCTATACACACATATACAGTTGGAAATCATAATACCTCATCTATACACACATACACAGTTGGAAATCAATAGACTTGGAAAAGCATGTAAATTACCAACATTGTTGCAAATGCTATGATATATATGGCAATATGTTTGATTATTTCTTAAGAAAATTTAAAAATGAAAAAAAGGAAACTAATCAAAATTCTTTTGGGGATGAGTCATAGGTAGAGTGAGGAGAAAAAAAAACCTAGAGTTTTTCCTGGGTTTTAGGGAACTCTATACACAATAACAAGATGAGATTAAGTTTTGTATGAGCCATCCTAAACTTGCCTCAATTACATCCTTAGCTCTTATTATATATTTTAATATATAAAATGAATAAAATTATAACATTTTTTTCATGCATGATGGTGTATAATTATATGAGAAAAAATTTCAAAGGAAGAGCCCACATTGTGCAAATTAAAAAAAAACAAATATGAGCCTATATCTTTTTCTATACAATTAAGGGATTGTATTTTCATTTTCTTTATCTTACAATGTCCATCCCAACCATATCATATCCTACTAAGTACAATTCATTGTATGTTACTTATGGTCGAAAAATTCAATCCTTTTATCTAAAGGTGCATAAATATGGACCTTCTTTTGCATTTAAACATGGGGTATTTTTAAATTAATCCCTTGAACTTTTACTAAGGTAAAGATTCACCCTCTCAACTTTCAAAGTGAGCTTTTTGACCTCTTAAACTTTCAAAAACTGGCATTTTTAAAGATAACTAACTTTTTCCATGAATTTGAGGGGTAAATCCATACATAGATAAAAGTTTCGAGGGTGATACCACATGGGTGAAATTTCAAAGAGTTTTTTGCAACTTCCTTGTTTTGTTCTAATAGAAAATGTTAAGTGTTATTAACTGCACTAATTTTGGAAAGTTTAAGGAGTCAAAAAGTTCACTTGGAAAGTTCAAGGGTGAATCCTCACCTAGGTAAAATTTTAGGGATGTAATTTACAATCTCCCCTTAAAAAATATATAATGTAACAAGTAGAAAAGGCATATGTTATAGCAAAGGCATTTCGATTTAGATAATATTTATTTTTATTTTAAAATTTATTAATTTAAAATTAATAAATTAAATAGTTTAGGCCTTGTTTTTATCAAAAACCATCTTATAATGTCAATTGTATTATATCCCAGTATGTCACATTTGGTACGGGAGAAAGAGAACCCAAAATGAAATTGCGATTCCAAGTTCCATTCCAATTTCTATGTTTAGTTATATTTTTAAAATCTATAATCGTGATTCTTAAGAA
The DNA here is from genome assembly GCA_024138025.1 of Combretum micranthum. NCBI lineage: Eukaryota > Viridiplantae > Streptophyta > Magnoliopsida > Myrtales > Combretaceae > Combretum > Combretum micranthum. Next base: position 332,605 of record JAMXBD010000460.1, read on the forward strand.
TCGATGATTATAGCTACGGGTAGGCACAAATTGGTTTTTAGTAAACCGAACCAAACCAAATAAATTTACTATTTTTTTTATCTCAAACCAAATCATTAAGTAATGGATTGGCTCGGATTAGAATTATTCTAAAGCATTAACTAGCACATTAGTTCGGTTTAAATTATAAATTAAATCAAAATTCTAATTAAAAATTTTCTTTATTCTATTTTTCTTTTACATTTGTATGGATATTCAAATGTTTACATTACTTTACTAAATTTATATTGCAAATCATAATAAAATACTTTATAGATATATCAAGCTCATAATCCATAGTCCTCCATAAAATTATTAAGTGGCAATCAATTATCTACTAACAAAATATATTCACTAACTAATACATAATAAGTCATAATCTATAATTTTTAGTAAAACCATCAAGTCAATCATCTATCAATAAATTTAACAAAAAAAAAATCATCTATAAAAAAATTCATCCACAAATAAAAGTGCTGAAAAAAATACATAAAAACAATTAATATACAATAAGAATTATAACTGTATAGACGAATTCCATATTCCACAAAGTTAAAATTATTAAAAACAAAATTTCCTCACCAAGAAAAGAAAATAGATCATGAGCCTAAAAAACAATTTTAAAAAGGAAAAACTTAATGATAATTAATATTTATCAAACAATAAATATCATAATGAAACTATAATAACATATACGACCTTTAACCAATGTAAAAAAAAAAAATTATAGCTAATAGTAAAATACTATTATGGTTTTCTAAAATTGTTTGGTTCAATTTTACACACTGATTCTGTTTGCCCTTCCAAACCAACTATAAATTTACAAATTGATTTGGATCCATAATTTTCAAAACCATATTATTTAAAAAAAAAAAGTGTTTTCAGTTGGTTTGGTTTGGTTTGGTTGGGTTTTTTTGCCCACTCATAATTTCGACTTTGTGAGAGATTTTGATTCCACTATCTTAAGGCAGAATTACAATTCTATTCATTCATTAAAATGATTACTATTATAATTAATTTTTATCTTTGTATATATTTAATGTTCATATTACTTACTAATAATATTTTTGACAAATATCATATCAATTCTATTATATTTCATAATATATCCAAATAAATGAATAAATTTATAATTCTCTCTCTTATTTCATTGCATGTCAGTTGCCATTCCGAACTGTTACCACCTAACAAACGTGACAATAATTCATTCATGCTTTCTCGGTTGGTAAGAGCATTTAAAGAGATTAAATGAAGAGCTATAATTTTTTCCAAAGAAAAAAAAATTGCATTTTATGCGAAAGAAAGCAAAAACGGTGAAGGATCCCCCATCTCAGCCACCACAGTCTCAACCTTTGCTGAGGTGGGTAAGGTGTGGATGTCACGTGCGTATAGTTTTTTTTTTTTTTTTTCCTTTATAGAAAGGTTAGGTTAATCTTTCTGTCAAACACTTAATATTTACAATTAGAAAGAAAAAAAATTAGAGATATGAGAGTACATATACAAGTGTCAAAATGTGTTAGATGATCCATAAATAAAAAAGAACTCCTTTTATACCAAAGGTCTCTGCAAGTGGAGAGTTTATATTATTCTAGTTTATTAACTAAGAGTTTATATTGTCTTAAATCTCCAAATGCCTTTTCAACTTATCATACATCAATAAATATACATAACTCTTACCATAATTTTATACTCTCTCTATTGAATTGTCTTAAATCCCTTGCCATAAATGTCTCATTTCAACTTCTTCCTGATAAATATCATCATCGTATAATCCAATATTTCCAGTAACATGATAAAAAAAGAATTCAAATCTTTAATTTCTCCTTCCAAGACAATAACGATCTTCAAATATATATCTTTTACCCCTTGCCACATTTGAACATATATCCTCTATGAGTAACAATTGGTGAAGCTTAGCCAATAGCGAAAACGTAGGCGGCTATCAGCATTAATTCCCATCTTCTTCTCCAACCATATCCACTGAGTCGGACCAAATCATTGAGTTTATTGCGGTGTTTAAAGCATATCCATCGACCATTGTTTCATCAACTCTTTGTTATTCAATTCTAGGTAATTCCAAGTCTTACTTCTCTTAGCGTATATGTATTTATCTATGTATATATTTGACTTGAATATAGGATCTTGTACGAATTCCTTAGTACATGTGACATGGTTGTTCAATGAAAAAAAAAAAAATGAGGCGCGTGTGAGTGGGTGTGGATCTGATTGGTCTCAGCGCGTGTAAGTGGATGTGGATTTATTTGGTTGAAAGTGCATGAATTGCATGAATTTATTTGGTTGAAGTTGCAATACGTCTCTTGCCGCTAGCAGGAGCCCCAGCAAAAGTCGATCGAGGAATCCAATGGATCACAAAATGCGATCTGATTGCCTTTTCCTGTTGCAATGCACCTTATAGGAGGAAATCATGTTGGGGTTTCGGCCGAGATAATCTTTGCAAGAACTGCAAAAGTCCAAGGCATTTTGCAAGAGAATGTCCAAACGTGTCAACTTGCCATAATTATGGCCTTTCTGGCCATATCGCTGTGGATAACATTACCAAACAATAAGAAAAACTTTCAGTCGGAGGGAATATGTGAGCTTACATAGTGGCAAGTGATGATACTCTTGTTTCTTTGATTCTGAGCTAATAGAATGATGGATGTAACAATGTTATCTAGCATTTATTTTTTATTTTTATCCTTAATTCAACACAAGCAAACTATACTCATACACACATATGATTATATCTCCCTTTTTATATTAGATTTACTTGCATTTTTTCACTAATTCCTCCTTTCCTTGATTTTTTTTTTTTTTACAGGCATTAGCTCACCAAAGGACCAATAGAGGTTGATGGCAAAAGAGGGGAGGAATAGCCAATTTCAACAAATTGCAATCATCAAACCAAAGGAAATAGGAAGCAATCAAGCCATCGGAGTCTAAGTTGCTAAGTAGAAAGACACATTGCAGTCAAACCTTAAATACAGAAGCCATGAAACAAACTTAAGCTCAAAAGGCCAGACAGAAGGAGACTAAAGCTAGATAAGCACCAATTGTTGAAGTTATCAAACAAAGGGACTTGCTGGTGTGCCAGATGGTAATCCACCACAAATTTAGTTACCGCAACACTAGTGGACAGATGAAAGTATTTCTAAATATACGTTTTGGGACAAAGCTTCTCGCCCCAAGTTGTATGCAACTCCCCTTATTGATGATGATTTCGATTGATCGAGCCTGGGTTGTGCGTCGATTCTAGGAGCACCATTAGAGGGGGACCCAGTTCTACATTTCAAGAATGAGCGAAAGGAGCCACCTCTTTTCAGTACACACTTCACATTTCTTAAGGAGTTACCACCTGAATGGAGCGACTGGGTAGACTACGTCACTAACCAGCTAGAATACGTAAAGCTTTTGAAACAAGCCAAAGTCTATGGTGCCATCATTACCTCTGTTTGCTTATGGCTCGTCAGTACAAAGAAGATGGAAGTATGGTGTGCTATCATCTCTGCTGAAGTACCCAAACTCATACATTTATCACTGCATGGGGGGAAATATCATTAACTCTTAAAGACGTGGTCATGCTCTTGAACCTAGAATGTTCTGGGCTAACTAATGTTATGCAGTTGTGACTTCGCGTGAAGAGCACCACCTCAAAGCATCTTTGCTAGCGGCTCTGAAGCTCACTCGTGATGATAAGAAGAAACCATGTTTCTCTATCTGGATAACACACTTCTTCGAAGAGTAGAAAAAGAACATGCCTCAAGTAGCGGGATCAGCTCATGGAAAAGAGTAAGTATGTTCATATTATTGCTCTATACTTGACTTCTCTAACTAATATGTTTCTCTTTTGGTTCTTTGATGTACAGGTATGAACTTACAGGCTTCATTGTATTTTGGTTGCCACTGTTCGTGTTCCTTGATGGGTCGGAAGAATGTGTAAACCCTTAGCTTTTTGCTTTGGCCGTACACATCGCACAGGGTCAATTCTTTGCACTAGCTCCTTTCTACCTGTGGTCCTTATATTGACGTCTCGACCTGTACCACTAAGCTTCTATCCGTTCCAAGGGTAGATATGTGGACGTATCTCATGTAGACTTACTTTTCTTACAGCTATTCTTCTGGAGCGCTTTCGGAACCACCTTACACAATCAACCATCAACAGGGATTCAAATCTTACTACTCGTCGGGCATGGGCGTGGGTTGGAGTAGAGATCAATCGACGACTTCTTCAGCTCATCGATGTCGAGAAGGAGTTTACATTTTGACCTTTTGTAGAACCTCTTGAAGGTTATCAAGATGATGACGGGCTTTATCCTCCAGGCTATGAAGGGGAGGTTATCTTCGTTGATAATTAGGAATGCAACTGGGACGGGTTTGGGCTGGGTATACTAAAGCTCGAACCTGAACCCGATACCCAATAGGATTCCAAAAACCCATCCCAAACCCTATAGGTTTTTTGTCCATGAACCAAAAACCGGTTAATTAATTGATGAATTTGATCCAAATATAGATTTAATTGAGTGATTACACATATATTGGTCTTTTATAATTAAATTATCCCTTATATTTTTTTTTTGTGATCCTAGTTCAACCTCCGGTGGAACCCGATCCAACACTTCGACCCTTGACCCCCTAGCCTGTCCGGGTCAAACCCCGGTCCGGTTCTGACAACATTGGATTTACTCATAATTAGATTAAGCATATATAATATAAATATGATATAAATAAGTAATAGATATAAACCAAATGTAAATACAATAAAATACAGATAAAGTAAAGAAGCTAATAAGCATGAAGGGCTATCTCATTTTAGCCGCTGTGGCATCCACCGTAATGGTAGATGCGGGTGCAAGTGTCACATGGGGGGTATCTTCAAAGCCATCACATATTGTATTTAGGTTCTTGGATTCATGATAGGGTGACCAGGTTAATAAACTTTTAAGTACCAGGTTAACAAACTTTTAAGTAACATTCTAACGGCAAAAATTTAATCTTACCGAACTTTGCTTACCTACCTATCAAGATACATTGTATCCGGATTATTTTATAATATTTTTGAGAATGAACCGAGTTTTGGCTGTAGGCTATTGTCTATACACTGGCCTCCACTCCAAAGTCCATATATATATATATATATATATAAATGGAAAAATCAGTTAAGTAAGTAGTAGTAGTAATAAAATGTGATGTTTTAGTATGGACTGACAGTAAAAAAATTAATCTCTATAATAAAAAATTAGTAAAATAGCTTATATCACTATACATATGATCAACGATCATTATTTTTGTAATAAAAATTTTATTTAGAAATAGAGTAAGACCTAGTTTTTTTTAATAATGCCTTAAATTGGTGATCTCTTAATTGCACTTCCTAGAAATAATCTATCAAATGTCAAAAGGGTATAAAATCTTCCATAGATATAACACATGTCTACCAATCATATAAAATTAAATTAAATTAAATAAATACAAATCACATCATTTTAATTACTAAAATGCCTAGTCAAAATTGCATCTATCTTTTAATTTATAAAGAAACTTTGTGTATTGCAAGTGATTTAAGAATTTCACTATATTGCATCTATTTTTTTATAAAGAAACTGTGTGTATGGCATTTGATTTAAGGATTTCACTATATGACAAAATCACATATTGATCATACGACATTCAAATTGTATATTGAATATACGATAGTATTTATATAATCATTCTTATAATATTGATATTTGTGTAAATAAATTTACGATGAATCAATAAACAAATAAATATCTCGTACTCCATTGCTTTCTATATTACTACACTTTTTAAGGCGGCATTTTCTCTATTGTAAGTTGTAACCCCGGTAATCCACATTTTAATGGCTTCTAGGCTATTCTCTCTTTCAAAATGGGTAACCGGATAAGTTTGGATAAAGGCTTCCATATCCTCTCATGTCTATGTACAGCAAGTGAAACTTGCTTCCCCGCATCAGCCAGTATTTGGTGGATTAAATTCTTGATAAACTGACTCCTTTGGAATTTTTTTTTTCAACATCACACAACTAAATCTATATTTAGATCAAATTCATCAATTAATTATTAAATAAACATGATATAATGATTATTTTATAAATTTATAATAAAGTACGAATAAATAATTAAATTTTTAGTTTTTTCTTTATTTTTTTAGTTTTTTCAGTCTTGATAAGTCGATTCGACCTCTTGGGTTTCATTGTTCGATAGCCTGGGTCAACTGAGTCAATTCAAGTCTTGTTAGCTCGATGTAAAAACAAGTCTTAGGTAAGACCAGGCTCGACATTAATGCTAGTTCCATCGAACCAGGTTGAATCGGCCGGTTCGGGCTGGTTTTGATAACAATGGTCGTAATCCCATTTGTCTACCAGGAGTTGCAATTATTGTTCATATGATACAAGTCCCAATTCTATTGTTTGTAATATCATAACCCCACAATTCCAATATTTATAAAATCACTATGGTTAGGTGAAAAAAAAAGAAAAGGAAAACACAAAAAGCATATGTTTTTGTAAGTTCTTCTAAATCAAGTGGCTCTTGATAAGAGTAGGAAAAAAGGCCAACCAAGTTGAACCAATTCATAATTAAACCAAATCAAATAAAAAATATGGGGTTTTTTTAATAAAAATTTATGCTTGTTATATTATATTCTAGTTATTTTGGTATCATATTTTTATCGTTTTTAAATAAATATTTGTTAAAAAGTAAATAATGATGAAAAAATGATAATTTTACTCATAAACTTACCAAACAAATATGATGCAGATATGATATAGATAAGTTATAGATGTAGATTAAATACAGTTACAATACAGATAAAATCCAACAATTCAAATAGACCTTTAGTTTGAAAAATTCCTAATCTGAACAAAACCGCAAATAAATTCTCTCTCTAAACCAAAAATGGAATTTAAATATATTCCCCTTAGTTCCTTACCTCTCTATTCTATTCTTCCTATCTCCCTTATCCCAAACATAATTAAGGCTCTTAGAGCATCATATACTGCAAAACTTCTATGAGGCGCATAAAGTGCCACATAAACAATTTTAAGGACCTCTATTTTTCAATGAATCTCACTACTTTATTTCTAATGTCCTTTATATCTTTTTAAATTTTGTGGGTCTCATTTACTTTACACAATATACCTAACAAAAAAAACAATAAAAAGATTATAAAAAAGGTGAAAAATCTTACTTTTTAGAAAACCCCAAAAAGTTACACCTTTACCCATTTCTAAGAACCCTAAAAAGTAAGATCTTCAATATAAAGAACCCTGTAAAAAAGCCCCCCATTATTGTGGAGTCTTTTAACATGAATGATCTTAAAAAGTTGTTTAATATTTTTAATTTTTTTTAAAATATCAATATCTTATAAAATATACATGGTTATACATTTATTTTGTTTATTTTTTTTACAGTAATAAATGGAAAATAAAGGGAAAAAATGAAGAATTAATAAATTGACATGACACATAGAGATACTAAAATGAAAGATCTCAGATAAAGTAAAAAGGAGAGAGAGAGACTCTCAAGGAGCTAGTATAACATTTATACTGTGTTTGGTATAGGAGAAATTAAGGAGAATTAAACGGCATTCTCTTATTTATTTTCAAAGGAAAAAACAAGGGAAGAGAAAATGATGTAATATTTCCTTTGTCCCATAATTTTTTTGTCTCCTAAAAAATCGAAAGAATCAAGAGGTAATGAGGAGAATATTTTGAAATTACTCTTATGCGCTTCTTTTAAAGATTAATTATTATCTTTTAATGGTATACAAGCAATTTACCATTATATCTTATTTTTTTTCTTTTGTAATAATTAATATTCTATAATTTTTCTTTTCATTCATTATCCAAACAAATAAAAGAATTCAAATTACTTAGTAATCCTCCTTTTTTTTTTTTTACTTCCTAAATTATTTCATTATGCCAAATAAAGTGTTAAGGATCTTAATGAGGTCTAATATAATGAACATTAATAGTATCACTATCAAGTTCTTTCAGGTACTAAATTAATTAATTCTAAAATTTTTGAAGTATTAAATTGATCAATTTCAAAATTTTAATACTAAATTGATTATTTTAAAAATTCAAATACCTAAATATATATTTTATAAAAATTCATGTATCATTTATCATATTATTTTATCAAAATTTAGATATCATTTGTCATATTATTCAATTTTAAAATCACTATGGTTCGTATTATTTAGATTTTTCAAAGAAAAATAGATCTATGGAGATAGAGACGAAGAAATTCTTAATTATCGTCCATCTCCGTACGAAACCGACGCCAATGGCAGTGACCCTGAATTGAAATTGTGGTCCATGGTTTTGGTCCCATTTCCGTTACTTGTAATATCACAGCCTCATCATTTGTCATGCCATGTCCTTCGGTTTTTATTTTCGTATTGCAAATAACTTTTTTTTTTGGGGGTGGAAATATTTGTCATTAACTAGAAATAAGGACACGAAGTCCTATAGACATTACAACCAGAGCATATATGTCCAAATAGATATAGAAAAAGAACAAACAGTAAGAAAGCCTTCAATGCATTTAATTACTAATAGTTTTTTAATATATGATTGTATTAGTGGTGATTATTATAAAAATTATCTATTTAATTTATATGTTAAAGTATAATCGATAATTACTCATAATGTGAATATAGAAGTGGTATGTACTAGCTATCAATATTTTTCCAACCACATCAGCTAGGAAAAGTAAGAAACAACAGAGCTTCGAGAGGTCCTGACGGCACCGAATTGATTATTATCCTTCTGGAGCAATAATGGTAGAACAAAATCTGAAGGTACAAAGCTATCCAAAATCCTACTCCAGGATATGCATCATGCTTGGTAATTATGTTGCTAACAAATTTGCTTCTCCATCACCTGTATTTTTAAGAAAAAGGAACTAATGATGGTCAAGGTAATAAACGAGAAAAATTATATCATTTTAGCCTCTGTAGCGTCCATCTTAGACGCAGACGTGGGCGACGAGTCACATGGAGGATATTCTCAAAACCATCACATGTTTTACACATATTCTCTTCGATCTCTTGTAGAAGTTTAAAATTTTATTACTTTATTAAACATAGGGCCTGGCTTCTTTGGTAGAGTTTCGGGAGTTTAGTTTCTAATATTGGGATGATTAAGGAGAGATTTAGTACAATGAATTTAATCTGATAGATGACATGATTGCTGAGCTTTGTAAATATCTTAATTCTCTCCACATTTCAAACCATCCAAAAATTTGATAAGATTACTATAAAATTATCTTGGATGCTTGATAGCTCCTCTATCAAAGTGGACCGTATATTGGTTGCAGACTGTACGCTCAGTTGACCTCTGCATGTAAAGGATGAATGGAAAAATCGGCTGAAAAAGAAAGAAAAATATAAAAAGCAGATGTTCGTGTAAATTAAGCTTCCCTAAATCAAATGGTCCTTGGCACCGTTATCTTCAATAATTGATCAAGTTTCTCTTACAAGGGATATCTCAATGCTTTGAAGCACAGAAAGAGCCATACCCATTAGTAGGATGAAAGTTTGGGTTCAAAAGTTCCAGTAGAGAATAAGAAATTTTAGTAATGTAGAAAGAAGATAAATGTTATTTTATGTTCTTTTTTCAATTTTATTTCAAAAGAATTTTCGTTAAAAGTTGGGCAAAATTTGTCAAGATACCATATAATCCTCTTTAACCTTATAACAAACGAAAAATTATTTTGTAAGCAAACCGAGTTAATTGAATTTGTTCTAAATCAACGTTTCAGATATTTTATTATATTATGTAATCACTTCTACATCACTAGAGTTAAAAATCCAGTAAAAATTATGGCAATAGAATTTATTATATATGTATATTTTTATTTTTCAAGGGGTGGGGTTGGATAGGAATAAATATTTACTATCACACTTGCAACTTTTTATTTATCGAGACAAATGGACAGCATTCCCCCCGTACAGTAAATTTCTCTCCCTCCTTTTTTATATATATTATGCCCAGCCACGCTTCTAAAGATTATCACTCCATATATTTTCACTATGGGCACCCATTACACTCCCTCCCTCAATCATCCTCACTCCTATTAACTTCCTAATTAAATATTATTCACCCAAAACATCCAACACTCACTTTGCAAAACCCTGCTAGCAGAAGACATCAACCACAACGGCACCACCACCTCAACGTCCTAAGCCCAAGGTGTGCAGGAAATGGTGGCCCAAACGGGTGCCTCGTAGCTTATGATAATGAGGCACAGGCTGAGTCAGAATTCATGATGGATTCAGATACTGCCACAATTATGAGAGTTCCATGGTCGCTGTCGACAGCATCTCCTCTGCATCACTTGTTCGTGGAGTTACCCCTTGCGGCAGCGGTCGTGGTCGATACGTTAAATGCCTTCCTGATCCGAATAAAAAAAGAGGCAGGTGCTACATCTATAGCAGAGATTGTCGATAAGCTTTGGATGCTGCATACATGGACTGCTTCTGTTGTCCAACACAAAGTCTATAACTACCCTGAAGTTTATTATACTTATTACCAGGTTGCATATATATATATATATATATATGTATGTATTTATTACTTGTGATGTTAAGTGTAATATGTCATTTATGTGGTTGTATTATTTATGAATTCTGTTGGATAGTTAATTTAAGTTTGCTCTTAGCAATGGTTTTCTTTTTTTTTTCTTTTTTTGGCTGATTAGCTTGGTCATTATTATGTCCAATACACTGATTCGTAGATCCGTGTGTTGTTGTATAATTTTGTCATGCAATTGTAATAAATTAATTAAACGGTTGTTATTATTTTATTATTTCATAAAAAATTTATTAATTAAACGGTAATTATTATTCTTCATTTTTATACTATTATTGAATTCATGTAACTTTATGGCAGTTTTCAATAGTATGTACGTGTACGTACATTTACTTTAGCATTGTCTTTTGGCTATTGATAACTTTCAGCATCTATGGTTTGTATTTTACAATTTTTTTTTTTTTTTTGGCCCCAATAAGTATCCTTGGGCAATCTTAAAATAATAAGAGAGAATTTTTAATTTATCTCAAAACTAATGAGCATAATAATATGACTATAGGAGTGTATCGGAAAAAATGAGCATCACTGATGAGCATCCCAATGCATTTGTTAAAGAAAAAATAAATAAATTATCCACATTTTTCATGCTTTGACACATACTTTAAAGGTAGATATCAAATTTCATATTTGAATTTTACATAAAAATTTAATTTAATATTTAAATTTTCAAGTAATCAATTTAATGTCTAATTATTTTTATTACTTTCTTAATGTTATTTACTACTAGTAATTTGAGAGAAATAGCATATTTTCTTATTATTTTTTCTAACACCGTCTAGTATTAATAAATTGCTTCTTACATTTAAGAAATCAAAACAAACAATACTAGTAGGATAGCAAAAATAGTTACAAGAGAGTTAATTGGATCGATATTGAATTGTCAAATTAAATTCTTGTGTAAGAATGAGATAACGCATTTGATATATATATTTTTAAATAATAATAACAACAACAAAGAATAACATAATAAGTGGTGATGATGATAATATTTATAGAAGACAACAATAGAAGCGTGAATTTAAAACCATATGTGCGTATACTGGCAAATGGTTTTGGTAAATTTGATTTCGTGACGATGTTAGACAAAAAGCTTTTAATTTTTAGTTTGTAGGTGCTTCTAGCATGTTCTTAAGAACTTTACTGCTTCATTTGATAAGGTTTTATTATAACATTTTAATTATAAGAAATAAAAAGAGAAATTATAAATTACTATTTAGACACTACATAACAATGACAATTTAACACCCCCTATACATTATAGTGAGTTATTATAACGCCCCCTATATTATTGTTTGTCAAGAGAATCAAATCATTGTTTGTCAACCATTTTATATACATAAGAAATTATTATTTGAATTATTCTTATTTTTTTTGGCCAATTACAATAAGGGTAGAGGAATTCGAATCTGAATCTTTTAATGAGAAATCAAGAGATACCACTAGACTATAAGACCATTAGCTAGTACCATTAACTATTATTTTACTAGTTATTTAGATTATACACTACTATTCATAGGCAATAAGATCGAGATTCCTAAAGTTGAAATAATTTCTCCTGTAATTTAGCATTTAAAACTTAGATTTTAAAATTTTTAAACATTCCGTTTCAATTAATCATTTATGTTCTCTGTTATTATTTATTTAATTTTCACCTTTAATTTCAGGTATTTTCTTTCCCAATGAAAAGGAGAACCAGATTTTTTTTGTAGACGGGTAAGATGCATCTATGCCCAAAGAATTAAAGAAACCCTATATAATTCTGAAAATGCACCCAGAAAAGTTTTGCAGGAATTTTCAAGACTGTTTTTTTGGCACTTCGCCGTTGGGAGCCCAATTTTCATGCTTCTGCTGCGTCCATTTCCGTTGGCAATTTACAAGTTGCCATCCGAAAGCCATGGCAAAAATTGCAAAAGCTATTGGTCCAGTGTTACGTCTAGATACTTATACCTCACATGTGGAAAGAGGTCGTTATGCACGTTGTTGTGTCCAAGTCATTGACAATCATTCTTACCAGCTTTAGTATGAGGGTATTTGTAGGTTATGTGTTTCATGTGATCATCAAGAGCACAAATTTTGTATTCTTTCACAATTCTTTTGCCATTACTGTTAAGTTCTCACAATCTTGGGATTGCTCCCTACCAATATCAGACTTAAATTATAGCAGCTAATCTAGGCATATCGTGATTATGATAATAATACCATCTTTATCCCACTCTGGAGGTTCTTGATGGATATTAGAACAGATATTGCTCGTTTAACAATGATCGAATTTGCTCTTCTACACGTGAAAAACACTGCTGTTAAAGAAGTTAAAAAACCAAATGTACAAGTCTTAAGAGAGAGGGTTTCATAAGTTGCAAGGGACCCTACAAGGAAAATGATTGCAACGCCCTCGCCACTCGGTCAGGTTCTTTTATATTCCGGATGACACATTGGTCAAATTCAGGATATGAGATGACTTCGACCCAAAATGGAGATGCAGAGGACGCTTTTGAAGTGAACTATTAAAAAATAGAAAAAGTCTGAATACTCCTAACTATACATTGTATCAACGGCTAGATACTGTCGAAAACTCCATTCTGATGGAGTAAATTAATACACTTTCCTGTGCATCCATCGGCGGATGGAAAGAAAAGACGGAAAAAATAGTGTTGATATAAAGTAGAAAAAACACAACTATACAGAAATATCTCCAACATGGGCACCATGAGCTTAGGATGACTCATCCTAAGCAAGATGGCTTCCCATTCTATTCACGCTTATCCTCCTCAAGATCTTCACCAAGCTTAGCAGGATTATCCCCAGTCATCTTATGACCAGCTGTCAAGGAAATACCCTCTTCAATAGATTCATCAGTCCCCTCCAAGTATGCGTATCTGTAACCAAACCACGCAAGATTATTTTCTTAGTAAATTAAATGGGGAGAATAGACATGCATTTGCAGTGGAGCCAATGCAAAAAGCATTTGTAATATCTATGGTATTGTTTTGCATGAAATGCGACAAGGGCTTTGAACATGTGACAAAACGCAGGCCATAGTTACTAACCGAGGATTAAACTGCACCGAAGAAAAGGTCTCAGCAATATTAGAAACCAAAGGCCCAACAGAACCCACAAGATACCAACCAATGCCAAGGAGCCCACCCACCAATAGTAGAGGGACCAGGTGTCCACCAAACAGCCTAACAGGAGTCCAACATGGATCATCGAATTCCGCCGACTTCTGTTTCTATTCCTCTAGATTTAAATAATACAAATCAATGGTCAGATGAAAGCTAGTGGAACTGACCACCCCGCCAACTGTTCAATCCACATCATCAGAGTCCAATCCAAAATACGGTGCATGGATGCTGGTACCACCACATTGTCGGCCCAAAAAGCAAGACGCGCAGGCCCATCACGCCTCCACCCACACCACTAAACCATATAATGGTACCATAAATGTTTTAAAACCCACGCTAAATTCTTCTAACCAGCAATCTCAACCTATCCATAAATGGAAACACCTTTCAAGGCAACCGGGTATCGGTTTTAACTTGCTGATAACTACATTACCCCCATCCTTCCTCTCAACACCCGTTCCCTCTTCTTTCCAATTCTCATCATCCTCTCAACAGGAAAATTCTCCCCCAAAGACACCACATCTCAAGGTATTAGCAAGAGCAAAACTACCTGATGGATCAAACAAGTGTCCTAACCTTTAACCTGCAAGTTCTTCCCCGACCTCTGACCTGCCTTAGATTGATCCCCGATACTGCATATTCCGCCTGGAGAATGGAGCCTGAAGATATCGGATGGGTATGAGTCTAGAGGAAATACGCTTCATGCGAGACGACTTGATGTCCATAGAGCAAGTCTCGAGGATTCATGTGACAGTCTCCGAAATGGCGGGAACCACTTATCTCACCCGAACCAATAAGAGGGTCATGTCATTCAAGAAGTTTATCATACTGATATCCATAGCACTCAATTTCGACAAAATGCATCCCTTTCTACTAATGAGTCATTGGGAGAAGACACTGTTCTTGATAGCTCAACAAATAGTCAACACAGGGAATCTATCCTTGCCCCCTTGCCTAATCCCGATGTCACTATGGATTACGTAGGGAGTAATGTTTTCATCCACGTTCCAAAACGGGGAGGAGTCGACACTGATGCTAGACAGTCTACGATCACCTATTAATTTTTACTTGACTCTGTGGGTCAAAGTGGAGGGATGTTATTGCTGTCGTTGAAAGACACCATGGATATTACTATCATTCGGTCATCATCTGATGATCTTCATGCCCTCATTCAGCTCAGCAGCAATGCTTTCCCTATCACTAGTTTTTTTATTTTTTTGTCCCATTTGCATTCTTTTTGTCAATTCATTGGTAACCAACCATGGTTACGCATAGGGGATTTAATGATGTAATAGATCATACAGAAAAGTGGGGAGGGCTTCCTGGTAATATTACACGCGCAAATTTATATTCTGAATGCATGTCTCACTGTTGTGTCTCTGACTTGGGTTATGTAGGTCCAAACTATACTTAGACAAACAAACAACACTTGATTAGTCATATCCAATTACGGCTTGACCGTGCCTACGCCAATCAAGCTTGGCTAAACTTTTACCTTAAGACTAAAATCTTTCACTTACCAAAGTGGCCTTCCAATCACCGTCCTATTTTCTTAAAAACTCATCCTTATAATCCTTAGGAAATGAAGAATAGGACCTTTCGTTTCCAACCAATGTGGATCACTTGTTCGTGGAAATATCCCTTGCGGCCGCGGTCCTAAACTCCATACGCCCTTAATTGCAATCTTGATGGGAATAAAAAAGTCAAGTGCGACCCTAGTATAAGTCGTACAAAGAAAACACCTCAGAAGTTACAAGATTACATAGTATTTCACAAATAGTAGTTATGTACAGCTGTAAATAGTTAGATCTAATTAAGATATTAAGTTGTAACAACATATAACATAATAGAGATCTCAACATGTAACAACAAAAATAAATAGTGAAATAAAGAATATAAAAGGGGGAACAGATTACACCCTGAGCTTATATGGAGAGTTTGCCTTCTTGAAATGGCAAGATCTTAAGTACCTGCATAGAACAGAACGTGAGAGAAACCCTAAGAGAGTAGAACAGAGCAGTAAAGTGGTCGAGTTAGGGTTGTACAATTATGGGTTAGGCTATTACAATTGGGTTGGGCTACTAACATTGGTGCTTTCGTTCCCAAACAATGGCACCGGATACTCGTACTTCAGCCAATGCATCAGACATGGAAGCCATCAAGAACATGTTTCTTGTTCTTCAATAGCAGCAGCAGAAATTTGAAAAACAGTCCTAGACTATGTTACAAGAGTTGTCCCAACGAATGGAATCTTTGGAGGGACAGGTGAATTAGACTCAAGGGGTGACGCAACAACAGGGTCTTAATATTGAGTCATCATGTTCAAATTCTCAGGATAATCTTGTAAGGGGGATCAGATTGGAATTGTCGAAATTTGGGGGTCAAGAGTGCGAGCTTGGATATTCAAGGCTGATCAATTTTTCAATTTTTACAAGATTGATGAATCTCAGCGAAATTTGATATCATCATTTGCAATGGAGGCTGAAGCAGAGGAGTGGTACCAATGGATGCATTTGAATAATCATTTGACTAATTGGTCATCTTTCAAGAATGCATTGGAGTTAAGATTTAGTCCATCACAATATGATGATCCAAAAGGTGCATTATTCAAATTGGTGCAAACTGATTCAGTAAGTCAATATCAAGTAGCTTTTGAGACCCTTTCTAATCAGGTAATTGGATTATCCAATTTAGTTCTCATTAGTTTTTTTATATCAGGCCTGAAACCACTATTGAAACAAGAGCTACAATTATCAAAACCATCATCTTTAACTCAAGCCATGGCTTTAGCCAGACTTCATGACCCAGGCTGAAATTAATGAGAAAAGAGAGAAGGGACTTTGTTTTCACTATGATGAGAAATACCATAAAAATCATAAGTGTAAAACCAAGTTTCTTTTATCATTGGGTGATGATGAGCATGAAAATGTCGAGAATCATCATGATAGTGAGATTTATGAGGATTTTATGCATTTAGAAGATAATATTGCTGCTATAAGTTTTTACACATTATCTAGGGCTTCTTTTCCAAAGACGATTAGATTTAAAGGTGAAATCAATGGTAAATCAATGACTATATTAGTGGATTCTTGTAGTACTCACAATTTCTTGCAACCAACAATTGTGAAATATTTGGGTTTAATAGTTTTACCTTCACCTAAGTTTCAAGTAAAGACTGGAAATGGTGGTAAATTGGATTGTCAAGGTAAATGAGTTGATGTAGCATTTATTATTCAAGGAATTCCATTCATTCAGACATTTTATGTTTTGCTTGTTCATGAAGTGGATTTGGTTTTAGGGGTACAATGGTTACAACACTTAGGACCAATTACCATCGATTATGGTAGATTAACCATGCAGTTTTTGAAAGTAGGACAACACGTTACACTCACAAGAGAACTATCTGATGAATCACATCAGATTACATACCACCAGCTTAGAAAAATGGTGTTTGCAGATTCCGTATTATTTTGCTTGCAGATTGTGGCTCAGACAGATGATGTAACACATGTTCGATGGCTTCCAGTAGCACTACTATTCAACAAGGGCTAGGTAAACATTTGAAAGTGTTCGAGACACCTTCCTCATTGCCTCCATTATGGAAAATCTAACATTGAATTCATTTAGTGGAAGGGACAGCTCTTGTAAATGTTAAACCGTATCGGTACCTACATTTTCAAAAACAAGAGATTGAAAAACAGGTTCAAGATATGCTGGAGCAAGGGGTTATTGAGCCAAGTAATAGTCCAGTTTTATTGGTTAAGAAAAAGGATGGTAGCTGGCGTTTCTGTATAGATTATCGAGCATTGAATCAAGTCACTGTGGGGGATATGTTCCCCATACCCACAATTGATGAGTTTATTTTTTCTAAATTGGACTTGAGAGCAAGGTATCATCAGATTAGGATGGATACCAATGATGTAGAAAAAACAACATTTCATACTCATGATGGTCATTTCCAATTTTTGGTTATGCCATTTGGCTTGAGTAACGCTCCTGCCGCGTTCCAATTGATTATGGATGATATTTTTCGTCCATACTTAAGGAAATTCGTCATTGTTTTTTTTTTTTTTTTTTGATGATATCCTAGTTTATAGTAGGACGGTTGAATTGCATGTGGAACATCTCTCTATAGTATTACAAATTTTGATTGATAACACTTTTTATCTTAAAGAGAATAAATGTTCATTTGGGGTATCTACAATTGATTATTTGGGCCATATAGTTTCAGCAAATGGGGTATCTCCAGATTTGAAGAAAATAGAGGCTGTCCAGCATTGGCCACAACCTATGAATATTAAGCAGTTACGTGCTTTTCTTGGTCTTTCTGGTTATTACAGACGATTTGTTAAAGGCTATGCATCTATAGTAGTACCTTTAACAAATATGTTGCAGCGGGACAAATTTAAATGGAGTGATTTAGCTTTAAGCTCCTTTCAGACATTGAAAGAAGCCTTAATAAGTGCTTCTGTATTGGCCTTGCCTGATTTTACCAAAGGCTTTATAGTGTAGACAGATGCTTTAGGCATGGGTGTAGGTGCAATCTTGTTGCAAGACTCACATCTAGTTGCTTACTTTAGCAAGAAATTACCTTCCCATATGCAAAAAGCATCTACATATGTGAGGGAATTGCTTGCAATTGTGGACGTTGTTAAGAAGTGGAGGCAGTATTTACTTAGCTCACATTTTTTGATTCAAACCGATCATAGGAGTCTCAAGGAGATTCTGAACCAAGTTATTCAGACCCCCAAACAATAGAAGTTTTTGGCCAAACTCATTGGTTATGATTATTCTATTGTCTATAAGGTAGGAATTGATAATAAAGTGGCAGATTCTCTCTCTAGACAATATGAAGATAATTGGTTCATGGCCTTATCTGTTCCTACTTGTTCCTAGGTGGACAGGTTGAGATTGGAATATACTAATTTGCCAGAATTCAAGGAGATAATTGCAGCAATGGTAGAGGGCAGAGTTCTTAAATGGCCTTTACAATGGCATAAGGATTTACTCTATTTTGGGAATCGTTTATTTCTGGTGGCTCAATCTGGTATAATACCAAACTTACTGTATAAGTATCATGCCACACTAGCAGCTGGCCATTTTGGACAGGAGAAAACATTTCACAAATTAGCCTCTGAATTTTATTGGGAAGGAATGAGAGCTATTGTAGCAAATTTTGTACGCAAGTGCATTACTTGTCAACAAGTCAAGTATTCTACACGTTCTTCAGTATGGTTATTAGCACCTTTGCCAATACCTCTCTGCATTTGGGATGACATTAGTATGGACTTCATTACTTCCTTGCCAGTTTCCTACGGTTATATTGTCATATTAGTAGTGGTCGATCGATTATCTAAGTACTGTCATTTTGGCCCACTATCAACCAATTTTACAACTATCAAGGTGGGTCAACTGTTTCTCGAAATAGTTATCAAACATCATGGCTTTCCTAGTACGATTGTTTCTGATAGGGATCTCATTTTTTTGAGTCATTTTGTTAAAGAATTGTTTAAGCTTAGTGGCACCAAAATCGATGAACTGGTTAACCATATTTTTTGGATTGGTTTTCCGATTTCAGTTCGGTTTCTCAGTTTAATCGGTTTTTTTGCCCATCCCTAGAATTGGGGCTAATGTTTAAGGGTTTAGGAATTGAAATATCAAATTTCAACTTAATTAATTACTAATTTAACTATACCCAATTGTCTAATTATTTCCTATAATTCATTTGATCCATTTAATCTATCTAAACTAAATTTCTAACTAAGGAGAAGGTTTAGGGTATTTCAATAATAATAGATAAGATATGTATATTTTTAATTTTCAAAGGGTGGGGTTGGATAAACATCATTTCTTCCTCTCCTTTTTCATATATATTATGCCCAGCAGCGCTTCTAATGATTATTACTCCATATATTTTCACTATGGGCACCCATTACACTCCCTTCCTCTCAATCACCCTCACTCTTACTAGCTTTCTAATTATAACATTATTCACCCAAAACATCCAACACTCACTTTGTAAAACCCTGCTAGCAGAAGACAACAACCAGCTCAACAGCACCACCACCATCGACGTCCCAAGCCCAATGTGCGCAGGAAATGATGGCTCAACCAGGTGCCCCGGTAGCTTATGATAATGAGGCACAGGCTGAGTCAGAATTCATGATGGATTCAGATACTGCCACAATTATGAGACGTTCCATGCTCACCTACAACCCCATCACCCCTAAATCAAAAGGTCGTGGAAATATCCCTTGCGGCAACGGTCGTAGTGGTCGATACACTAAATGCCTTCCTTATGCGAGTAAAAAAGTCGTTTGCCGCTACATCTATAGCAGAGATTGTCGATAAGCTTTGGATGCTGCATACATGGACTGCTTCTGTTGTCCAACACAAAGTCTATAACTACCCTGAAGTTTATTATACTTATTACCAGGTTGCATATATATATATATGTATGTATTTATTACTTGTGATGTTAAGTGTAATATGTCATTTATGTGGTTGTATTATTTATGAATTCTGTTGGATAGTTAATTTAAGTTTGCTCTTAGCAATGGTTTTCTCTTTTTTTTTTTCGGCTGATTAGCATTGGTCATTATTATTTCCAATACACTGATTCGTAGATCCGTGTGTTGTTGTATAATTTTGTCATGCAATTGTAATAAATTAAACGGTTGTTATTATTATTGTTATTATTATATTTCGTGGAAAATTAATTAAACGGTAATTATTGTTCTTCCTTTTATACTAATATTGAATTTAAATAACTTTATTGGCAGTTTTCGAGTACGTACATTTACTTCGGCATTGTCTTTTGGGTAATGATAACTTTGAGCATCTATCATTTGTATTTCACAAGGCTTTTTTTTTTTTTTTTTTTTTTTTTTCTTTTCTCGGCCCAGTAAGCATCCTTGGGCAGTGTTAAAATAATAAAAGAGATTTTTTTAATTTATCTCAAATCTAATGAGCACAATATGACTATATGAGTTTATTGGAAAAAAATGAGCATCAGTGATGAGCATCCCAATGCATTTGTTAAGGAAAAAATAAATAAATTATCCACATTTTTCATGCTTTGACACATAACTGAAAAGGTAGATATCAAATATGGCACTTAACCTTTACATAAAAAGTTAATTTAATATTTAAATTTTCAAGTGATCAATTTAATACTCAACTATTTTTACTACCTCCTTAATGTTGTTTATTCTGATTGCTAATTTAGAATAAATAGCATATCATTTTACTACTTTTTCTAATACCGTCTAGTACTAATAGATTACTTCTTCCATGTAAGAAATCAGAACAAACAATATTAGTAAGATAGTAAAAATGTTTATGAGAAGGTTAATTGGATATTGAATTATCAAATTAAATTCTTGAATAAGAATGACATACAAAATTTAATAATTTTTTTTAATAACAATGACAACAACAACAAAGAATAATATAATCAGTGATGATGATCATGATAATGATATTAATAGAAGACAACAATAGAAGTGTGGATTTAAAATCATATGTGTGTATACTGGAATGGTTTTGATAAATTTAATTTCGTGACGATGTTAGCTAGACTGAAAGCTTTTAATTTTTAGTTTCTAGGTGTTTCTAGCATGTTCTTAAGAACTTTTGCTTCATTTGATAAGGTTTTATTATAACATATTAATCATAAGAAATTATAAATTAGTAATTAAACACTATATAACAATGACATTTTAACACCCTCTATACATTATAATGAGTTATTATAACATTATATTATATTATTATAGGCATTGTTTATCAAGAGAAGCAGATCAAATAATGGTTTGTCAACCATTTTATTTACATATGAAATTATTATTGACTTATTAGTTATTTAGATCATACATTGCTGTTTATAGGTACTAAGATCAAAATTCCAAAACTAGAAATTATTTCTCCTGTAATTTAGCATTCATTTTAAAATTTTAAAATATTCCGTTTCAATTAATCATTTAAGTTCTCCATTATTATTTATTTAATTTTCGCCTTTAATTTCAGGTATTTTCTTTCCCAATGAAAAGGAGAACCATAATTTTTTGTAGATGGTTAAGATGAATCTATGCCCAAAGAATTAAAGAAACCCTATATAATTCTGAAAATGCACCCAGAAAAGTTTGCAGGGGTTTTCAAGACTGTTTTTAAGTGTGTTTATTTACTTATCAACAAGAGTAAGTTTGGAGATTTTGTGGTAGTTTAAGCATTAGACTGCTACATATACCATTACGTAGGTTGTGAATCAGCTAAATATGGTAATACAATTATGGCTTCTAACAAGGTACAAAGAAGCAGCAAATCGAGTCAAAATGGTGGAATCGAATGCTGCTATTGGTAATTGATACCAATAAAAGAGACCACGAACTAGCAACTTCGATGCTGGATCACAAATGTCTTTGTATATATTATTATATTACATGTTGAGAAGTATGGGTTACTTATTACTACTAGTTTTGAGATGTCAAGACTATGCTACTTGTTTTACCTAAATAATACAATAAATGAATTGCTCATCATATTAGACATATATGAATTTATGTTTTGCATATCATGCGCAAGTGGAAGATATTGATTTTTTTTTCCAGTAATAATAATAATGTGGTCACTATGACTAATACAATGCGGAAATTCGAACTTTAAATCTTAAGAATGAGAACTAGAATTTGACGCCATTAGGTTAAATGGTCATTATTAGTGATACTAAAATTTATATACTAGGGTTTTAGCTCCCCAAATATGAGAATCTTGTTTTTTGGTGCACATATAAACATTGGACTCCAACATTGATGATGATTTAAAAGGTCTTTAACTTGTACAATAGAGTGGGTCATTCGATAGTGATAAACTAGACCTATGTTTGTTTGTATTACGTTGATTGATATTCCATGTTGTGCCGTATGCGTGATAAATTTTGCGTATTTTGTATGTCGTGTGCTTTTGTATTTAGCCTACCCATGCTCCCATGCCGTGCTTTGCGTGCTTTTTTTTGCATATCGTACCGAGCGACCCATTTTTTTACGTGCTGGTTTATGCACCTTCGACTAAATCCAATTTCACATGGTTTATTCAGTTTTTTTTTTTATTATTTTCGACTTGCACTTTTTTTTCAATGGTTTTCAAAATTTTAATTAAACAAATTATTCAAATTAGTTGCAAATAAATTATTTATTTTGACATTTAATTTTATTAAAATTTAGACAATTATTGAAGCAATATTTTAAACTCTAATAATAATAACATGCATTACATAATTATTTACATTGATAGTAAAAAAATGATTAATTTAATTTAAAAAAAATATTACAAATGTGATGATTGGCTGCCTTGTTGACCGCCTTAATCATCAGCATCACTCGAGGGTTGATAATGATACGATAGTTGTGGCCTTTGTGGGGGTAATGGTGGAGGATGCATCGGTTGATAACCTGCCCATTCAGAGAAATTGTGCATATGGGTATTCATGGAGTTAAGAAAGTTCCCATGCTCTTT
The DNA here is from genome assembly GCA_024138025.1 of Combretum micranthum. NCBI lineage: Eukaryota > Viridiplantae > Streptophyta > Magnoliopsida > Myrtales > Combretaceae > Combretum > Combretum micranthum. Next base: position 355,873 of record JAMXBD010000460.1, read on the forward strand.
TTGGACCTTGGTTATCTGTATTATAGTATTCATTATGTCTTCCGTATTATATGTACTAAATCCGGATTATTGCTGTGTTTGAGCTTGACCCTGCCACTGTCTGTGTCCATGTCCGTCTCTTATTCCTTCATCGTGCCATGGGAGGGGGAAGAGCAGATCATCTAAGTTGAGATTAAAGCATTGTTCATTTGATTCATTTCCATCTCTCGATTATGCTGCGCCATCTTGATCTCTAATATATTGGTTGACTTCAGGATCATACCTGAAACCCAACCTTCTTGCTATGTCACTCTTTGTGAATTTGGATCTTGATTTTACTTTTGTGTAATTTGAAAGGTCAAATCCCCACAATTTCAGAATTTGAGTATGATAAGGCGACCATATGCAAGATGACTATCATTTCTTTCGAGCACCTAACACATGCATTGTATCATAGCCGACATCTAATGCTCAAGGATCCATCATTACGTCATTAGATAGGCGTCTTTAACAGAGCGTTACTTGAATTCACCCATGGATATATATTGTAGAAAATCATATGAGGGGTTCGTCTACAAATTGGTAATTGATCATTTTGCTTGAGGTGCTTTAAGTGGTCAAATTGACGCTCACCAGGACGTATTGGAGCGTTAGCTCGATTAAATACCCGGTGGAATGCATTAGTCATATCTTAATTTTTACACAACTTATTGCCCCCATTGGTTTGATGGAATAAACCGTTCAAATAATTCGAGGTAATATGGAGAACACAACTAAACATATAAGTAATGATAGAGGCCCGACTTTGGCAACTACTACCCATCTAAGGAACTACATTATCATCTTCTATGTCATCGTTTGTAGTGATATTTGAATAAAACATACGAATGAGATTGGCATATATTTCATTAGGAAGATTCATGAGAGCAACCAAACCAGTATCACGTAAGGTGTTAGTGAAGTTATGCCATTGATTTAACTCATCCATGTCATAATCTTTACCTAGAAGGATGGACCAACAGTAGAACTTAGTTTCTTATCGTGGTCTTATAGCCGCAGTGAGCAAATAGATATAATTATTATTATCACAACGTGGGTGATGACTAGATAAAGAAGATGGTGATGGTGATGGGGACGAGGACAGGACAGGAAGGGAGTAGGTATTCCTTCCCGGTAACGGTGTCATGTAGTTACTTCAGTACGACGATGTAAACTTTTTGGACACTCCGTTATTTATGGTAAAAGTAACTTCTAATACATTTGGCAAATGACAAGTGCATGAAAGTGTGAGTGTGATGGTGTGAAAAAAATACAGGTTTGGAATCAACGTACCCATTCGGTTGAAGGTATATATAGAACTGACGTGGTCACGGTAAAAAAACAAAAAACAAGTCAGATGTGGACACATCGCCGACCAACATGCCTATGCCGATGATTGACGTGAGCATGTTGGCAGGCAATGTGCCCATGTCGGTGTTAAAAAAAAAAAAACTGGCTAGACGTAGGCACATCACCCTTAGAAAAAAGAAAAATCATACCAGACGTAAGCACGTCACTGGCTAATGTGCTTACGACGATAGCTGACATGGGCACATTGGCCGGCGACGTGCCTACGTCAATGTTAAAAAACAATCTACATGTAGGCATATTGCCAGCCAACGCACTCACGACGGTGGCTGGCATAATATATTGACTATATGCTCCAAATTGTAACTCCACCCACTTTGCAGCAAATTTAGCTGTTATTATCTCCTAACCGTTTGTAAGTTGTAATTTAAACATTCTTAACACTTTCTCACTGTTCGTATAGATATCGATATGGCAGGAAACAACAACAACAACTAGGACAATTTTCCCAACTTCAATGAGTTTGATGTCTCATGGATTTTTGGAAACACTATGCAGGTTTTAACACCTTTATGAATCAGATAGGAACTCTGAATATACGGTACCTATGCTCTTACTACTGATGCAAAATATATATTCCTGAATAAGAAGCAGCTACAGCAGGGTATTTACAAGCTCCACCAACAATGATACAACTGCCTTCCATGGCCAGTGGGAACGATGGAGGAGTAACTTTTCGTTGTGTTTATTTTTTTTTAGCATTACTACACAATTATTTGTAATTATTTTCTATTTGTGGGAAACAATTTTCTCTTAATAGAACAATCAATCTCAATGCAGAGTAACAATGACTCTGCCATGACTAGCGATTCTTCGAGACGTCCAAGGAAAAAGACAGCAACCATGTGGAAATATTTTATAGAAATCGAATAATTCACATCAATTAGAGAACCTATTAAATATGTCGTTTGTTGAATTTAGGGCAATAAGTTGTCATCTAGGTTCCGCAATGGCACGAGACACTTAAAACAACACAGAAGCACACATGTCCAAAAGGCATGTTGTGATGAATGACCCCACCAATGACAACATTTGCCATACCAAGCGTGTCGATCTCATAATATTACAATTCAATTAGTAAGATTAGGGATGTAACAGGGTTGGCTCTTATAGGGTTTCTGACCTACCCGACCCGTTAAAAACCCTATAGGGTCGAACCTTATAGGATTATAGGATCAGGTTTGGATATATTGTAAAACCCTATAAGGTTATAGGATTGGGTTTGGATCATATAACAAACCTGATGGATACCCGATAACCCGGTATTATAATTAAAAAAATAAATAAAAATATTACTAGAGGAGCAAAGAGAGAAAAGAAGACATGAATGAGTTATTATCTTTTTTGTCTCTTAAGGATGTTTTTCTTTTATATTTATGGATTAGTTACGAATTTAAAACTTTTTATTAAATTTTGTTCAAGTCATGTTTGCTATGGAAATTAATATTATTTGTTGTCCATTATATTTTAGTCCAAACAGGAAATTTAATTTAACCATATTTTTAAAATGTTATATGATGACAAAAGTAATATATTAATGTGTTTAAACGTTATATAATGAATGTGATTTACAACATTTTCTATCAAATTTACATACATCATTTCACATTTGAGTGTATAGAAAACTTATGTCAAAAGTATCGGTTTTTCTAAATTTATTATTAAAATTTGAAAATAGGTTTTCTTTTTTTTTTTTTTAAAAGAGGGTTATAAGGTTATAGGGTTGGGTTTTGGGTTCTAAATCAAACCTTGTAGGACGAGTTTGGATATAGCATAAAAACCCTGTAGGATTATAGGGTCGGGTTTGGTAGACCCTATTGGATAATGAGTCGGGTTTCGAGTTCATATGATCCTCTCGAAACTCGACCCGATTACATCCCTAAGTAAGATGCCCAAGACCAGCTAATGAAATGGATAGCAACTACAAATATATTATTCCATATAGTTGGTCATGAAAAATTTGATGGTTAGAGTACGAGAGCTATGCAACTCCTATACTAATATGCAGATCGACAAACGTTAAAAATGATATGATGAGCCTTTTTGAGAAAAGGCATAGACCTCTGAAGGAGCTTTTGTCAAACCTTCCTTCTAAGTATAATCCTCTAAAATAATTTATTGTTCATGTAATTTTTTAGGTCACATACTGATATATGATGTTTGCTTTCTATTTAAATAATGCACTCAATTTTGTTTGTGCAGTGTCTCCCTCACCTTAGATGTGTAGAAATCTCCCACTAATATTGTACAATCCAGCTATATATGCGTAACTACTCACTGGAGAGATGAATAGTGGTTAATCTAGAAGCAGATTTTTGCTTTCAAGTCATTCTAACAGAGACACACCGGTCAAGCAATAGCAAATAACATATTGCAAGACATCCGATCATATGATGTATAGATTACATTTAGTATATCGTTCGATAATGCATCAAACAACACTACTACCATTCGTAATCTGAAGCAGTCATTGAAGTCGGTGTGAGATGAAAAGTTATTTCACGTTCGATGTATCTGCCTTTTTTTTTAATTTGGCAGTACAAACAGGCCTTGGAGCTTATTGCTGTAACATACCTATTGAAAAGATATGATATGCAATCAACTATCTTCTTGTTTTGTGGAGATTTAAACAAATGTACGTGGAGTTTGTCAAGGTACACCATTTAAAGGAAAGGTCGCCTGCACTTATTTGTGTAGTTAGGTGGAATTCTACGTTTAAAGTGCTTAACTAAGCATTGAAGTGCATAAGGGCTCTAACTTATTTGTACAATACTATACTTAATCCTTTAAATCTTACCATTGGTCTAATGGAGAGTCGAAATTAGAAAATAATGCATTCACTTAAAGAGGTCTTGAAGGCATTTCTTGGCCTAACATAACGTTTATCTGGTTCCTACTACTCGACCAGCAATTGGGTACTTCCCCACTTGGTTGACATATCGGACGCATTGAGTAAAGCCGCCAGCATAGTCTTCCATGCTGTCGGTGTATATGGATACGCTGCCAGTGTTGGGGGTATCCACGGGCATGAACCAACCTCGTAGAACTCTAGGAAAATTTTTGGAAATTGGAGTTACAGTCTACACTGGCTCAAGGCCGCCAACGTAGACTAAAGGCTGCCAGCATATTTTTGAATACTGCCAGTGATGGCAAGCGTCGAATTTTAGTGCATTATGCACCGGTTCAACGCCGCCAGCATTGAAGGCCAACGTGTCCCCCTATAGTTTTCATTTTCAAAAACTTTCTCTAATATTTCCTAAAGCTTGATATATGATCAATTGAATATTTGTTGAGCATTGAATGATATGATACGATGTTTAAATGCTATGTTATAACTTTATAATAATTTATTTGAATTTCTTTGATTAGTTATGTTTGAAATTAGTTGATTTGTGCTTAAACTAAGTGAGAAATTTAATATTATATTATATAGTGATAGATTTTCACTCAGCTACCCCCATTAATTCCCGAGCTAATACAGGTACGCGGTAACTTGCTTGTTTCTTTTCTAGGATAGGCATTATTCCAAGTTACTTTAAATTAAGAATTTAATAATTGTTTATTGAGTGTCTTTTATACCGTTGAATCTAGTTCGAAGAGTGGTAACCCTGCCCAGATTGGGGGCATGGTAGTTTTAGGAACTTAGACCACCCTTGTCATTGACTTTCATAAGTGGTTTAGCGGGTAATCGATGGGGAATTTGGTATCAGCATAACATTTGCTTAATCTTGAAAGGATGTAATATGATTTAATTCAATGTTTATGGGAACACTTGAATTAAGTGATATTATGGATCGAGTTAAATAAAGTCTAGAAATGGCTAGAAACCCTAGATGAGATTACTCAAATGTTGTGGATAAATTTATCTAGGATGGTATGAGTATCCGAGCTACTTATATCAACTTCTTGAGTGTCGTGATCGTTACTCAGGTTTCCCCAGAAATCCCTGTTGCCCAAAGTTTGAATACCTCCATGATGTATGACTAACTAAAGATTAAATAATAAATAATTGGTTGTTGCATTTTGCATTTAGCTTAAGCATGTGTGTATCACTTTGCTTTTGTATTCCTTACTTGCGTACTGGGCCTTTGACTCATATTTTAACCATTTCTGGTGATGAATTCGACAAGTTTTATACGAGTATGGGGTATGGAATCGATTTCGAGAATTTTCTTGATGATTTGGACGACTAGAGATGGCCTTAGACTTGATGGAATCCATATTTTGTAATAGACTAGTTATGATAGCTTTTGTGGTTGTATTTAAAGTTCTAGTTGGGTTTTATGTGTAATTTTATTAAGGCTCGTAAGAAGCCTTTGGTTGTAATATATATGTATATATATATATACGTACTTAGCTATATATTACTTGGGATTATTTCTCTTGTGAAATATGTTAATGGTATTAGTTATGTTTTGTTAACATTTTTTAGAAACTATGGTTTCAATTATGTTAATTATATGGAATTAGACAAACAATTCCTCAAACACTTCCTTTTGGACAACCTTACATATAATCCTACAGGTTATATGTGGTTGGGGAACTGTTATCACCTATTTTAATTATAAGGGTGATAGTGGGTCCTTACAGTATGGTCTAAACCGAGCTAGACTAGTTACAACACACTCGCCAATTCACATGCTCATTGAACTAGCTATTTTATTTGTTAAAACAACAAAAATTAATAATATTATAAAAAAAAATTTAAGAGATAAAATTAAAAATTAGAAAAAAAAAGAAAAAAATTAAGTTAAAATTATTAACAACCATTTTTAAAGACAAAAAATAGTAGGTTTTGTTTTTTAAAATTTCAAAATAAAAATTTTAAATTGTTTATAATATGATGGGTTCGGGTTATCTATCGGGTTTTTTTAATGACCCGAACCCGATCCGAAATCATATAAGGTCAGCATGTAATTTTTCAAATCCATCTCGTGACCCTATAGGGTTTTTAACGATTCGGATAGGCCGGGTACCCTTTAATGACTCGTACCGATTGCATCCCTAATCATATCTAACTTTGGTATCACATTTTTACTACCACAAGTGTATGTCACAAATCTGATTCGTTTAAAGACCATGGAGATCGAGTTGATATTATTTTTCTTAGTTTAAAGTATGCAACTTCTTATGTGCTTGTTTTTTCTTTTTTATCCTATTGTTTTTATCCTTTTTGTGGGATTGTGCTATCCATACCATGGGATTTATTTCCTTCACTGGTTGGGTGTTTTTGCTCTCCTAGCATAAACTATTATATTGTTGTGTAGGATAAATTGACTTTAGATGGTGAAATATCCTAACCTTTCACCTAAGTTAGAAATTGGATTTAGATAGATTCAAATGATGCAAGTGAAATAGATGATGAATTATGATTTGAAAAGTTAATAAAATTTATTTAGTAAATAGAATTAAGTTAAAATTTGAGATTTGAAATTCTTAAACCCCAAATTGGTTGTTTGAAATTTTTAGTGAATCTCTAAATCCCTAAACTTTAGCCCAACATTTCATATTCTTAATCCCCATAAAATTTGGAATCACTTGCTTCCTTAAAAATATCATATTTGGGCTAAGCTCAAATTAAATATCAATTCGATGTAACCTAATCTTTTAAAGGAGTTCCCTATCTTAAGTTCTTTATTTCTAACCCCTTGGTCTTTAGATTACGTGAAATAGAGTCAAGAACCTTCGAGAAGAGTTCTAAGGATTTGTGTAGAAGTTTATTAAAGATTACTCGAAGTTCGTTGATGTCAATTTGGAGCTGGAAATGAAGACATTTACTATTATTTATGCAACTTAGAGGGAGGATGCGTCGTGGTAGACTAAGGCTAGCCTAAGGCTGTCGACCTACATCTCAATGCCACTGGCCTACATCACAAAGAGGCCGGCCTACTTCAGATTTCCATTTTTAGTTGCCTAATTTTTATTAGATTACTTTCCTTTCTCTTTTAACCTATAAATAGGCTTGATCATTGTATGAAAAAAAACTTTTCATACGGATTAATCACATTGAGAGTTGATTCCTCTCTTTGGTTCTTTCAAGAACTTGAACTCTTCAAGAATTGTGTTCTTGTTGTGTTCTTCACATACCAAGGTTATTGGTTGGTATTATCTAAGAGGTCACAATCTTTGTCAAGGTTCCTAGGTTTACTTAACCTTAGATTAAGGTTTTTCCAATAATTATACCAAGGTTCGTGGAATTCTCTGTTTACAGGTCACATTTAATTGTACCTCTAATTTTATTTTGGATATTTCATCAGGTCAAGTCTGCGTTCGATTCTTAAAGTTCTTGAATTCACAAAATCGTGCCAAGCACGCATCAGTACTCCTCACCTACAACCAAAACCCATGCACACGTTACAAACAACCTTTAAGTTGAATATATAGTTATTCAATTTACATGTTCTACCTTAGATAGCCACAAATAGCAAACAAGACATACACATACTTGAAATATCGATCTGTCTCGAATTTTAGAATTCACTAACCCGGTTACATATCAATTAAGTCATTGAGAACACTTACATGTATAATCTTCATTTTTACCGCACTAAAATCTCATTAAGTTTTATAGTATTAGAACATAGATAATTCTTAAAGTAAGGTATTAAATATGCTTAGATTGTTTTATGAAGAAAAAAAGTGATTTTAGCGGGAATTTACCAATACGTCCCTAGTTTTCCCTTAAACGATATCACTTAGTCCTCGATATAAAAAGGACCCTTAAAATTGCAAACCTTAACCTCATTCTACACTCTTCTTCTCCATACCCAGTTACAAACCCTAACTCTTCCCTTTCATTTCGTTTTCTTCAATTATCTTTATGAAAGTTGTTTCACTAACTAATATTTTCTCTTATGTGTTTGTGTAAGATTATTGAGATGATGGAATGATGAAGATAGCCTATTCAAACTAGAAAAGCTCCAAAAAGTATCTCATAACTTCTTTTCAAGGAAAATCTGGCATGCCTTCTCTTTTCTTTTTCTTTTGTATTTATATGCTACTTCTACAATTACAGATCTTATGTAGATTTTTTCCTTCATAGTTAGATTTTTCGTACTATTTAGATATACTTATTAGTATGCTACTATTCACACGTAACCATTTCAATGTCTAATATAAGGTATAATGTAAATCAAAATTAGTAGCCCATGCTGGTAACCCTCTAATTCTTGTACTTTGCATTGTATCATTTACAAAGTTCACAGGCAAAGTGCATAGTCATGTACCTATACATGGGCAAAGTACAAACACATATTTCTACAGGAAAAAGATTTCGTAACATAGATAGTTACATGACCAAGTGCATAAGCTCACTTCTAGAATTCTACACATTTAAGTTTCACAAAGGTACATAGCCTCATGCATGGGCTGTGCATTGTCGTGTACTTCTAAAAATGATCATTTTTGCTAAATTTTCCTTTATTTTTTTACTTATTACACTTTTTAGCCTTTCAAGATTTGTTATTATCACTCTAATGCTGAATATACATACTTTACACAAATGAAGCCACTTACCTTTGTAAGACTTTCTTTCTTCCAATTTCTTAAATTCCACTTTTAGAGATCTTCTCAAGAAATTGATGTTCTTCTTGTAAAAGACTATTATCAACACAAAAACTCTGAAAATTCAATGTCCAAGTGTGTACTTTGTTGGAAACAATGAGAAAAAGAAAGGGAAGGATCACTTACCATCGACATACTTTCAGATTCTTCAATAATCACAAATATCGTTTAGAGAGGAGTAGTTAGTTTATGCAGATTTTAAAAGACAAAATATAAAATTGCTTTCTTATACGTTGGTTTTCACCCAAAGCATCCTTTAAACTTTTACACAATAAGACCAATTTGCACCTATTAGTTATTTTGAATTTACTTTCCTACCTTCGCTTATTTACTTATTTATTTTAAGCTATTTCAATAGTCTTTTTTTTTTCCTCCTCCCCTTAAAAAGATACAACAATAAAAATATGTAAGTACTTTTACAAACTTTTTAGGTAAATTACACCGAAATATCATAACATTTGAGGTAAGTTTATTTAAGATCACAACTTTTTTAAGTGATTAAAATAAGGTCACAATGTTTAGAGAAGTGAATTAATTGAGATTTTTGTTGACACATGTCACAACATGTTGAATCTTCTGAGTTTTAATTAAATATATGAGGAGTCCAATACATATCTAAGATTCTTATACAAAATAATTGCTAATATACCGTTTGGATGAAATTAATTATCAATTTTTAGTTGCAAAATAACGTTTAAAAAATAGGATATACAATTTTATACAAAAATCGCGTTAAAGAATCACGATTTAATGTTTGAACACGGTCTCAATATCGCGTTTTAAAGATGCGATATACGTGTATTTACTATTCACTCGTATATCATGTGATAAAAATGCGATTTTGATGTGGTAAATTGGTAATTATTTTCATTTTGACCTTATTTAAGAAATTAATTTCAATTAATATCCTAAATAAGAAATTAATTCAATATATGAGTTATTTTTCTAGTCGATACGTGTCAACAAAGACATCAATTGACTCACTTTTTGAAACATCGTAACCTCTTTTTAATCAATCAAAACATTACGACCTCAAATGAACTTATCCACAAATGATGTGACATTTCAGTATAATTTACTCTAAACTTTTTATAGCAGCAATGTCAATTATTTTTATATAAACTTTTATTTTTTTCCAACTTTAAATATTTGAAAAATCTGTTATATATAAACGATTAGAAAAAAGATTTTTTATTTGAAATTTAATTTAATTTGTGATCCAAACTGAACTAAGCCGTTATATAAACTTTGGAAAATTTCTTACTCAATCAAAGCCATTATTTAATAGTTTGGTTCTAGATGAAGTAAAAAACAAACTGCAAAATTATGGTTTTGTTCGATTTTTATTAGAAACCGAACCAAATCAATCAATGGCCACCCTTAATAGGTTCTTTAACAAGGATCCCAAAATTTTTTCTTATATTTCTAATTTTTTTTACAAAATTCAATAACCTATAAAATATGCATGCTTATATATTTATTTTGTTATTTTTTAAAGTAATGAATGGAGAATAGATGATAAAAAATGAAGAATAAATATATGTGCACCTAGGACACTAAATTGAAGGACGTCAAATAAAATAAGGAAATCCTTATTGAAGAGTGATTCTCAAGGAGCAGCTATGAAAGGGGAACCATCAAACGAGGTCTTTAACATTAAACAAGCCTTAAGAGGAAAAGTTTCTTAAAAGGCTGACATAATAAGGATGAAATATTCCTATAATTTTTTTTTTTTTATTTCAAAGAGGATGATAAAAAGTCAAATAAGGTTAAAATAGGATGTGTTAAAAATCTAGGGCTGTTTTTTTCCTCTTACAAAACTATCAAATGGTCTTACCTTTCTTTTTACATTAAAGAATTGTTAAAAAAATAATATATGATAATGTATAAGATATTTTAAGCCCTACTATTATAATAACACATCTAAATAAAGAAAAACCTTATGATAACCTCTATATAAATCTCTTAGCCAGATGACGGTAACCAAAATCCTCCTTCTCGAATTTCAAGATAATGCACTCTTTAAAATTTTCCAACCAATCATAGGAGACGTATATAGCTCTATAATATCCTCAATTGTTATTTGTTAATAATTTATTTTGTGTGTGAAGTAGGTCACTAGGCATTGACAATATAGTAAAATAAAATAAAAAAGAGGAATTCAAAGTGTATATTTAATGTGTATATCATTTGAAGAAATTCAAGGAAGTTGGACAAGAAACACTAATAAGATTACACTAACGGCTATATTCAAGACTTTCATCGTAAGTGATCCACTATTCTAGGTATGCTGTGACATATCTGTTGCTTGCTAAGACAGAAGTTGCTAATAACTTGACTAATTTATAAAGTTTGCTAATAAAGTGTGTTGTTTGCTATTTAGTCATTTCGAATCAAAGAGTGACACCCTTGTTAAGGTCTCAAACCTTAACGTAGTAGTTAGATGCTTAAGCTACTAAGTTGTAGCTTGGTGGATAGTTGATGAGAGGAACGTTATAGCGGTTGCTTGAATAAAGAAAACTTATATCAAGTGTAGTTTGCAGATTATGGATCTCAGCAAACTATACGATATGAATGGACTATGATGATGGTGTTTGAATAATAGCCACAAACCTTAGATAAGACTACTTTTTATTTTCCTTTTGGGCGAGAGGCCAATTACTCTCATCAACCCCCAATACTATTGCGGTAGTATTAGAGCCTAAGTCCTTCATGTGTTGTTTAGAGTCATGAGTACTTTACTTCATTTAATTTAAATGTTTAAATCAATATTTATTGTATTAGTATATGAATGCATGTACATATCGAGTGTGATTATGTTACTATATACTAGGCTTTAACTCAATCCCTAAAGATTTTTTTTTCCAAGTTAGGTATAACTCAAAATTATTTTCAAGACCTTTTGGACTTAAGATCAAGTTCAACATTAGAGTGAAGAATATTGTGAAATATGTTCATATTTGATTAGTTTACAAAATTTGTTAAAACATATGGAATTATAACCTAATGAAAATTGAATATATAACAATGTGAGGCATTAAAGAATTATCATTTATTTATGATTTGTGGATGTTAGCATGCACCTTTTATATACTTCTGTTGTGATACAAGTATGTGGTGAATTGTTCATGTCTCTAATTTGTAGGGTGTGGCATAGGGACCACAAATAAGCTCTTTCTTTAAGTGGCATAGCGCCTCCTTAAGGATCTATCTATTATTTTATCTAACATGACTTATTTTGTGTCCTTAGCTTTATTTTTAGAGTTAAAAAATAATCTATTTTAATACTCATAAAAAATTTCGAAAAAATAAAATTTATCAGTCCTAACACTAGATTTTAAAAAACTTTACTACAATGCTTACAAATCTTTAAGGAAAAAAAATTTTCTTATGATAAGTACCTCTTATTATACATGCATTAGTAATTATTGCAATCTCGGCATACATGGTTAAACATATCCTTGACGAAAAAATAATTAGCCAGGTTTAAATCATTGGTGCAACTATACTCGGTAATTTTAAGCAATGCTATCAAAATTGGATCCCACCAACCACTTTGATTAGAACCGACTTTAAAAGCGGTGCAGTTTCCACTAATTAATCATTTTTGGGTTGAATCGACCATATGCAAGTGATCTAACTGGTTTCTACCGTGACCTAATTGACCTAGACGGATCATAATGCACTCTTTAAAAAAAAAAAGAAAAAAAGCAAAAAGAAAAACGTGAACTGAAAAAGCCGGGGAAGAAAAACAATAAAGAAACCCTTTCTTTTGTCTTGTCGGTAACATCCAATAAAAGACAGAAACCCTTTCTTTTCTTTCTTTTTTTTCTTTTTTACAAATCCTTACTAATTCCATTTGTCTTCTCCACATAGCAACATCGCTAGCCACCGGCCTTCCAAGCGCCAACAGTCACCAAGAAATGTATCCAAGAGCAGAAATGGGTGTGTGAATATATATATGTTTATGTGCCTCTATAAAAAACGAACACGTAGTCAAGGAAGAACACCTCGTGATGATCGAGTGCAAGTTTGATTGATAGGTGGACAGGTCAGATCTCATTCAGTTTCTTGCATCATTAGAGTAGGAAAGTAACAGAAATGTACGAAAGATCTTTTTGTCCTTTTTTTTTAATCCGACACGGCTTTTTGGACAACCCATTATATGCATTAAATGCACCATCACTTCCTTGTCAAATCATTCACGTGGGGATGCATGTATTTGTTGTAACTGAGCTAACTATTTTTACCAAGACATATTTTGCAATGGGATTCTATTAATTTAAGCTTTTTCTTTTTTGAAGTATTGTTTGATTTAATGCAATCAAAATGATAACTAAACTTATAAAAAGAGCTTTTGCTTCTATTTATATTTTTTAAGAGTATATGAAAATTAATTTTTTTAAGTTTTTATCATCAACACATATTTAGGATAAAAAAAAATATTATTGTGAAAAATTCTAAAAATATGGTATTAAAAAATTAAAAACATTACACTTAAGATGTAATGATTCTAACTTTGAGCATAATATTATTTTAATTTTTATTAATCCTGATTGAATTCCTGATTTGAATTCGATTTCATCTCTAAACCACTGACACCCTCACCAGGTCAACTTTTGATTCAATTCGGACGATATTTGATTGTAAATGGTAGTAATATGTTATTATTGAAAAGGAATTCGAATTCCAATAATTTTTATTTTCATTTTCTCAATGTTCATTAATTTTTTGAAATCACTATAGCTCATATCATTTAGATTTTTCAAAGAGAGAGGGATCGATGGAGATAGTGATGAAGAAATGTCATCATCCGTCGTTTCCGTACAAAACCAAGGACAATAACAGTGCCTCAGTCGCAATTATTGTTCCCAGGGTACTGGTCGGTCCACTATTTGAATTACGGTAATTTTTATCGATTTTAAATTTTAAAATTCATTAACTAATATTATTTTATTTATATCTAATCTGTATAATTTATTTATAAGTAAAAATATATATTATATCTATATCTATTTTTAATAAATAATCTAACTAGAATATATATGAAACAAATATCAAACTAATAAACTAAATATACTCTTAGTTTGTTAACGTCTGGAGTATGCCTTCAATGGGAAGAAACCCAATAAGCTTTATGAAGAATAACACAATTGAGCTTTGTGAAAAATAACACAATTGGGCTTTAACATATTTTATAATCCAAAACTTTAAGGCAATGGGTTAATGGGTCTTCCCTCTTATAAATTATCCACACAAGTTCCATATTTTCCATGTGAGATTCTCATACTTGCATCCTAACAATCTCCTTCTTAAGTGTGAGTCTCCACAATGGGGTAGGCCATACTCCCTCTCTATAGCTTATCAAACTGACTCCACTAAACCCGCTTTGTGAGTGGTCTCACCTACTCACAATGGATTTTATAGACGAGTCATACCATCAAACTCATTTTTTCCATATTGTGGGCCAACCATGAGAGATTCTCAGTCGAACAATCAGCTTTGATATCAATTATTAGGGTTTGGAGTATGCCTTTAATTGAGAGAAATCCAATGGGCTTTGTGAAATATAACACAATTGAGTTTTTGACATAATCTATAACCAAAAACCTTAAGGTAATGGGTTAATAGGTCTTTCCTCTTATAAACTCTCCACACAAGTCCTATATTTTTCATGTAAGATTCTAACACTTGCCTCCTAACAATGACAATATTGTATCTTTCATATTAGTTAAAAATTTTGTATAAAATGATGTGTTAGCTAATTTAATAGAGGTACTATTGGTATGTATGAAAAGTTTTTTCAGATAATAAATTAATCAATTTAAAAATTTAAATACCTTATATATATTTTATTAAAATTTAAATATTATTTGTGATATTAAGCCGTTGTAGTATCGTAGCCACACAATTTGTTATGTTACATCCTGCATTTATTTCATGCTGCAAATACTTGCTTCTCCTTAACGTGGATTTTTAAGAGAAAGAAACTGATCATGACAATTGACAAAGGTAATAAACGAGAATGGATTATCTCATTTTAGTAGAGATAAAAGGCAAGTAAGTAGCTCTATTTTTAAATTTTATTATTTTAGTCTTTATATTTTTATTTTTTATAATTTAATACTCTTATTTTAAAATATGTTCAAATTAGTGTCTATATTATTTATGATTTAGTGCTCTTACCTTTTTAAATGAAATTTACTAATTGGACTTTATTTCAAAATAAAAGCAGTAAATTACAAAAAGAGGAAAAAACCTCTCGATTACCAAAAATTAAAAATAAAAAACAATTGCATTGTTATTATTCCCATCTTAGCCACTGTAGAGTCCATAGTAGACACAGACATGGGTGCAAACACTGGCAGGTAACAGCTCTTGACCTGGACCGGCCGTACGGTCTTGACTCGCGTCTGACCTAATCGTTGGAGTGGTTACGGGCGGGTCAACATGGCCTACCCGGCAACCCGAAAAATAGAAACAAAACCGGAAATCGCCAAAAGGAAATGGAGCTGTCAGCCTGAAAGCAAGTGCCATGTGAAGACAAAACTTCTGATCTCCCTGGAAAAGCAACATCCTTGACTTTCTTTTTGTTTTTTTTGTTGTTTTTTTTTTTTTTTTTTTTTGCTTTTAAAGATGTAAATGGAGCCGACATTACTGTTCCCATTCCATGGGTTAACAACTTTTGTCAGGTTAGGATGAAAATTTCACCCTGCCAGATCATGAATATGGCTTATGTCGATTGCATTGAACAGTGTGCTTTTTTAGTCTAAGTATTTGGTATCATGAGTGACTTTCACATTTCAGAGTATTTATTTTGTGGAACTTTGCTAACTTTGCATAATTTTGTAACTTAAAATATTTCCGTATATCTACTGTATGATCTTATAATAGTTGAATTTTACTTTATGAGTTTATTCCCCATTAACTCCATTTATAGCAAAATAAAGAATATCAAAAACTTTATCTTTTTAGGTAACACGCAAGGAATACTCAAAATAAAATAGATGATGAAAAATTAAAAGAAAAAAAATTACCACAGGTCAAAAGGTTATGAGTTGGCTCTTGACCTACTTGTTCAAGTCAGGCCGACATTGCTCTTGATGGCTAAAAAGTGATTCCGATTCAAGTTTCAATCAACAAATGAATCGATGGTTTAGGATAAGATTTGAGCTAGTTTGAATTGACACCCAAGTCTAATGGCAGATATTTTAAAGATCATCTCATGGCATACTTACATTCTGTTCGAATTGTTTATAGTATGACTAAGCTAGGAGCAAGCCTTTTATACACTCAAAATCTTACAATTTTTATTGAAAAGGTATAGAGAGAAAATCTACTCCAATATATATAAATAGTAAGTGTACTGGATGATTGATATATAAGAGAACTAGAGAAGACCTCCTCCTATACAGGAATATCCGAAAAGGGATAATTTAGATTAAATTAATCTAATGTTAAGTTAAGATCTAATCTTAATTAATAGATTATTTAATTTTTATTTGTTTCTTATTTGTATTTCATCTATATCTGATTTATTTAATCTATTTATTCTACAATATTTATGAAAGTGGACTAAGTATTGATCGTAGACTATAAGCTCAGTTGACCTCTTTATATAAAATGATAAATGAATATGCTAGAAAAATAACAAAAAAAGAATATATAAAAGCCATATCTTCATGTAAAATCCTAGTATAGAAGGAGATAGTCATGTGGCCATCCCTCTCTTCTAAATCTCTTTTCATTGTTTTACCATAATAATTTTGCAGATCCATCACCATCGATCTGAAGAACCATAGATCTACTACCTCTAACATGAGATCCTGATTGTATTATATTATTTCCATCATCATCGATAATTCGAGTGATTTAAAGAGCACAAGGATTAAGTAAATATTATTTTGTTGGTAACTTTTATAATAAGAATATTTTTTAATGTATTTGTTGTTTATGTTGTTGACTTTGTGTTTATCTCTTATATGGGATTTAGTCTACTCACCAAATGATTGGATTTTATTCTCTTAAGAGAATTTTTATCTCCTGTGCGAGACAATTTAATTGTAGAAAAAATGTGCCCATTTTTACAATTACGTAATCGTACCCCCAACTCTTTGTTTTTCCTTTTTCGTATATCGATGATTATAATTGATGTAATTTCTTTCTAGTGAATGAAATTCATCTTCTAGCCCCCTCTTAGGAAAAAAAGAAATCTTATAACCAACAAAAGCCACTTTTTATACAAATGATGGTAATTGAATTAGTTTCAAATGAACGGCTCGGATTTTTTTTATCATATTGTATGGTCATTATATTTAGAAATCCACTTAAAATTGTTAGAATAGAGAGCTTGTTATTAAGTTAAAGTTTTAATTCCATAAGATGTCACTCAAGTGACACGTGGAATAAAGGCCACTTGATTCGAGTCTAGTCCACGAATGAAATGGGCTACCCACTTAGGCTAAGGCTTTGACCGTGTTAGCAGCAACATAAGGCCTTACTTGGGTGTCCATTCACTCCAACTCAGCAACCAGCCACTTCCTTCAATGCTCGGTCGGCCACTTTGCGCTACTTTCCACATGCTTCTTGGTTGGGCTCAACACACATAATAGTGGAGTTATGGGTCCACCTCACATATACCATAATCACCGCCAACTGTCCACTCACCTATTATCTCCTGATCTCATGACGCACTCAATTATCATATCAACCAACTATAAGTAACTATTTTCATAACAGTGGTGTCGCATTTATCACACCATATACACAAAGTTTATGGCCCCATTGTAGTAATTATTGATTTAAGCATCGTAATAGCTGCATCGAGCTCATGCTCGGCTTGCTACTAACTGAATTTCTGTTTTGTAAGCTCTCCGCGATAGCAATTCAAGCTCAAATTCTTCGTATTTAGCCTCTACTAGATTTAAACTAGTAATACTAACTAAACTTTATTTATTTTTATAATTAACTCCATCATTTAGGTATTATAATAATGTTTTATGTTTATTATCTTTTTGAATATGGACCCAAAAGTTGAAGATTCTCCTATAATAGTTTTTTTTTCCTTTTTTCTTTTTTTTTTTTTTCAAAGGATAGGATTGGATAGATAAACATCGTCTCTCCCTCTCCTTTTTATATATTATGCCCGGCAACGCTTCTAATGATTATCACTCCATATTTTCACTATGGCCACCCACTACTTTCCCTCCCTCTCGATCACCCTCGCTCTTAGCTTTCTAATATTCACCCAAAACTTCCAACACTCACTTTGCAAAACCCTAGAAAAAGACAATCACCTCAGCAACACAATCTCAAGCCCGCGGTGTGAAGGGAATAATGGCTCAATCCACTGCCCTGTAGCTTATGATGAGGCACAGGCCGAGTCAGAATTCATGATGGATTCAGAAACTGCTACAATCATAAGACGTTCCATGCTGGCTCCTGCCCCCGTCTCCTATAACACACTTAATCCTCTAAGTATCCTTGCGGCCGCGAAGTTAGTGGTCGATACACTGCCTGCCTGATGCGAATCAAAAAATCAAGTGCAACAGTTATAACAGAGGATGTTCATAAGCTTTGGATGCTGCATGCATGGACTGCTTCTGTTGTCCTATATAAAGGAGCCACAAACACAAAGTTTATAACTACTCCTGAAGTTTATTATTATACTTACCAGGTTGCATGTATACGTACGTATTTACTTGTGATGTTAAGTACATATTTATGTGTAACTTGTTACTTATGTGGCTGTATTATTTATTTTATGAATCCTGTTGGATGGTTTGCTTATTGAAGTTGCTCTTAGCAATGGTTGTTATTATAACCAATGTACTAATTGGTCGATCTGTGTGTATTTGTATAATTTTGTCAAGTAATTGCAATAAATTAAAACTAAACCACATGTTATCACGGCAATTATTGTTCATCCTTTTATACTTAATATTGAATCTATATTATTTTGTTAGTTTTCAAGTATGGATACGTTTTCTAAGTGCATTTATTTAGTATTATCTTATCGCTATTGGTAATCTATCATTTGAATTTTATAATTTTTTTTTGTTCCAATACGTATCA
The DNA here is from genome assembly GCA_024138025.1 of Combretum micranthum. NCBI lineage: Eukaryota > Viridiplantae > Streptophyta > Magnoliopsida > Myrtales > Combretaceae > Combretum > Combretum micranthum. The sequence continues at coordinate 374,896 of JAMXBD010000460.1, forward strand.
ATAGACAATTTTAAAATTTACCTAATAAGATAAGAGAGAGAATTTGTAATTAGTCTCAAAATATATGAGTACAATGAGCGTAGTGGAAAAAAATGAGCATCATTAATGAGCATCCCAATGCATTTGTTAAAGAAAAATAAATAAATAAATGATCCACATTTTTCATCCTTTGACAAATATTTTAAAACAACTTATAAAATGGCGAAATTTTATATTAACAGTCTTTCTTAAAAGTTTTAATTTTTTAAAAGTTAATTGTCACATTTATACCTAAATTTTACTTAATTTTATAATTAATCACCTAAAATTTAAAAATATTAATTTAATATCTTAACTTTGCATAATTATTACAATTAATTAAGTACTTCAATTTTATCAAATTTTAAAATGAATCATCTCAATTTTATCCATTTTTATTATTAACCACACCTTCTTAAGTATAATGAATAACTTTAAAAATTAATAAATAATAAATTAATATAACTTTGAAAATTAATAAATAATAAATTAATATCTTTCCTTTTTTCTGGTTATTATAATGGGAAGGATTAATACTTTAAAATTTTTTAAATAAAGTATAAAAGCATCCTAAAGAGAAAACAGAAGCTATAAGAAAACACACGAGAGACGTCACGAGTCGTCCTTCGGCCAAAAGGAAAAAAGAAGTCACAAGTCGTCCCTCTTCCCTCAGCCACTCTACCAAATCAGCGTGACTAGCATGACCATCCCAAGTTGCAATTATTGGTTTCTGTGCCTCCCATGTTGCAATTATTGATTTCTGTGCCTCCCATGTTGCAATTATTGGCCTTTCTACCGACCACGTCATGCACAGTCATGATATTACTCCCCTTGCATTTGGGACTGTAAAAAAAAAAAAAAAAAAAATTGGTACCATATTAAAATGATATAATATTATATTGCGATAAAATACTACATTAGTCTAAAAGTAACACATATTTGGGTGGAAATATCACATTACGAAAAATACATTTCATTTAGAGGAAAGTTAATACTTCAAAAAAACTATCATATTTGGACAAAAATACTATATTGTGATAAAAAAATACCACATCTAAATAAAGTTAGTACTCCAAAAGAAGTAAAACATTTAAACAAAAATACCACATTACGACAAAATATCACATCTTGAAGAAAGTTGATAGTGCAAAAGAAATAGCTCATTTAGACATGAACGCCATAATAGAACAAAAATACCACAGTTATACGAAAGTTGTTACTCTAAAAGTACCACATTTTGACAGAAATGCCACATTAGGACAATCGCTATAGTTGTGATTTAAAGTATCTAATTTCTGTAGAATTCCCTCCTAGTTATGAAACCTGCAATAGTACTTTTGAGCTTTTTAAAATATATATTTTCATACTTGCATTTTATGAAGTTTCATTTCAAGGCATAAACTTTTTAAATTAATCATATTTCAACCTATGTTAAAGCATTCACATCCAAGATGGCTAGGGATCTTTCAAATAGATATAAAGAAACCGTTCAACTTTTTAAGGTCATCTATTGAGAACTTTAAAATATGAATTCCCTTGTGATATTTTATTATTTTATATAAAAGTAATAGGACTCATAAAAATTTAAAATTAATAAAAAAAAAAACTCATGCTAAAGGATAAAGTTGTGAGGTTCTTAAAATGTTGATTTAAGAACCTTATATAATTCCTTAACGATGCAAATGTTGTTAGTGAAATTGCTAATAACAATAAAATATGCTTATGTAGACCACTTATCCTTTTGTGTGGTTTATGGACTATTGATGTTGATCCAATCGAATGGAGGATAATGAAATCAACTACTATTTTGTAACAAATTCACAAGGGGAGAGACATAACCTTGTGCGTGATATGAGACTACAAGAACATGTTTGAAAAATTTGGAATAATAAAACTCAATTAAAAATAATGAGAATTTATTTAGAAAGAATATAACAACAAAATTATCATAATTTATTCATTTACAAGAATGATTGAATAAGATAAAAAAATAAATACTAAATAATTACATAGTTATGTAATACTTAAGGAAGGATAAGGAGGTCATTTTGGTCTAAAAGTGCCCAAGTCAATACAACTTACAAGGGTATAAAAGTCTTTGTAATGCTAAACATATAAAAATATGTTTAGAAGCTCCAACCACTCATATATAAACTTAATTTTTCTCTCTTCTCTCATTCTTACCTCTCATGACTTCTTAGAGAAGTCAAATCCTCTCAAAACTCTCTAAAACTTTCTTAAGAAGACAAACCTCCTCTCGCTCAATTAGGTATTGGTTTAAATTTCTTCAAAAAGCTTTAAAGAGGAAAACATAATAATCGCATCCTAAATACTCTAATCCTTATATCTATAATACAAATGCAATAATTAAATAGTAGGAATAATTAAGGAATAAGGAGGGATTAAAGGAAAGTAAGAAGCTTCTCCAACAAGCTTGCCATCTTGTAGTAGTAGTTATATGTGTTGTTGAGTTCATCTTTATAGGTGAATGTTATATCTCTATTTTATTGTCGTGACTATGTGATCTAACGATTTGAGACTCATAATTAAATATTGTGATGATATATTTTACATGTGGATTGATAATTAGATGAATAGAGATTAGACAATGGTTGATTGGAATAGTGATAGCATGGTTGGAAATCATGAAAATCATTGAGATGAAATCCATAGGAATGACAGTTTATTGTGTCCATATTGAAACTAGAAATTCTATGATTTTTGAAATACATATACTATTTTCAAAAATTAAATTATGAAATAGAAAAGCAGAGCAAAATAGGATCCAAGTAACAGCAATGACTTTAATGTCTAAGCCTGAATCGATCCACTTTTCTTCACCTTTTAAGGTGAAAGTATAACGATTTTAAAGCTTAAGAAGTTTATTTTAATATGGTATAAAGAATTGGCCAAGAATCGTTCAAGAACCGGTTGGTATCATCTTTAATTTTGCAAAAACTAGTTGGTCTTCAGTATTGTTTCCTTGTTTCGACCAGATTTGAAGTTGTTGATTTTTAAATTATATTAAACAAATTTAATTTGGTTGGACCAACTTAGAAACACATAAAACAATGACTTATGAGGTTTACATAAAAATTTGGAGTTAAGAACTAGTCTAAATTTTGGTGAACTAGTCCAATTAAGTCAGGGTACACATTGATTTTTGAATAGAAAATGAAATGTTGGAAATGAAAGGAATTTGATTCTCATCAAGTAAATATGAGATAAATGTAAATAATATATTTTCATATTAGAATATAAACTTTAGGTTGAATAATTAAATAATTTGATTTTAGAAATTTAAAGACATGAATGGACTATAAAACTTAAATTGAATTATTTTACTTTTAAAAAAGGCCAATGACTTATTTATAGGTTAGATTACTAAAGATATCACCTAAAGGACCAAATTACTATATGGTGAGTTTAGGTGGTTATACTAAGTGTAAAATGAACTTAAATAAATGATAAGTACTTTAATATCTAAATTTGCTTATGAACTCGATATTGAGATTAAAATTTAAAAAAAATTAAGTAAAACCACCTTAAGAGTAGATAATGTGTGTGTGTATAAAACTTAATTTAATTAATAATTAACTATTTGTGATTGAATGATTGAATTAACGGCTTACATCTTATTTAAGGTTAATTTCACCCACGGTACCTGAATTTTTTCGATTTTAATAGAAATATACCTAAACAAAATTTTCTTACAAGAAAAATTCTAAACTTTTTAAATTTTTCGCTCATGATACCTCCAAACAGATTTCGCCCATTTCTCCATCTAACTATTGACATGGCAAGTTGACCCGACTAAAATATTGTTTTTCCCTTCCACATTGGCACTTTTAATTTATTATTATTATTTTTACTTTTTGTCTCCTCCAAACCCACACCACCCCAAGGCCCACACCCCCTCCCCCCCCCCCCCCCCCCCAAAATTGTTGGTCCTCCTCCTCCTCCTCAAAACATTCTTTAAATATAAAAAAAAAAACTAAAATATGGATATCAAGAAATTATAATTGTTTTAAGTATAATCAATCTTATGAGTAACGGAAATTTTCTTAATTGTGTGAGTAATTGCAAGATTGATTAGATAATCGACCATTGTGGCTAAGTAGGAAATGTTGATTTAGCCATTCAGACAAAATCAATATCTTGGGAAAATCATGATATTTTGACAAGATTGTGGTATGTATTAGGCTCTATTGTTCCTTTCGCTCTCATTTCAACTGGTACTAATGTTTTTAGTCACCTGCTTTGGTGATTAACAGTGGGTATAATGATGGTTTCAGTGATAGGAGATTGTAGGTGTTGGTGGTTTTGGTTATAGAGGTTCCGGTGATGAGTAGTAGATGTGTAAACCCCGAAAACTTCCATCATAAGATATGACCCTAAATTAGAAATTATGAAGTCGACTAGTAATCTTAAGAGTTAATTAGAAACCCTAGTTTAGATAGATACTCTAAATTTGATCGGTTTGGAAATCATAGACTTTATAAAAGGACTTCTTTGACCCAATGGTTTCCAAAAACAAGATTTAGTATTCTGAGTTAATAATTCAGGTTAGGATCAAGGGAAACTTCCAATCCTAAACCCGAATCTTTGTCAAACAGATAGAATATATAGGAAAACCTAAATATGAATATTAAGTGATTACCTTAGTATTCGATAGAGACCGGGAATTAAAACAAGGTATAGTAATGAATATATATTTAGATTGGAACCTTAAAATATGAGAGTTTTAGTTAGTAATAAACTACTTTGATAAGATTTCATAGTGAGTATCCAAATCTAATATATATAATTAGTATAGCCTATATATTAGTAGTAATATTACATAAATGACTTAATGGGATTTTAGTTACGAAATTGTGATTCTAAGATAAACGATTAGGATTATAAATACCTAATAAAAACATAAATTGATGTATAACTTGAGATCTAGACCTCAAATATAAAATCGAACCATACCAATAACCAAATTAGGGTTTTCTAAAGCCCTTAGAGCCTAAAACGAAAATTGACCCGAAAAGCTTTAAAATCAAATCGCGTAAGATAAAATTTTCTTAAATAATTAGATACGTTCTCATACGACTTAAATTTGTACTTTTCTTTAAACTAAACATCTTGTAGGATTCATTAAAGACTTTCGTATATATATATTTACATATATAAGCTAAAAATATCGTTATAGTGTAACAAACTACCCGAAAACTTAACTAAATGACATCTAGCTATTATATATATATATATATTTACCTTTTCGGCTTGCTGGAGACGATTTCATCCAAGATTGAAGGGCTGTGATTTTATTGAGGGATGTGAGCCGGTTTTTTCTCCAAATTATTTGCCAAAGGTCAATCCAAATCACTACAAAGCCAATGGAGAAGGGACAACTCACCTTGTATTAATGACAATCAAACAACAGAGTAATGAACATCAAACAAGAGCAGTGTGTATCGGATTTGAGGGAGCAAACGCGAGCGGAAACTACACTATCCTATATATATATATATATATACGCTAACGAGCTCGGTTGGAGAAGCAAACGATTTCCAAACATTCTCAAGCTTTCCAGAACCCATCTACATATCATTAGGAGTAGAACCAACTTAGGAACAGATTTTTAAACGCCCATATCATCGAGTTCCCAAAATTTAAGCAAAATCTGGGGGAAAAACGTTCAAGAACACGCTTGAGGTAAGTCGATCTTATCCGCGAGTGTTCTTTCAATTTTAAGGATGTATACTGACTTATAAAATCTTAGGAAGCTAACCAAGACCATAGGAAGCTTCGGATTCCATGAGAACATACAACGAAGGTATTTTCTTAAACCCTAGCCGACCTTAATGATTTGAGAGCATGAATAGCATGTTGTTTTTAGGTTATGATTCTTGGATATATAGGTTTAGTAGGTCCTTAGAGTCTTTTGAATCAAGAATCATGATGTTTTGACGTCGGGATTTGTTGGAAATGGACATAACTCATCGGAGAAGACGATGAACAGTGCTTCCCGATGAGCCCAGGCTCGTTGTACGGGCGTACAACCTCTCATCCAGAACGTTGTACGGGCGTACAAACCTTATACAGCGTTTTGTACGGGCGTACTAGCCCATATACCCCTCAACCAGAGCTTTGCACGGGCGTACTTTAACCCCGTGTAGCCCTCTGCTCACCGCTTTGTACGGGCGTACGCAACCCCGTGCACGCCTCGGCCAGAAGAGAAGAAAAACGAATTTAAGTATACATAATTATATACTAATTAATTAAATAATAATTCTAGAACGTTTACTAATTGTTTTCCTGCATTTAATTATTTTCTGAAATAGTAATAGTAATATTATAATATAATAATATTAAATCCCAAAAATCATTTATTTATTTATTTATTTAAATTTAAAAATAAAATTCTTTTTTATGACTTTATTAAATAAGAGAGTGTTTAAATATTATTCATCTAAAAAGAATTTTCTTTAGAAAAATAATTTCGAAAATAGTTAGAATAAAGTTAATAAAATTCTTTTATTAACAGATATGTTTTCTTAGTAAAATAAATATATGTATAAACTATGAGTTAGTAAATACTAAGTTTATACTAGCATATTTGTATATAAATAGATAACAATGGAAATTTAAATAATCCAAATTTATGAGTATAAATATATATACTCTATAAGAAAAATTTATTAAATAATTTAAAAGATAATGGAGAGTACAAGAATCTAGAAATTAGAGTTATGTCGAAAGAATTAGCTGAAAATAAAACAGAAACCCAACCGACCAATATGACACATAAATAGCTAATTTGTATAGTTTGGAATTTTAATAATTATATTATTATTTATCTCAATAGGTGATTCGGGTATTGGAGAGTACCTACCTGAAGATTACTACGATTGAATAGGATGGGCAGGTGAGTGACTCAGTCTTATTACATTGGTTGTTCTTGTACTGGTAGTGAACCTTAAATAAAAAGATAATAAAAATTGGTGAGCTGTTTTGTGAAAGTGTGTATTGTATTCCTTTGATTGCAATGTCACTTTAAATTAAGTGATAACAAATTGCGTGTATCTTGATAATGTATGTAGTATCAAGTTGAGTGTCTGTATTGCTTGATCACCCCTAAATTGACTAAAAACTACTGGTACCATAATGTAAATAAATCATGCATTACATACTATGCATAAAAGCATTGAGTAAGTGGTAGCCTACTACGTGTTAGTTCTCGGATCTCTGGTAAGGCTTGAATTATCTAGGCCAGAGGGCTAGTAGTTAATTGCAAGATTACTTTTGTTCTGTTAGTACCATAAGAACTACATGGTAAACGAAGGACGCCGCTTATGGTATTACGTGAGAATAACTAACACTTAGTGGAGTTTCTAAAGCTAAACAGGAAATAAATAATGAAACATGATAAGTATAAAGAGATAACTAAATTGAGATTGTTATTTCCTGAAAGCTTAAGTCTCTCCTGGGTAGGTGGACCATAGATTGGATCCTTCAACCCCGATGGGAGGGCGTAAATCTTCATCCTGTTTGGATTCCGGGTTATCCAAGCTTGTAATGTTCATTTGTGTGATTGCTGCATTTCATATGATTGATTAATAACTTGTATGCTATGTGTAATAAGTTCTGGTTATTCACTGAGCTCGTGTTTTAGCTCACACTCCCACAGTCCTTTCAGGTTCACTCTGCGACCGTGGCTCATTACTAGCAGGAGCATGGTCCCGGTAAGAGAATAGAAGCCAGAAGTTTAAAGTTTAGTATAGAATTAGAATATCTATCTGTAATAGTCTTTGGTGCATGTAATGTGCATTAGAATCATCAGTTAAGGTTGTAAGGAATTCTGAAGCATGTGATCTGTAATAGTTTGTAATAGTTGTTTACTAATTTACATCTTATATATGTTTGTTTATTCCATCCAAGCAACTAAAAGATCCTGTTTTTGAAATCATGTCATTCCTAGAAGGTAATCTAATAATGTTAATCGAGTGGTTCTTGATTATTATTATTAGAATACCCTCGGGGCGTGACAGATTTAAGTTGGTATCAGAGCATGGTTGCTGGTATAGGAAAAACAAATATATGTAAGAAGTTGAATTAGTAAATGTGCAGTTAAAATACCAATTTAGATCCAAATAGAACCATGTGAGTTAGTGGGATAGTTATTAGTAGAATTAGATGCACAATTAGGAATAAAATCTGTGTGATTACTAATCATACAAATTTTATTGTGTGCAGTCCAATCCCGCAGTTTGTCATATTAAATGGCAAATCTTTAGCATGATGGAGGAGGAAACCCTTACAGATTATAGGCGCCGACTCCGAGTCTTAGTAGAAGATTTGGCATTGTCTGGCATTACAAAGACCCTGGATGAAATTTTCAGCACTTGGAAGAAAGGTTTACAACCCATGTTGAAGACTTGGTTGTTTTTAGTAGAAAGAGCTTTTCCAGATAATGGCACAGCAGTAGAAACCTCTACAGGTTTGAGAGATTGATCATCCAGAAGGGTGGAGGCATAGAGATTGATAATATAGCCTTCATTGTGTCAGCCCGATCAGTGAGACCTGATCTTCCAGACTTTAGGATCTGGATTCCTATTGGAGGTGATTGGGTATATGCACATGATATCAGGTATGATCATGCCTTAGTCCGGGAGGATACTGCTCCTGATGATGAGAGGATGCTGACACATGTGATCAGAAGCCATTTCCCCAGAAGTGTTTTGACAAACAGGCCCCCTATCATACCAGAAGAAGAAGGTGAGACTCAGTCCATTAGGAGATCAGCTAATAAAAGAAGACAAGCAGCTATGCAGACCACAGTGGTTATGCAAAGTGTGACTACAGCTATGATAGATGAAAAAGAAGGTAAAAAGAGAAGGAAGGAAGCAGAAAAATTTGTCTCCAATTATAATTATGCTCATTGGACTGGGACTGCTCATGGGGGTGGATTGAGGAAGATGTGACACCTTCTGATATTATGAGGAGACCTGCTACTAAAGGTATCCGGATGATGGATACCAATCTGACTTTAGCACCACCAGGGAGTAAAGGGAGGATGAGAGTGATGATAGTAGTTCAGAGGAGGAGGATCACTATCCACAGTTGGGCCCTCGGGACAAGGGCAAGGGACCTCTGTACCCTAGCCCATAGAGTAGCCTTGATATATGCTTGATAGATAAATAACTGATGTACTGTTTTGGAACTTACTGTTATGGATATGTAGTATGAAGCATGATAACCTTGAAGTAGTTAGAGGAAATAGAACTAGTGTTAGTGCAAATTTTGGATTGTACATAAAGCACTAACTATATAATATCATGTGTGTTTTGATTATGAAATGGATGTGAAATATGTATGATTACTTGTAATCTCTTTGGTATGAGTTTTATTACTCAAGTAATATGTTTTATGATACTAGAATGCCAAGAGGAAGAGGCAGGGGTAGAAATGCAAGGATATTTGAAAATTCCCCAACAAATGCTCCTCCACCACCTCAAAATCCAGAGGATGTGTTGAAAAACCTGCAACAACAAAATGTGTTAATCTTACAAGCTCTACAAAATATGCGAGCTACACATGCGGTACCTCCAACTGGAGTACCAGAAGCTCCTCCTGTGAACACTGGGAGGAATGAAAGATATACTACACCTGCCCAATTTCAAGAAAATGGACCGGTAAATCCAAATGAATCGGCGGCTGAGGTACAAGGACCAATAAGATATGAACCAGAATTACCACCGCCACCACCATTGCGTCCTCAAAGAAATGTATTGCCTGAATTTATCAAATGCAATCGGTACTTTGAAGGATTACCTGGGAAGCCAAGAAGCTGAAGATGGCTAGCTCAATTGAACGATCTCTTGATGTATTCCAGGTACCGGAAGCTTTAAGAGTACCGTATGGAACTTATTTGCTTCGGTGAGAGCAGATTATGGTGGAACTCTAAACAAAGGATATTGCCTCAACCCATCAGTTGGGAAACATTCAAACAGGAATTTCTAAAGAATATTTCCCAGCAGTTTAAAAGCAAAGTACAGTACTGACCTGATGAATCTAACACAAGGCAGTAAGACAATTGATGAGTATGAGCACGAATTCAATCGGTTACTCCAATTTGCACCAGATGCTACAGAGATAGTGATGAATTAAAGAGGCAAACTTTCATGGCAGGATTAGAACCCAATTTTCAAAGGAGACTAGCCGAGTTTGAAATTTCCAACTTTGCAGCCATGATTGAGAAGGCCAGAACCATTGAACGTGCCAAGAAGTATGAAGTTGAAAGATATAGAAAACGAGGATTGACATTTGGTAAAAGAGTGTTTGAGGAACAGGGACAAGTTTTGTTCCTAAGAAAAAGAGATTCTTTAAACCTATGGGAAATGTGAAAAATAGGAATGTTGAAAATGTTTCGTGCTGGAAATGCAAGGGAGCTCATTACCCGAGGAACTGTCCACATCTACAACAAAAATGTTATTACTGTGGTGAAAGTGGACATATGGTCTTCGCATGCCCAAAGAAAAGTAGTGCAACTTGTTTCATTTGTAAGAAGATTGGACATATATCAACTCATTGTCCACAACGAGTGAATGCAGTTGCTGGATCTTCCAATCCTAAAGGCATTGCCAATACAACTGGACCTAAGAATGGAAATGCTAGTACTAGCAAAGCCATGACAGCAGCAAGGGTATATGCTATGCAAGGAACCCCAATTGAGGAAGGAGAAATAGAAGAGGAGGATGGAGAAAATGTGTGGGATGAAGCTGATCCAGACGATTACAGTCTCATTGCAGGTACTTAATCTGATAATTAATTGTTTATTTAAGTAGTTTAGTCGGTATAACCCTACTTGGATAAACAAACATTCTGTAGAGAATAATAACCTATGTTTAATAATTAGGAACAATCCAATTGAATGGTCAACCTGCTTATGCTTTATTTGATACGGGAGCAACACATTCTTTTATCAATACTGGATTAGCAAGGAGATTGGAATATCCCATCGAGACCATGACTAAGGAACTAGGAGTTACTACACCCACGGAGATTTAGTGATGGCTCGTGAAACTATGAAGGGATATCCATTAGAAATTGGGGGACAGAAATCCTTTGCTAACTTAATCTTGGTGGACATCCAAAAATATGATGTTATCTTAGGTATGACATGGCTGACTGCTGTAAAAGCAAAAGTCGATTGTCGTCTTAAGACAATATCTTTTATGAATGACCAAGGAGAAAGAAAAGAGTTTAAAGGGGAAGTCCTCAAGAAAGTCGAAGGGCGAATGATGACCATAGAGGGTGAAAATGAAATAGATATGGAATCAAGCGGGGATAATCATGGAACGAGAGATGAATCCAAGAAGATAGATGTTCATACTATCAGAACAGTATGCGACTATCCAGAAGTATTTCCTGATGAATTACCAGGATTACCCCCACATAGAGAAGTGGAGTTTTCAATTGAATTGATACCTGGAACAGAACCGGTATCAAAAGCTCCATATCGCATGGCACCAGTAGAATTGAAGGAACTAAAGGTGCAATTACAAGAATTGATGGATAAAGGATTTATCAGACCAAGTGTATCACCATGGGGAGCACCGTCTTGTTTGTCAAGAAGAAAGACGGTTCCATGAGACTCTGTATTGATTACAGAGAATTAAACCGAGTAACTATTAAGAACAGATACCCTTTGCCCCGAATTGACGATCTTTTCGATCAATTAAAGGGAGCAAAGGTGTTTTCTCGAATTGATTTGAAATCTGGTTATCATCAAATCCGAATCAAGGCAGAAGATATACCAAAAACGGCATTCCGGACTAGGTACGGTCATTATGAATTCCTAGTTATGCCATTTGGATTGACAAATGCACCTGCTGTTTTCATGGACTTGATGAATCGCGTTTTCAAACCTTTATTGGATGTTTGTGTGATTGTCTTCATAGATGACATACTAATATACTCGGTTACAGAGGAACAACATGATGAACATTTAAGAACCGTATTGCAGATACTACAAAGCAATCAGCTTTATGCCAAGTTGTCCAAATGTGAGTTTTGGCTCAAAAGTATATCCTTTTAGGACATATTGTGTCAGGAGATGGAATTTCGTTGATCCTGCTAAGATTAAGGCTATTGTGGAATGGAAAAGACCTGGAACTGTTACCGAGATAAGAAGCTTCTTAGGATTGGCAGGATATTATCGGAAATTCGTACAAGATTTCTCAAGAATTGCACGACCACTGACGCAATTGACCAAGAATGAAAAGTTTGTATGGAATGAGAAACGTGAATGGAGTTTCCAGGAGTTGAAAAAGAGACTGGTTTCTGCACCAATACTAGTTCTGCCCAATGACCAGGATCCTTACACTATTTATAGTGATGCATCCAAGAATGGTTTGGGATGTGTATTAATGCAGAATGGAAAGTGATAGCCTATGCTTCTAGACAGTTAAAACCACATGAGATGAATTACCCTACTCATGATCTAGAATTAGCGGCTATCGTCTTTGCACTTAAAATTTGGCGTCATTATTTGTACGGGCAGAAGTGTGAAATATACACAGATCATCAGAGCTTAAAATATATATTCACCCAGAAGGAATTGAACATGAGGCAACGTAGATGGTTGGAGTTAATCAAAGACTATGATTTAACCATCAATTACCATCCTGGCAAGGTAAATGCGTAGCCGATGCTTTGAGCCGTAAAAATTATGGAGAAGTAGCCTCAATGTTGACAGAACAGAAAGAGCTCATTAGGGAATTTGAAAATTTAAAATGGAATTTTCAATACAAGGTCTGGACGCAGAACTGAGCAGCTTAACCTTGGAACCCACTTTACTACAACGAATAAAAGAGGCTCAAGGAAAGGATGAAGAATTGCAGACAATCATCAAAAGAACATCCCAAGGGAAATATAAGGATTTTCAAATAGATGAAAATGGAGTATTAAGATGAATAAAAGATTGTGTGTACCACATGATGAAAGTTTGAGAAAGATAATGAATGAAGCACACTATTCTGGATATACCTCCCCAGGCGAAACTAAGACCTACCAAGAGCTGAGAGTGCATATTGGTGGAACGGGATGAAAAATGATATTGCTCAATTCGTGGCCAGATGTGAAATATGTCAGAGGGTAAAAGCGGAACATCAAAAACCAGGAGGATTGTTGAAACCATTGTCTATTCCAGAATGGAAATGGGATCAAATATCTATGGATTTTGTGTGTTCGTTACCTAAGACAAGTGCAGGTTATGATGCTATTTGGGTTATTGTGGATAGACTCACTAAATCAGCCCATTTCTTGCCAATCAATATGACCTATCCTTTGGAAAAGTTGGCCCGGTTATATTTAAAGGAAATTGTGAGATTACATGGGATACCAGCTAATATAGTGTCAGATCGAGATCCACGGTTTGTTTCAAGATTCTGGCAAGGATTACAAAAAGCATTGGGAACTCAGTTGAGGTTTAGTACGGCCTATCATCCCCAGACCGATGGACAAACAGAAAGAACAATTCAGACAATGGAAGATATGTTGAGATCATGTATCTTGGAATTTAAAGGAAATTGGGATCAACATTTGCCACTAGTGGAATTTGCATACAATAATAGCTACCATTCAAGTATAGGGATGCCACCTTATGAAGCTTTATATGGTAGAAAGTGTCGATCTCCATTATTCTGGGATAATCTGGAAAGAGTACTAGTTGGACCCGAACTGATTCAAGAAACAATCAACAAGGTTTCAGTGATAAAAAGAAGGATGAAAGAAGCCCAATAGACAGAAAAGCTGGGCAGATTTGAAAGACGGGAACTAGAATTTAAGGGGAGAACATGTTTACCTGAAAGTAAGTCCAATAAAAAGTCTTCGCCACAGACAAGTAAAAGGGAAGCTAAGTCCTAGATATGTAGGACCATTTGAAATACTGGAACGAGTGGGAAATCTAGCGTATCGTCTTGCATTGCCACCCAAACTATCTGGTATACACAATGTTTTTCATGTGTCGGTACTAAGGAAGTATGTACCAAATCCAGATAAGATTGTTGAGCTGGAACCAATTGATCTGAAAGAGAACTTGACTTATGAAAAGCACCCTATCCGAATCCTAGACAAGAAGATCAAGTTCTCAGAAATAAAGAAATCCACTACGTCAAAGTGCTATGGGATCCTTGGACTGAAGAAGTAACTTGGGAGTTGGAAGAGGAAATCAAGAAGAATTATCCACAGCTGTTCGAAAATCCAGGTACGCTCTCAAGCTTTGAGGACAAAGCTTATTTTAAGGGGGGGAGAAAATGTAAACCCCGAATACTTCCATCATAAGATATGACCCTAAATTAGAAATTATGAAGTCGACTAGTAACCTTAAGAGTTAATTAGAAACCCTAGTTTAGATAGATACTCTAAATTTGATCGGTTTGGAATCATAGACTTTATAAAAGGACTTCTTGACCCAATGATTCCAAAAACAAGATTTAGTATTCCGAGTTAATAATTCAGGTTGATCAAAGGAAACTTCCAATCCTAAACCCGAATCTTTGTCAAACAGATAGATATATAGGAAAACCTAAATATGAATATTAAGTGATTACCTTAGTATTCGATAGAGACCGGGAATTAAAACAAGGTTAGTAATGAACCTATATTTAGATTGGAACCCTAAAATTTGAGAGTTTTAGTCAGTAATAAACTACTTTGATAAGATTTCATAGTGAGTATCCAAATCTAATATATATATAGTATAGCCTATATATTAGTAGTAATATTACATAAATGACTTAAGGGTTTTAGTTAGAAATTGTGATTCAAGATAAACGGTTAGGATTATAAATACCCAATAAAAACATAAATTGATGTATAACTTGAGATCTAGACCAAAATATAAAATCGAACATACCAATAACCAAATTAGGGTTTTCTAAAGCCCTTAGAGCCTAAAACGAAAATTGACCCGAAAAGCTTTTAAAACTCAAATCGCGTAGATAAATTTTCTTAAATAATTAGATACGTTCTCATACGACTTAAATTTGTACTTTTCTTTAAACTAAACATCTTGTAGGATTCATTAAAACTTTGTATATATATATTTACATATATAAGCTAAAATATATCGTTATAGTGTAAAAACTACCCGAAAACTTAACTAAATGACATCTAGCTATTATATATATATATATATTTACCTTTTCGGCTTGCTGGAGACGATTTCATCCAAGATTGAAGGGCTGTGATTTTATTGAGGGATGTGAGCCGGTTTTTCTCCAAATTATTTGCCAAAGGTCAATCCAAATCACTACAAAGCCAATGGAGAAGGGACAACTCACCCTTGTATTAATGACAATCAAACAACAGAGGCAATGAACATCAAACAAGAGCAGTGTGTATCGGATTTGAGGGAGCAAACGCGAGCGGAAACTACACTATCCTATATATATATATATATACGCTAACGAGCTCGGTTGGAGAAGCAAACGATTTCCAAACATTCTCAAGCTTTCCAGAACCCATCTACATATCATTAGGAGTAGAACCAACTTAGGAACAGATTTTTAAACGCCCATAATCATCGAGTTCCAAAATTTAAGCAAAATCTGGGGAAAAACGTTAAGAACAGCTTGAGGTAGTCGATCTTATTCCGCGAGTGTTCTTTCAATTTTAAGGATGTATACTGACTTATAAACATCTTAGGAAGCTAACCAAGACTAGAAGCTTCGGATTCCACGAGAACATACAACGAAGGTATTTTTCTTAAACCCTAGCCGACCTTAATGATTTGAGAGCATGAATAGCATGTTGTTTTTAGGTTATGATTCTTGGATATATAGTTTAGTAGTCCTTAGGAGTCTTTTGAATCAAGAATCATGATGTTTTGACGTCGGGATTTGTTGGAAATGGACATAACTCATCGGAGAAGACGATGAACAGTGCTTCCCGATGAGCCCAGGCTCGTTGTACGGGCGTACAACCTCTCATCCAGAACGTTGTACGGGCGTACAAACCTTATACAGCGTTTTGTACGGGCGTACTAGCCCATATACCCCTCAACCAGAGCTTTGCACGGGCGTACTTAACCCCGTGTAGCCCTCTGCTCACCGCTTTGTACGGGCGTACGCAACCCCGTGCACGCCTCGGCCAGAAGAGAAGAAAAACGAATTTAAGTATACATTAATATACTAATTAATTAATTAAATAATTCTAGAACGTTTACTAATTGTTTTCCTGCATTTAATTATTTTCTGAAATAGTAATAGTAATATTATAATATAATAATATTAAATCCCAAAAATCATTTATTTATTTATTTATTAAATTTAAAAATAAAATTCTTTTTAATTTATTAAATAAGAGAGTGTTTAAATATTATTCATCTAAAAAGGAATTTTCTTTAGAAAAATAATTTCGAAAATAGTTAGAATAAAGTTAATAAAATTCTTTTATTAACAGATATGTTTTCTTAGTAAAATAAATATATGTATAAACTATGAGTTAGTAAATACTAAGTTTATACTAGCATATTTGTATATAAATAGATAACAATGGAAATTTAAATAATCCAAATTTATGAGTATAAGAATATATATACTCTATAAGAAAAATTTATTAAATAATTTAAAAGATAATGGAGAGTACAAGAATCTAGAAATTAGAGTTATGTCGAAAGAATTAGCTGAAAATAAAACAGAAACCCAACCGACCAATATGACACATAAATAGCTAATTTGTATAGTTTGGAATTTTAATAATTATATTATTATTTATCTCAATAGGTGATTCGGGTATTGGAGAGGACCTACCTGAAGATTACTACGATTGAATAGGATGGGCGGGTGAGTGACTCAGTCTTATTACATTGGTTGTTCTTGTACTGGTAGTGAACCTTAAATAAAAAGATAATAAAAATTGGTGATCTGTTTTGTGAAAGTGTGTATTGTATTCCTTTGATTGCAATGTCATTTTAAATTAAGTGATAACAAATTGTGTGTATCTTGATAATGTATGTAGTATCAAGTTGAGTGTCTGTATTGCTTGATCACCCCTAAATTGACTAAAAATTACTGGTACCTTAATGTAAATAAATCATGCATTACATACTATGCATAACAAGCATTGAGTAAGTGGTAGCCTACTACGTGTTAGTTCTCGGATCTCTGGTAAGGCTTGAATTATCTAGGCCAGAGGGCTAGTAGTTAATTGCAAGATTACTTTTGTTCTGTTAGTACCATAAGAACTACATGGTAAACGAAGGACGCCGCTTATGGTATTACGTGAGAATAACTAACACTTAGTGGAGTTTCTAAAGCTAAACAGGAAATAAATAATGAAACATGATAAGTATAAAGAGATAACTAAATTGAGATTGTTATTTCCTGAAAGCTTAAGTCTCTCCTGGGTAGGTGGACCATAGATTGGATCCTTCAACCCCGATAGGAGGGCGTAAATCTTCATCCTGTTTGGATTCCGGGTTATCCAAGCTTGTAATGTTCATTTGTGTGATTGCTGCATTTCATATGATTGATTAATAACTTGTATGCTATGTGTAATAAGTTCTGGTTATTCACTGAGCTCGTGTTTTAGCTCACACTCCCACAGTCCTTTCAGGTTCACTCTGCGACCGTGGCTCATTACTAGCAGGAGCATGGTCCCGGTAAGAGAATAGGAGCCAGAAGTTTAAAGTTTAGTATAGAATTAGAGTATCTATGTCTGTAGTAGTTTTATGATGCATTTAATATGCATTAGAATCATCAGTTAAGGTTGTAAGGAATTCTGAAACATGTGATCTGTAATAGTTTGTAATAGTTGTTTACTAATTTACATCTTATATATGTTTGTTTATTCCATCCAAGCAACTAAAAGATCCTGTTTTTAGAAATCATGTCATTCCTAGAAGGTAATCTAATAATGTTAATCGAGTGGTCCTTGATTATTATTATTAGAATACCCTCGGGGCGTGACAGATTTTAGTTGGTATCAGAGCCAGGTTGCTGGTATAGGAAAAACAAATATATGTTAAATGTTGAATTAGTAAATATATAGTTAAAATACCAATTTAGATCCAAGTAGAACCATGTGAGTTAGTGGATAGTTATTATAGTAAATTATATGCACAATTAGGAATAAAATCTGTGTGATTACTAATCATACAAATTTATGTGTAGTCCAATCCCGCAGTTTGTCATATTAAATGGCAAATCTTTAGCATGATGGAAGAGGAAACCTTTACAGATTATAGGCGCCGACTCCGAGTCTTAGTAGAAGATTTGGCATTGTCTGGCATTACAAAGACCCTGGATGAAATTTTCAGCACTTGGAAGAAAGGTTTACAACCCATGTTGAAGACTTGGTTGTTTTTAGTAGAGCGAGCTTTTCCAGATAATGGCACAGCAGTAGAAACTCTCTACAGGTTTGAGAGATTGATCATCCAGAAGGGTGGAGGCATAGAGATTGATAATATAGCCTTCATTGTGTCAGCCCGATCAGTGAGACCTGATCTTCCAGACTTTAGGATCTGGATTCCTATTGGAGGTGATTGGGTATATGCACATGATATCAGGTATGATCATGCCTTAGTCCGGGAGGATACTGCTCCTGATGATGAGGATGCTGACACATGTGATCAGAAGCCATTTCCCCAGAAGTGTTTTGACAAACAGGCCCCCTATCATACCAGAAGAGAAGGTGAGACTCAGTCCATTAGGAGATCAGCTAATAAAAGAAGACAAGCAGCTATGCAGACCACAGTGGTTATGCAAAGTGTGACTACAGCATGATAGATGAAAAAGAAGGTAAAAAGAGAAGGAAGGAAGCAGAAAAATTTGTCTCCAATTATAATTATGCTCATTGGACTGGGACTGCTCATGGGGGTGGATTGAGGAAGATGTGACACCTTCTGATATTATGAGGAGACCTGCTACTAAAGGTATCCGGATGATGGATACCAATCTGACTTTAGCACCACCAGGGAGTAAAGGGAGGATTGAGAGTGATGATAGTAGTTCAGAGGAGGAGGATCACTATCCACAGTTGGGCCCTCGGGACAAGGGCAAGGGACCTCTGTACCCTAGCCCATAGAGTAGCTTGATATATGCTTGATAGATAAATAACTGATGTACTGTTTTGAAACTTACTGTTATATGAGTATGTAGTATGAAGCATGATAACCTTGAAGTAGTTATGAGGAAATAGAACTAGTGTTAGTGCAAATTTTGGATTGTACATAAAGCACTAACTATATAATATCATGTGTGTTTTGATTATGAATATGGATGTGAAATATGTATGATTACTTGTAATCTCTTTGGGTTGAGTTTTATGATTAACTCAAGTATATGTTTTATGATACTAGAATGCCAAGAGGAAGAGGCAGGGGTAGAAATGCAAGGATATTTGAAAATTCCCAACAAATGCTCCTCCACCACCTCAAAATCCACTAGAGGATGTGTTGAAAAACCTGCAACAACAAAATGTGTTAATCTTACAAGCTCTACAAAATATGCGAGCTACACATGCGGTACCTCCAACTGGAGTACCAGAAGCTCCTCCTGTGAACACTGGGAGGAATGAAAGATATACTACACCTGCCCAATTTCAAGAAAATGGACCGGTAAATCCAAATGAATCGGCGGCTGAGGTACAAGGACCAATAAGATATGAACCAGAATTACCACCGCCACCACCATTGCGTCCTCAAAGAAATGTATTGCCTGAATTTATCAAATGCAATCGGTACTTTGAAGGATTACCTGGGAAGCCCGAAGAAGCTGAAGATTGGCTAGCTCAGATTGAACGATCTCTTGATGTATTCCAGGTACCGGAAGCTTTAAGAGTACCGTATGGAACTTATTTGCTTCGGCTGAGAGCGAGATTATGGTGGAACTCTAAACAAAGGATATTGCCTCAACCCATCAGTTGGGAAACTTCAAACAGGAATTTCTAAAGGAATTTTCCCAGCAGTTTAAAAGCAAAGTACAGTACTGACCTGATGAATCTAACACAAGGCAGTAAGACAATTGATGAGTATGAGCACGAATTCAATCGGTTGCTCCAATTTGCACCAGATGCTAAGAGATAGTGATGAATTAAAGAGGCAAACTTTCATGGCAGGATTAGAACCCAATTTTCAAAGGAGACTAGCCGAGTTTGAAATTTCCAACTTTGCAGCCATGATTGAGAAGGCCAGAACCATTGAACGTGCCAAGAAGTATGAAGTTGAAAGATATAGAAAACGAGGATTGACATTTGGTAAAAGAGTGTTTGAGGAAGCAGGGACAAGTTTTGTTCCTAAGAAAAAGAGATTCTTTAAACCTATGGGAAATGTGAAAAATAGGAATGTTGAAAATGTTTCGTGCTGGAAATGCAAGGGAGCTCATTACCCGAGGAACTGTCCACATCTACAACAAAAATGTTATTACTGTGGTGAAAGTGGACATATGGTCTTCGCATGCCCAAAGAAAAGTAGTGCAACTTGTTTCATTTGTAAGAAGATTGGACATATATCAACTCATTGTCCACAACGAGTGAATGCAGTTGCTGGATCTTCCAATCCTAAAGGCATTGCCAATACAACTGGACCTAAGAATGGAAATGCTAGTACTAGCAAAGCCATGACAGCAGCAAGGGTATATGCTATGCAAGGAACCCCAATTGAGGAAGGAGAAATAGAGAGAGGAGGATGGAGAAAATGTGTGGGATGAAGCTGATCCAGACGATTACAGTCTCATTGCAGGTACTTAATCTGATAATTAAATTGTTTATTTAAGTAGTTTAGTGGTATAACCCTACTTGGATAAACAAACATTCTGTAGAGAATAATAACCTATGTTTAATAATTAGGAACAATCCAATTGAATGGTCAACCTGCTTATGCTTTATTTGATACGGGAGCAACACATTCTTTTATCAATACTGGATTAGCAAGGAGATTGGATATCCCATCGAGACCATGACTAAGGAACTAGGAGTTACTACACCCACGGAGATTTAGTGATGGCTCGTGAAACTATGAAGGGATATCCATTAGAAATTGGGGGACAGAAATCCTTTGCTAACTTAATTTTGGTGGACATCCAAAAATATGATGTTATCTTAGGTATGACATGGCTGACTGCTGTAAAAGCAAAAGTCGATTGTCGTCTTAAGACAATATCTTTTATGAATGACCAAGGAGAAAGAAAAGAGTTTAAAGGGGAAGTCCTCAAGAAAGTCGAAGGGCGAATGATGACCATAGAGGGTGAAAATGAAATAGATATGGAATCAAGCGGGGATAATCATGGAACGATTGAGGATGAATCCAAGAAGATAGATGTTCATACTATCAGAACAGTATGCGACTATCCAGAAGTATTTCCTGATGAATTACCAGGATTACCCCCACATAGAGAAGTGGAGTTTTCAATTGAATTGATACCTGGAACAGAACCGGTATCAAAAGCTCCATATCGCATGGCACCAGTAGAATTGAAGGAACTAAAGGTGCAATTACAAGAATTGATGGATAAAGGATTTATCAGACCAAGTGTGTCACCATGGGGAGCACCGGTCTGTTTGTCAAGAAGAAAGACGGTTCCATGAGACTCTGTATTGATTACAGAGAATTAAACCGAGTAACTATTAAGAACAGTATCCTTTGCCCCGAATTGACGATCTTTTCGATCAATTAAAGGGAGCAAAGGTGTTTTCTCGAATTGATTTGAAATCTGGTTATCATCAAATCCGAATCAAGGCAGAAGATATACCAAAAACGGCATTCCGACTAGGTACGGTCATTATGAATTCCTAGTTATGCCATTTGGATTGACAAATGCACCTGCTGTTTTCATGGACTTGATGAATCGCGTTTTCAAACCTTTATTGGATGTTTGTGTGATTGTCTTCATAGATGACATACTAATATACTCGGTTACAGAGGAACAACATGATGAACATTTAAGAACCGTATTGCAGATACTACAAAGCAATCAGCTTTATGCCAAGTTGTCCAAATGTGAGTTTTGGCTCAAAAGTATATCCTTTCTAGGACATATTGTGTCAGGAGATGGAATTTCGTTGATCCTGCTAAGATTAAGGCTATTGTGGAATGGAAAAGACCTGGAACTGTTACCGAGATAAGAAGCTTCTTAGGATTGGCAGGATATTATCGGAAATTCGTACAAGATTTCTCAAGAATTGCACGACCACTGACGCAATTGACCAAAAGAATGAAAAGTTTGTATGGAATGAGAAACGTGAATGGAGTTTCCAGGAGTTGAAAAAGAGACTGGTTTCTGCACCAATACTAGTTCTGCCCAATGACCAGGATCCTTACACTATTTATAGTGATGCATCCAAGAATGGTTTGGGATGTGTATTAATGCAGAATGGAAAGTGATAGCCTATGCTTCTAGACAGTTAAAACCACATGAGATGAATTACCCTACTCATGATCTAGAATTAGCTATCGTCTTTGCACTTAAAATTTGGCGTCATTATTTGTACGGGCAGAAGTGTGAAATATACACAGATCATCAGAGCTTAAAATATATATTCACCCAGAAGGAATTGAACATGAGGCAACGTAGATGGTTGGAGTTAATCAAAGACTATGATTTAACATCAATTACCATCCTGGCAAGGTAAATGCGGTAGCCGATGCTTTGAGCCGTAAAAATTATGGAGAAGTAGCCTCAATGTTGACAGAACAGAAAGAGCTCATTAGGGAATTTGAAAATTTAAAACTGGAATTTTCAATACAAGGTCTGGACAGAACTGAGCAGTTTAACCTTGGAACCCACTTTACTACAACGAATAAAAGAGGCTCAAGGAAAGGATGAAGAATTGCAGACAATCATCAAAAGAACATCCCAAGGGAAATATAAGGATTTTCAAATAGATGAAAATGGAGTATTAAGATGAATAAGAGATTGTGTGTACATGATGAAAGTTTGAGAAAGATAATGAATGAAGCACACTATTCTGGATATACCATCCACCCAGGCGAAACTAAGACTACCAAGAGCTGAGAGTGCATATTGGTGGAACGGGATGAAAAATGATATTGCTCAATTCGTGGCCAGATGTGAAATATGTCAGAGGGTAAAAGCGGAACATCAAAAACCAGGAGGATTGTTGAAACCATTGTCTATTCCAGAATGGAAATGGGATCAAATATCTATGGATTTTGTGTGTCGTTACCTAAGACAAGTGCAGGTTATGATGCTATTTGGGTTATTGTGGATAGACTCACTAAATCAGCCCATTTCTTGCCAATCAATATGACCTATCCTTTGGAAAAGTTGGCCCGGTTATATTTAAAGGAAATTGTGAGATTACATGGGATACCAGCTAATATAGTGTCAGATCGAGATCCACGGTTTGTTTCAAGATTCTGGCAAGGATTACAAAAAGCATTGGGAACTCAGTTGAGGTTTAGTACGGCCTATCATCCCCAGACCGATGGACAAACAGAAAGAAAATTCAGACAATGGAAGATATGTTGAGATCATGTATCTTGGAATTTAAAGGAAATTGGGATCAACATTTGCCACTAGTGGAATTTGCATACAATAATAGCTACCATTCAAGTATAGGGATGCCACCTTATGAAGCTTTGTATGGTAGGAAGTGTCGATCTCCATTATTCTGGGATAATCTGGAAAGAGTACTAGTTGGACCCGAACTGATTCAAGAAACAATCAACAAGGTTTCAGTGATAAAAAGAAGGATGAAAGAAGCCCAAGATAGACAGAAAAGCTGGGCAGATTTGAAAAGACGGGAACTAGAATTTAAGGCGGGAGAACATGTTTACCTGAAAGTAAGTCCAATAAAAAGTCTTCGCCACAGACAAGTAAAAGGGAAGCTAAGTCCTAGATATGTAGGACCATTTGAGATACTGGAACGAGTGGGAAATCTGGCGTATCGTCTTGCATTGCCACCCAAACTATCTGGTATACACAATGTTTTTCATATATCAGTACTAAGAAAGTATGTACCAAATCCAGATAAGATTGTTGAGCTAGAACCAATTGATCTGAAAGAGAACTTGACTTATGAAAAGCACCCTATCCGAATCCTAGACAAGAAGATCCAAGTTCTCAGAAATAAAGAAATACACTACGTCAAAGTACTATGGGATCCTTGGACTGAAGAAGTAACTTGGGAGTTGGAAGAGGAAATCAAGAAGAATTATCCACAGCTGTTCGAAAATCCAGGTACGCTCTCAAGCTTTGAGGACAAAGCTTATTTTAAGGGGGGGAGAAACTGTAAACCCCGAAAACTTCCATCATAAGATATGACCCTAAATTAGAAATTATGAAGTCGACTAGTAATCTTAAGAGTTAATTAGAAACCCTAGTTTAGATAGATACTCTAAATTTGATCGGTTTGGAAATCATAGACTTTATAAAAGGACTTCTTTGACCCAATGGTTTCCAAAAACAAGATTTAGTATTCTGAGTTAATAATTCAGGTTAGGATCAAGGGAAACTTCCAATCCTAAACCCGAATCTTTGTCAAACAGATAGAATATATAGGAAAACCTAAATATGAATATTAAGTGATTACCTTAGTATTCGATAGAGACCGGGAATTAAAACAAGGTATAGTAATGAATATATTTAGATTGGAACCTAAAATATGAGAGTTTTAGTTAGTAATAAACTACTTTGATAAGATTTCATAGTGAGTATCCAAATCTAATATATATAATTAGTATAGCCTATATATTAGTAGTAATATTACATAAATGACTTAATGGGATTTTAGTTACGAAATTGTGATTCTAAGATAAACGATTAGGATTATAAATACCTAATAAAAACATAAATTGATGTATAACTTGAGATCTAGACCTCAAATATAAAATCGAACCATACCAATAACCAAATTAGGGTTTTCTAAAGCCCTTAGAGCCTAAAACGAAAATTGACCCGAAAAGCTTTTAAAACTCAAATCGCGTAAGATAAAATTTTCTTAAATAATTAGATACGTTCTCATACGACTTAAATTTGTACTTTTCTTTAAACTAAACATCTTGTAGGATTCATTAAAGACTTTCGTATATATATATTTACATACATAAGCTAAAATATATCGTTATAGTGTAACAAACTACCCGAAAACTTAACTAAATGACATCTAGCTATTATATATATATATATATTTACCTTTTCGGCTTGCTGGAGACGATTTCATCCAAGATTGAAGGGCTGTGATTTTATTGAGGGATGTGAGCCGGTTTTTCTCCAAATTATTTGCCAAAGGTCAATCCAAATCACTACAAAGCCAATGGAGAAGGGACAACTCACCCTTGTATTAATGACAATCAAACAACAGAGGTAATGAACATCAAACAAGAGCAGTGTGTATCGGATTTGAGGGAGCAAACGCGAGCGGAAACTACACTATCCTATATATATATATATATATACGCTAACGAGCTCGGTTGGAGAAGCAAACGATTTCCAAACATTCTCAAGCTTTCCAGAACCCATCTACATATCATTAGGAGTAGAACCAACTTAGGAACAGATTTTTAAACGCCCATAATCATCGAGTTCCAAAATTTAAGCAAAATCTGGGGAAAAACGTTCAAGAACACGCTTGAGGTAAGTCGATCTTATTCCGCGAGTGTTCTTTCAATTTTAAGGATGTATACTGACTTATAAACATCTTAGGAAGCTAACCAAGACCATAGGAAGCTTCGGATTCCACTGAGAACATACAACGAAGGTATTTTTCTTAAACCCTAGCCGACCTTAATGATTTGAGAGCATGAATAGCATGTTGTTTTAGGTTATGATTCTTGGATATATAGGTTTAGTAGGTCCTTAGGAGTCTTTTGAATCAAGAATCATGATGTTTTGACGTCGGATTTGTTGGAAATGGACATAACTCATCGGAGAAGACGATGAACAGTGCTTCCCGATGAGCCCAGGCTCGTTGTACGGGCGTACAACCTCTCATCCAGAACGTTGTACGGGCGTACAAACCTTATACAGCGTTTTGTACGGGCGTACTAGCCCATATACCCCTCAACCAGAGCTTTGCACGGGCGTACTTAACCCCGTGTAGCCCTCTGCTCACCGCTTTGTACGGGCGTACGCAACCCCGTGCACGCCTCGGCCAGAAGAGAAGAAAAACGAATTTAAGTATACATAATTATATACTAATTAATTAATTAAATAATTCTAGAACGTTTACTAATTGTTTTTCTGCATTTAATTATTTTCTGAAATAGTAATAGTAATATTATAATATAATAATATTAAATCCCAAAAATCATTTATTTATTTATTTATTTAAATTTAAAAATAAAATTCTTTTTATGACTTTATTAAATAAGAGAGTGTTTAAATATTATTCATCTAAAAAGGAATTTTCTTTAGAAAAATAATTTCGAAAATAGTTAGAATAAAGTTAATAAAATTCTTTTATTAACAGATATGTTTTCTTAGTAAAATAAATATATGTATAAACTATGAGTTAGTAAATACTAAGTTTATACTAGCATATTTGTATATAAATAGATAACAATGGAAATTTAAATAATCCAAATTTATGAGTATAAGAATATATATACTCTATAAGAAAAATTTATTAAATAATTTAAAAGATAATGGAGAGTACAAGAATCTAGAAATTAGAGTTATGTCGAAAGAATTAGCTGAAAATAAAACAGAAACCCAACCGACCAATATGACACAATATAGCTAATTTGTATAGTTTGGAATTTTAATAATTATATTATTATTTATCTCAATAGGTGATTCGGGTATTGGAGAGGACCTACCTGAAGATTACTACGATTGAATAGGATGGGCGGGTGAGTGACTCAGTCTTATTACATTGGTTGTTCTTGTACTGGTAGTGAACCTTAAATAAAAAGATAATAAAAATTGGTGATCTGTTTTGTGAAAGTGTGTATTGTATTCCTTTGATTGCAATGTCATTTTAAAATTAAGTGATAACAAATTGTGTGTATCTTGATAATGTATGTAGTATCAAGTTGAGTGTCTGTATTGCTTGATCACCCCTAAATTGACTAAAAATTACTGGTCTTAATGTAAATAAATCATGCATTACATACTATGCATAACAAGCATTGAGTAAGTGGTAGCCTACTACGTGTTAGTTCTCGGATCTCTGGTAAGGCTTGAATTATCTAGGCCAGAGGGCTAGTAGTTAATTGCAAGATTACTTTTGTTCTGTTAGTACCATAAGAACTACATGGTAAACGAAGGACGCCGCTTATGGTATTACGTGAGAATAACTAACACTTAGTGGTTTCTAAAGCTAAACAGGAAATAAATAATGAAACATGATAAGTATAAAGAGATAACTAAATTGAGATTGTTATTTCCTGAAAGCTTAAGTCTCTCCTGGGTAGGTGGACCATAGATTGGATCCTTCAACCCCGATGGGAGGGCGTAAATCTTCATCCTGTTTGGATTCCGGGTTATCCAAGCTTGTAATGTTCATTTGTGTGATTGCTGCATTTCATATGATTGATTAATAACTTGTATGCTATGTGTAATAAGTTCTGGTTATTCACTGAGCTCGTGTTTTAGCTCACACTCCCATAGTCCTTTCAGGTTCACTCTGCGACCGTGGCTCATTACTAGCAAGAGCATGGTCCCGGTAAGAGAATAGGAGCCAGAAGTTTAAAGTTTAGTATAGAATTAGAGTATCTATGTCTGTAGTAGTTTTATGATGCATTTAATATGCATTAGAATCATCAGTTAAGGTTGTAAGGAATTCTGAAACATGTGATCTGTAATAGTTTGTAATAGTTGTTTACTAATTTACATCTTATATATGTTTGTTTATTCCATCCAAGCAACTAAAAGATCCTGTTTTTAGAAATCATGTCATTCCTAGAAGGTAATCTAATAATGTTAATCGAGTGGTCCTTGATTATTATTATTAGAATACCCTCGGGGCGTGACAAGATGTTGGTGTTTTGTGCTGGTTTTGGTTTGGGTTGTTTATGGTGGTTAGAATTATGGATGTAGCGATGGAATCTGGATTTTTTAGAGGCGGAGAAGGTTTTGTGGATTGTGTTTTGGTGGTGTGCCTAGGTGAGGGTGTTGGTACTTTTTAGTAGGAGCTTGGTTTGTGG
Organism: Combretum micranthum; assembly: GCA_024138025.1. Classification (NCBI taxonomy): domain Eukaryota; kingdom Viridiplantae; phylum Streptophyta; class Magnoliopsida; order Myrtales; family Combretaceae; genus Combretum; species Combretum micranthum. Next base: position 403,016 of record JAMXBD010000460.1, read on the forward strand.
GGTAGGCGGTGGATGAGGTTGGCTATGAGTTTAGATGTGGGGTAGTTTCAAAGGGCATTTAAGATGGTAGTAGTGGCTGTTAGAGGTGGTGATTGGATTAGGCTAGATGGTGTGTTATATGTTAGTGTGGTGACAACGCTTTGTTTGGGTTGGTGAATAGATATTGGAGATGGTTGTGTTGAGTTATTTCGTTGTTGGTGGATGGTGGTTAGGGACAGAGCTTTAGTTTTATTTATTTATTTATTTGAAGAAGAAAGAGGAAGAAGAAGAAGCCACAACGCATTGGGTGGGGGGGAGGGGAGGAGGAAGGGAGAGGACGAGAGAGGAGAGAGTAAAAATAATAATAAATAAATAATGCAAAGGTGGATAAAAAACAATATTTTAATCGGGTTTGCTTGCCACATCAGCAATTTGATAGAAAAATTGATGAAATTCGTTCAAAGGTACCGTAAGTGAAAGATTTAAAAAGCTTAGGTATTTTCTTATAAAAATTTTTATTTAAATATATTTTTGTTGAAATAAAAAAAGTTTAGGTATTGCAAGTAAAATTAACCCTCTTATTTGAGATAATTTCCTTATATAGATGCTTATTCTTGGGTTTACATATCGTCTGACTTCTGACGGAGTTCTTATTTTAGTTCAGGTACACAATAACTTGGGTGTTTCTTATTAAAATAGATATCGTAAAATGAATCAATATTTAAAGATGGCATAACTATTTGCTTGAGTGTGCTTGTGTCATTTAATCCGGTCCATGGAGCAATAACCTTATATAGTAGTGCTAGCATGATAGTTAAGCACTTAGACCATCGGTATTGGCTTGGTAGGTAGCTAATAGGGTAAACAATATCAGGGAATGTCTATCTAGATCAAAGGGAAGTAATATAGTGTAACTTATGTTATGAGACTAATTGAGCCATATTACATTATGAACTATGATAGGTTGAGATGGATAATGGTTGTGATCCCTAGACGAGGAAAGTTATTATAATTTCTTCTAGGAGATATTGTCGTGACCCTATAGGGGGCCTAGTAGGATTTCCCTAAATCATCATATCACGTGTGCACCCGCAACATGAGGATCGCCTTGCAAGTTAGAGTTTACAAGACTCTAATTAATTATCCTCTCATTGTATTATACATATAAAGATTTATTATAAAAATATTTTATTGGATATCGAAACTTCCACAAATCACAAAGACCGCAGAGAATCAGATATCCTACCAAATGACAAGATAAGGTAAACCTAAGTTTAACACAAAATATCAACTAGGTTTAAGTTAAGAAAAAGACTACATTTTCATGTTTATTCTCTCAACTAGGTTTAACCTATCAAATTCTCAATCTTCTATCAGTCTTGTACAACTTGATCTTTGTCACGCTCTGCACTCAAATCCTATCCCATCCATGTATTCAACATACCTGCAAAAGCAAACTATTGGGGAGTCAGCTACAACTAGCTGAGTGAAGTATACCCTCACTCCATACCATTCAAGCAAAAGCAAACAAGTTATTAAACAAACATGTGCAATGCAGATAAGCAAATGAATAAATATATATGGCCAACCGGTAACCATATATATATATATATATATATATTCGGATTTACGCCCTTCGAATCCAGGGTTGGGATACATCCACACATCAGCACCCGGACCGCTAATACTTCGGGAATCAAATTTATTTAAGGAGTTTTTCATATATAGAAAATAATATATATATATAACAACATCCCATTGAAGCAAGATATCTTTAACAATGACCCGGCGCGATCCTAGGAGGTGAGCCGTCTCCACAAGACGACTTAGTTCCCATTCCCCTAGAACAAGGCCCATGGTACACACTAGGCACATACCACTTCGGTCCTCCATGTTCACCGTCCTCACGGGACAGTGTGGCCCATCGGAGTCAAAGTGTAGTAGTGATGGCCTTCTACATGCAATAGTGCAATGCATGATCAATATTATGATTATCACGCCAATAGTCATTAAGTCCATTTATTTGGCGATCAGACAATTATCAGACACTCGCAAAGATCAAAATGATTAAACAACACTCAATACTTAACATTCAGAATAATGTATAGTATTTTCAACACAGATAACAAACACGAGCAACCACAAGTGTAAATTTCCCAACTCCATACTTGAATAATCTAATTTATATTAACAAAATATCATACTCTAAACCTACAAGCACAAGCAGATATGAAGGTCATCGGAATATACTCACCTGTTTATCCTTGCTTAATGGTCATGGAAGTCTATGAGAAAACTTGAAGACGGATCTGTGTCTCTTAAGAATTGAGATAATAGATACCCATTACTATATCTTATTCATATAAAGAAACATATTTGTGTCTTTGTGTCTTAAACTCGAGTTTTAACATTCTTAATCTAACCTAACACATAAGCAATCATTTTGAAGTTTGTAAAGGCTACGCTTCGTAAGTTAAACTATAAAATTTGTATAATCTTAGTTTTCTTAAGAAAAGTATTTTAGTTATTTTCAAATATCGAGTTTAATCACGAACTCTTAAATTGGGCATATTATATTCGTTTTAACTTATATTTTAGCATGAGTAGTCATTGGAAAACTTATCGAGTGTAGTTTTTAATTATCAAGTTAAAACTAATCATTTTGTATATTTTTCCCATATTACTTTAGGGGCTCGAAAGGTATCATAATGATGCCTAGGTTTCTTGTTTTATATTCTTAATTATTATTTCAAGTTCGATTCCTTGTTTCATGTTAATTTCATCAAGTATTAGTGACTAAACTTAATTTAAGTTCATTACTCTACTTTTTAGTTAAAGTGTATACATTTATATTTATTTTCATTTTCCTTGTCTTGATCTTATTTTAAGTATGTAACTTTAGTTAATTTGATTATATTAGCTAATATTTATGATTTCCATTAATCTATACTTATATCCTTATAGTCTTACAGGTGTTGAATTTTATACTTAGAGTTACAAGATTCTTGATTAAGTTTAATTTTTCAATTACAATCTATATTATCTTGATTTTCTAATTTGTAATTGAATTACTTAAGTTTTATTTTTGGAATCTTATTCTTTTATATGTGTCGAAATCTCCATATGTCCATATAGGTTTGTTATTGAGTTTATCTAATAGATTTAAAGCTAGATATCTTTTATCTATATAATACTTAAATCATATCAAGTTTATCTATTAATATCCTATTTCTGCGTGTGATCTGAATCTTATATTTTTATATAAGGTCACATATTGAAGTTTAATTACATATCCAATCTTCTTATTGATCGGATAATCAAATATGTTTCATTTATCAAATTCAAGTAAAATTTTTCTTAAGTTTTCTTATAGGGATGAAACTTTTATTATATGGTTCTAGGGTTTTCTAAGTTTTTATTTTCCTTCTTAATTCCATTTCTACTCATGAGTATATGTTGTGTGTGATTTAAAATTATTTAAACTTATCATAGAACATCTCTATTCTTTTTAAATGTCAGAACTAAGCTATAGGTTTACTTTACTTAATTCTAATTGTTTCTTTAGTTAAGTTCTACTTCATAAAACATAACGAGTGTTTTATAAGTTAAGAATATTTTTTGTTTTAGTGTTTTCGATATTAAAATTTTAGTTTGAGTCTTATTTATGTAAATTATACCTAATATCTACTTTTAACGGTTACATCTCAATCATAGCGATTTATTTTTAAATCATTATTTGCTAACTGATATACTTTAAGGATCTAATAATTCAATTCGAAACCACTAGTTATTGTCTTTGAATTATATTTATTGAGATATCACTTGTTTTAGAAAATTACTATTCATTTCTCAGGAGGTCACCCATCCTAGGTCATGAGCACGCTTAACTTTTAGTGTTTTGAGAATTTTTCAATATTATACTACATATATCTCTATAGTCAAGGTTCTATATTTTTCTTACATTGTTTTCAGGTTGAAAACTTGTCACACTCCGCCCCCTCAGGCGACGGTGATGCGATGCCAGCGCAGGCAAACCCACCACTGGCTCCCTAGTGATAATAATCGACACCACCATTGCATCATGGTGACCCCAACCAACGCATGCCCCGCAGGGTACCATGGGCACTATAGGTATTGTTACCCTTAGGCAGAGTTGAACCCAGTCTGCAGCCTCTAGGATTCGAACCCTAGACCTAAGGCTTTTGCCTGCCCCAAAGGCAGCACCTTTGCCTAAGGGTAACAATACCTATAGTGTTCGTGGTACCCTGCAGGGCATGCGTTGATTGGGGTCACCATGATGCAATGGTGGTGTCGGCTATTATCACTAGGGGGCCAGTGGTGGGTTTGCTTGCCGGGCATCGCATCGCCGTCATCTGAGGGGGCGGGGCGTGACATAAAAAGGATCAATTAGTAAGAGGTGCTGCCTTTGGAGCAAGCAAAAGCCTTAGGTCTGGGGTTCGAATCCTAGAGTCTGCAGACTGGGTTCAACTCTGCCTAAGGGTAACAATACCTATAGTGCCCGTGGTACCCTGTGGAGCATGCGTTGGTTGGGGTCACCATGATGCAATGGTGGTGTCAGCCATTACCACTAGGGGGCCAATGATGGGTTTGCCTGCCCTGGCATCGCATCGCGTCGTCGTCGCCTGTGGGGGCAGAGCGTGACAAAACTAAAATCTAAAGTTTACGAGATCGGATAGATTTAGGTTTATCACCTACGCGATTAGAGTTTTCAGATCTAATAGGATAAACTAAGGTTTTAGTCTAGACAAGATTAAAATATTATAACTTTCATGTTTGTGAAATCAGAATTTTGATTTAGTCTTTAGATTAGAAGATTTTGATCAATTATTGATCCCATCGAGTATATTTCAACTCTAGCGATTTATCTCTAAATTTCTATTTACTAATAAATGGAATTTAGAAATTAATTATCTAATATTATAATCAATTTTCTACCATCTAGCGTTTTTATTTATCAATTTATTATCCATTTGATAAGAAAAATGTAATATCAACTAGTCTAAATACACATACTCGCATGACCTAATTTTATACTATTATCATTTATACGCATGTAAATATATATTTATAGCAAAAACTAATATAAAAACTCCTAATATATAAAAACTTCTACATTCTAGATCATAATAGCAAAATTTTAGAGTGATCGAAATCTAACCTTGTGTGTCTTGAATTGAAGAGCGCATTGCCACGATCACAACGCTACTTCCGAAATTGGAATCGATTATCGTATGTGAAAGATACGAGCTTTTAAAGATCGAAGGAGCTTCTAGATTCCTTTTTTAATATTTTATTATTTTTTTTTCTTTTTCTTTTTTTTTTTCTTCTTCTCCTGGAGAAGATTTCTTCTTCTCTTTCCTTTTTTTTTAATATTAAGTCTTCATATGAAGACTTTCACCCAGAGAGAGAGAGAGAGAGAGAGAGAGAGAGAAAGAGAGGAGAGAGAGAGAAAACGAGAAGACAGAAAGAGAGGAGAAGAATATGAAAAAAACAAAAGGGGCAAACTTAATTTATAGGCCGTGTAAAGCGTGGGCAGCAAGAAATTGTTGGGAGATTTTAATTTTTTGTGTTTTAATTGACACGTATAATAAATACTCATTCGGTAATATTTTTAGATGAAAATTTACGTACCTATTATATTAAATATTTTGAACACTATGACATACTTAAAATTTTTAATTTAAGACTTTTGCTTTTCAGCTTTAATATCTATTATCGTAAATTATAATTTATCCTTTAAGAATTTAAATTATTAGTGTTTTGGTATTTTATGATCTGTTAATAATTAAATTATCTTTAATTTGACTTTATTTATATTCTACTATTATAAATTTAAATTTATAGTGTTTATCTTTTATTTGTATCTTTTGAATTATTTTTGGGATCTAATTTGTTATTTTACTTATCTTTATTGGTTTTTAGTTTATATATTAATCATATTATTATTGTTATATCTTACGAAAAATTTTTCTTTGATATAGATATAGTTTATGCTTATATTTTTATTTTAATTAAGTCTTTATTGTCCATATTGGTAATTACTAATATTTAAATTCACGAAAAGTGGGGATAGTTTTTCGAACATCTTCTCAAATTTCCGCCATACATTACTATCAATTTAACAACTACCAAAAAATTAGTTGGCGAATAATTCAGGATGTTACAGATATAGTTACATAGACTACCTATATAGTAAACCCTTAACCACTTGCTGCTACTTAGGACCTTTAGATTCGCATAGTATATTGTTGGAGTGTGAGTGCTTTATTATCGTACACCCAAATTAAAGATTTAAATTATTGGTTGTTATATTTGCATTAGAATAAGTGCATGTGATCATATCGTATGTGCTTGTATTATTGTTATACCGAGTTTCGGCTCATTTCTTCTTTTTTAGGTTATGAAGATGATTTGATTTGGATGCTTTGGATACATGGTCTATGGGTTGGATATTGGTGAGAGACTAAACAAGCTAAACGTTTAGATACGTTGAATATTGAATGTTATTTTCTAAGAGTTAATACTTGTATTGTAAGAATTTTCTTTGTATTGTGAGATTTCCATTGTAATATAGAGATTCTTTACTGTTATTTACAAAACTTATGTAAGACTTTCTTAATATAAAATTAGTTAAAAACTTACATAGTTAATGGTAGTCTCTGTGTATAATGATTAGTATTATATAGGGCGAAACTTTTAATACTCTAGACCCTATTTGGGTTGTAACAAATGAATTAAAACGTGCCTCTAGGACAGGGAGAATAGAAACTTTGATTCGAAATTATAAACAATGAATAGATACTCGTTTATGTCACTGATTCCGTATAAATGACGACAGTATTATGACAAGTCATAGCGATGTCACAAAAAGATTCATATAGTTACTCAATACTGTAGAACACATTCGCCTCAGTACCCTATATGGTGAGAAAAACCCAAAACAAAATCATCTTTTATGTAGATACAACCAAAATGATATTCCAAAAAATAACGTATATAAATTTTGATAAACAATAACAAAATCAAACCATAACAATTGACTCATGACATGCTTTAGAGAAAACTAGCAAAATAAAAACAAGCAAGAAAAAATAAATAAATGGTAAATGATAGTCAAAATTCATTAGTTGACTTTGACATCTTTAAGTTGACTAATATGTCAGATGTATTTGCAAAATATAGTACATTGTGAAAATAGAAACTATAAATCAAACACCAAAATATAATCCAAAATTTTCTAAATTGAAAATGAGCAGTTATTAGTATCTATAGTAAAATAACGTTCATGATAATGCTATAAATAATTAAAGAAAGACATAAATTAAAATAGAATAATATTAATAAATGATGATTAACTTAAATACTTAACGTTGTCCAAAATTCCAATGTATTTATAAATTTGATACATCATTACAAAAGAGTATATAAATATCAAATCATGATAAATGAATAAGCGTAAGTAAAAGAATATGAATATGATATGTTTCATACGCCACATGTCTATTCTTATAGGATGGAATGATAAATTTACACCCTTCTTTGTTGATTGTCTGTGTCTTGTTAGTTTGAAGTCATGTTATATGTGTCGCTAAGTAGTGTCTTGTAGTTGTCTTGGTAAGTCTAATGCTGTCAAGTCAAGTTATATGGAAGGTTTTGAAATATTCAAACTAGTTCTAATGTTATATATTGCTAAATTGCATGAGATACCAACTCTATAAAGTTAAAGAAATATTAAAACTTGCAAAACATGAAATATAGAGATAAAAAAATGAATAATAATAATATTTAAAACTTATCACAAAATGTCAACTTTTATCAAGTGCCTAAGTTACTTATTTGTATTATTTGAACCCAATGCTTAAGGAAGGGCAATGAGGTCATTATGGTCTACAAGTGCCTAAGTTAATACAAGGGCATAAAAGTCTTTTCTGTGCTAAATAGGTATTACAAAAAAAATCCTCTCAAATCTCACTAAAACTTCCTCATGAAGACAAACTTCCTCTCTCTCAAATAGGTATTAGTTCAAGTTACTTCAACAAGTCTAAAGAGGAAAAGATAATAATCACATCTTATGTACTATAATCCTTAGATCCACAACACTAATACAATAATTATATTATAGGAATAATTAAGGATCAAGGAGGGATTTCCAACAGGCTTGATATATTGTAGTAATTTTTGTTTGTGTTGTTGAGTTCATCCTTTTAGGTGAGCATTCTATTATCTATTTTCATGTTGTCATTATGTGATATAATGATTTAAGACTTATGATTAAATGTTGTGATGATATATTTTACATGTGGATTGATAATTAGATGAGTAGAGATTAGGCTATGGTTGATTAGGTAGTGATGGCATGGTTGGAAATCATGAAAATTATTAAAATGTAAAATCTAAATAAAATATAAAATATATATATATATATATTTGGATGAAATTCATAAGAATGGTAGGTTAATGTGTCTATATTTAAACTGAAAATTTTTGTGATTTTTGAAATACATTTACTATTTTAAAAAAAATTAAATTATGAAATAGCAAAAATAAAGCAAAAGAGGGTTTGACCAACAGGGGTGACATAAATGTCTAAGGTTGAACCGGTCCACTTTTCTTCATCTTTTTGGATGAGAGTATAGCGGTTTCACATCTTAAGAATTCTATTTTAATATAGTATAAAGAACTAATCAAGAACCAATCAAGATTATCCTCAATTTTGCGAAAACCAATGAGTTATTAGTGTTGTTTCCTTGTTTAGACCAGATTTGAAGTTTTTGATTTGTTAATTCAATTGGATTGAACCAACCTACAAACATATAAAACAATGAATAAGGACGTTTGCACAGAAATTTGGAGTTAAAAACTAGTCTAAAAGTAGGTGAATTGATTTAATTAAGTTAGGGTGTGCATTTGCTTTTAATAAAAAATGAAATGTTGTAAATAAAAGGAATTTAATTTTGATAAAATAAATATGAGATAAATGTAAATAATATATTTTCATATTAAAATATGAGTTTTAAGTTAAATAATTTGGTTTTAGGAATTTATTTAATAAAAAGTATAAATAATGTATTATATTATAATATAGGCTTATTACAGAAAATAATTTAGGTTGTTTCCCACACTCTTAGGTATGGTTGGATTATTAAAGATATGAATAGACTAATTAAACTTAAATTGAGTTGTTTTCTTAATAAAAGGTTAACGGTTTAATTATAAGTTAGATTATCAGAGATACCACCTAAAGGACTTTTAAGTGTGTTTATTTATTTCTTAACGAGAGTAAGTTTCGAGATTTAATGGCAGTTTAAGCATTAGGCAGCCACATATCATTATATTAGGGTGATTGTGAATCAGCTAACTATTGTAATAGAAATGTCTTCCAACAAAGAAGCAGCAACCGAGTCACAACTGTGGAATGGAACGCTGCTAGTGGCAATTAATCCCAATAAAAGACCACGACTAGCTATGTTTGAGGTTGGATCACAAATATCTCTGGGAAAAATATTTGCCCTTCGAGAAAATACTGTCCCTACTATGCCCTAATCAATACTTACACGTGTTAAATAAATTTTAAAAATAAAAATATTTCTAAAATAAAGCCAAAAATTATTATCACTTTATATACATGTGTTATATTATTATTACTTAGGACATGATTGAGACACAACAGCTGAGACAACGAAACTTTTTTCGTATCTATGTATATATTACCATATTAAATTTTTGAGGAGTGTGGATTACTTCAAGTTTTGAGATGTCTAGACTATACTATTTGTTGTACATAAATAACACAATAAATGAATTGCTTATTATGAGTCTATTTGGATGGTTTTTTTTCATCTGTATTTGTATTTGTATCGAAACGATATATGTAAATATATCCAATTTGTATTTATATTTTATCTATATTTGATCTATTTGATCTTTTCATGAGAACGGCCAACTTTTTTTTTTCATTTATATCTATTTCTAAATAAACAAATTTATTAAAAAAAAATTTGAAAAAAGTGTTTGTATTTATTCAAAAAAGCTAAACGAACAGATCCAATATTAGACATCATGTATATTTATGAATTTATGTTGCATATCATGCGCATGTGGAAGATACTGAAATTTATATACCAGGCTGTTAGCTCCCCCCCACAAATACAAGGGAATCTTGTTTTTCGGTTCTCATAAACAATGGACTTGGGACATTTATGATGATTTTAAAGGCCTTCCCTTGTATGAAGAGTGGGTCATTCGATTGCGATCACAATTGGACAAGACCTATGTTTGCTTGTGTTATGTTGTTTGATATAATATCTGTAAAGGGCTTTAAACATATATATAAATATAAATATTATTTACTTGGACTTGACTTATGCGCTGAGTGACAGGGCCTAATGAGTCCAGTTTAATTATTGGGATGGCTTAGGGAGATTTGACTTGGTGGGCTTGGAACAGGATTTGTTGGATCGGTCCGCCGCATCCAACCTTTCTCAGGTAGGCTCATGTACACACAGGAGATAACTACAGGCCTTGGCCCATGAGGAGCTCATTCATGATAAGCATGAATTGATCTTGCTCCATCTCACTCGTCAATCACTGAGGTGATCTGACGGTCGTCATTCACACCAAGTGCCCATAAATATTCAGTCACTCCTCCTCCTCAAAAAGAACTTTTGGGAGAGAGAAGACAAACAATAGTTTGTAAAGGAGGCTCTATTCAGGAAGATCAAACAAGGCAACTCAAGTGATTTCTACTCCAACTGCTCAAGAACTGTAAGGTTGACGCGCGAGGTCTACTCAAGCTCCCTTATCTGTCACTTGTGCATTTGAGACACTGAGACTGCCTGTTCCTCCTCCCTTGTCATTCTCTCCAAGCCATCCCATCATCAAGTGTCATTTCCTCAGCAGCATTCTGAAGTCACGTGCCAGGCGCGAAATCCACGTGATGCGTGCGTGACCATCATCAGCAAGAACCCCGCATCTACATTTTGGCGACTCCATTGGGGACCTGAGGATTTTGACAGAGTCGTGATGGCACCTCCCAGAAGAAAGCAGAGTAACACTGATGACAATGTGAATCAAGACATCAACAACCTTAACCCCAACACTATTGATCCAGACATGCTAACATTAGAACATGCCAACATTAATGTCAACGCTAATCCTGCTGCTGACATGCAAGGCATCATTGTTGACAATGCACAAGTAATACGTGCTATACAAGAAAGCAATGCAGAGACGACACGAACCATTCAAGAGAACACCCGAGCTCTAAACCAGTACTTGACTGCACTCACCTGTCTTATACCAGGGATGGCTGCTAATGCTGATGCACTCCAAGGTGCAGCCTTACCAAGACCCTCCCTGGTTGTGCAGCAAAACACCCTTTCCTTATCACAGCTTGCTACTGCTCCTACCATTCAGGAAAAAATGCCTCAAGGGGTGAATGTGCAAACCCCATCACCACAAGTTCTAGTTGAGCAGCCACTAGCCCCTAAAGTAGATAACGCAAGAGCTTAACTTGGCAGGTCGTCATCCTCACATGTACACTCTCGTACCAGCCTGAGTGAGACTGCTCCCTCACTTAATTCTAATCTTCCTCATGTATCAACTCCTTCAATTGTACCGGTGGCATCAGTTGCACCGACTACATTAACTCCACCTGTTGCACCAGTTATGCCAACTGCCCCAGCTGCACCAGCTGCACCAGCTGTACCATCAGTATTTATGCCAAGAGAATCCTTATAACTAAGGAAGACTTGGACATTTATCTAAAAGAAATTCAAGCTAAGTCCTCTGTAGTAGTACTGGACTTAAAGCTTCCATGCCATCACCGGATTGTCACGAAGCCTTATCCAAAGGACTATGTTAGTCCTAAATTTATGTTGTTCGATGGCAAGAGAGGTAGTGCTAAAGAACACCTGCTCAAATTCATTGAAACGTTGGAAGTCTACGGGTTTGATGATGACTTAAAGCTAAAAGAATTCTCTAAGTCTCTGACTGAGAAGGCATACACTTGGTATGTCAATCTTCCCCCAGGGTCAGTTGATTCATGGGGAACCATGTGCAAGATGTTCTTGGAGAAATTCTTCTCTACTCAAGAGCGGGTCACCATCACTGATATGGGAAGAACACGACAGAAGCCGAAAGAAGATCTTATGGACTACATCGAGCGTTTCAGCGAACGTTCATTAGATATTCAGGACATCTGTGATGAGAAAGAACTAGTGAAGATCTGCATCCAAGGGATGTTCACTGAATATGCTGTCCACCAACAACTCTGTATCCAGACAACGTGGAGAAAATGGAAGGTTTGGAAAGAGAGCTACAAATGTTAGCTCAGTCCAGGGAGAAGGTCCTAGGGATACTAAGAAGCCAAGGAACGACAAGTCAAGGAGCGCTCCACCAGCACTCTCGTTCCCTTGTCCCATGGGAAAGGTTCATACTGTACTTGACCAATGGTTGAGAGATGGAAACATCAAGCTCCCAAGGGTTGATTGCCTTCCTAATGCAACTGAAAAGAATGATCTAAAGTTCTGTAGATTTCACAGGACTGTAGGTTATCCTACCAAAGAGTGTTGGACACTCAAAAAGATATTCAATGAACGAGTCAATAATAGAGAACTTGTCATTGAAGGTAATGATGTACGCAATAATCCACTCCCCGCACACAATGCTCAATGGGATGTTGCAAGTGCTGCTCATCATGATCTAAGAACTGAAGAAGAAGAAATAAGTTAACAAAGTTGAAAGTCATGTTATGCTTAATGGAAAATGATATGTTATTTAGGAAAGGTCTATGGGATCTGAAGAAGGCTTCATGTCATTTTCAACATATTAAGAGTCTGTATGCAATTGCAGTTGATATATTTTCGTCATTATTTGATTAAAATTCACGGCTTGCATTCTCAAAGCCTTTTACTGTACGATTTCTGTTGTTCTTGTTACTTTATAATTTTCTTTCATTGCTGCAAAGTTAAGGATATGTCTCCTTAGTGCACAAAGATAATTAACACGACAAGAATAGAGCATTAATTATATACGTTGCTGCTGCTTAGTAAGAGTATAATCTCCTAAGTGCACAATGGCATGACAACATGTTGAGCTTGTGTATTGCAGACTGTTAAGAGTATTGGCTCTCAGGCGCGGTACAAGCCATTGTAAAGACAACCTCCTTGGTAACTCATACTAGGCAGTCAAGTAGTGGAAAACACCCCCTTGACTAATAAAGCTAGAAATTCAGATCCCAGGCGATAAATGCCACAATTGCTGCTTAAAGCGCGATTGAGTACTTTCTTAAAAGGGATCATTTAAATACTATCACTGGTAAGCCAAGAACCTTACCCCAATGCATAAAAAAAAAAATGCTATAAGAGGTCCCTTAGATCATTAAGTCTAAGCAAGCCTCATATTCATGATAGTCGATTGCAATCATAATATCTTAAACATCACTGCTGCTTGGTAAGAGCATTGTCTCCCGAGCGCGTGATAACATGCTTTACTTATAAATGCTGACTGGTGGAAGCATTGTCTCCCAGGCGCATGGCAGCATGGTATCGTACCTACACATGGTATAAAGTAATGCCTTGGTATCACACCTTCCATGCTTTAAGCCTAGGTAATGCCCTGGCATCGTGGCTTCTATGCCATAAGCTAAACTTACACCATGCCCATTACATTTTTATAGCATGGTGATTGATTCATAAGGTGTTTCTAGTTGTAGTATATCTAATGTCAAGAGATCATTGAAATAATGTAATAAAGTCTCAACATCTACCGGAGTAGCTATCTTGCCTCAATAAAACATGTAGCAACTTGGGGAGGAAGGTCATTAACAAATGCAACATATAGCTTTCTACTGCAGTCATCTAACCAAAACAGTACCTCAACATGGGCATTTTCAGAAAAGGCTAAGGATTCTTGATAAACCAAGTTTAGATAGAAGCACGAAGCTTCTCGCCTATGTACGGGGCAAGATATGGATTTGCTTCAACATGAGCAAGTTGCAAAAATGGCTGCTCCAACATAACATTGAATTCCCCTGATGGTGTCTCTAGAATCGGCACGCAACTAGGGCTCGATTATTGGAGCTCACCATCAATGGGGTTGTTGCACATGACATGGGGTGAGAGGATTTATCCTTGAATGTATCTTTAGAAGTAATGTCATTCAAGTAGAGAAGTATGGTTTCTTCTTATCATCATAGGCGAGCTTTTGGGCCGCCGGTAAAGATTCTTCAAGGTCGTGCTCTTCGCGTGAAGTCACAGCCGCAGCAGTATTAGTAAACCTTGAATAGTGCAAGTTCAAAAGCATGACCACGTCTTCAAGAGTTTGTGATATCTCCCCCACACGGTGATGAATATATGAGTCTGGGTGCTCTAGCGAGAAATGATGGCATGCCACACTTCCATCTTACTCATGTTGACAAACTACAAGTAGGTGGAGGTGGTGATGGCCTATAAATGTTGGCTTGTTTCAGAAGGATCACATACTTTAGATAGTTAATGGCGTGGTCTACCTAATTGTTCCATCCAGGTGGTAGCTCCTTGAGGAAAGCAAAGTGTGTGCTAAAAAGAGGCAGCTCCTTTCGCTTGTTCCAGAAAGGTAGCACCGAGTCCCCCTTGATGGTGTTCCTGGAATCGGCACGCGACTCGGGCACGATTATTCAAGAGTCACCATTGGTAGGGGGAGTTGCACATAACTTAGGACGAAAAGCCTTGTCCCAAAACGTATCTTTAGAAATAGTGTCGTCTGTCCACTGGTGTTGCGAAAGCTGCATTTGTGGCAGATTGCCGTCGTGGTACACTAGCAGGTCCCTTTGCTTAATGACTTCGACATGCTTGCCTTAGATCTCCTTCTATGTTTAGGGTTTGACTGCGATGTGTGTTCTTCTGCCTAGCAACTTGGACTCCGGTGGCTTGATTGCTTCCCGTTTCCTTTGATTTGACAACTACAATTTGTTGAACTTGGCCATGCTTCCCTTCTTTTGACGTTAATATGCTTTGATTGTTTGATACTTCAATGAATGGTTGCGGTTGATTTGGAGTAATATAAAATATTAGACAGCTTCCTGCAAAGCCAAAGAAATGGAATTAGTAAGATAGAGTATACGTAGAAATATACATATGTTCGCTCTACTGCATTAATTTGATGTGATTTGAGATAGATTATCGACAAATCCACGTATGCTCGATTTTTAGAGCATGGAATCGGATAATATATTGTTACATATATCCCTACAACAGAAGCATAATTCATGTTGATTCACATCCACAACATAAAAGCATAGGAAGGGATATTTGTACTTGTGTGTCCTTAGAAAGGGCATTATTAGTGAGGCAAACCGTGACATGAGTTGCTTAACAAGGCAATCAAATAAAAAAAATAATAATTTTGAATAATTATGAGGAGCTACCAAGATAATTGTTATGTTCGTGACCTGCCTCTATATTACGCCATTCAGAAAAGCAAATAGGTGTATTGACATCAGGAGACATGGGACAAAACAGAACCGAACAAAGCATAACATAACAGCAATTGGGTTGTAAAGTACCAGAACAACCCCTGCATAGCAGCTGAAACAACCATATAACAGCCATATGAGATGACATAGTAGCAGCTCTCCAACACGCCAATAACTCAGTAGCCTATAGCTTCACACAACATCAAGGTCCAAGAGCGTGATCAGTAGCACCTTTGTCCAAAATACAGCAGTTCACGAGCCCACCAAGACACTCACAGTAGCACCACACTGGTAGGACGAGCAGTCCCTCAACATGACAGCGAGTGCATATAGCAGCCACGGCAGCAACAGCATATGAAAACCAAAGTAGCAGTCATAGAACTTCACTCAAGTGTCCATATTAAGTTCAATCCAAGCCCAACCATGCCACAATTATCAACACTGAACGGACCAAGACAGAGCAATGCCAATCTGATTGGAAGGACCACAACGAACTCCTATGCACTGTTATGAAGGAAAGCCATTTGGAAAACCCAACAAACTCCAGCACGCACAACAGCAGCAATGGCAAATTGAGTTAGAGTGCTCATGGCATGTGCTGGAGCGTGTATAACTGAGCATCAATCCGTAGCATTCGTAGCAGCAGTCGAAAATCTTCCAAGCATCCACGATGCACCAACACGCCAAAGCAGCAGCTCCATCGAAGACAAGTGCATAGCAGTACCGGCTCCATAAATAAATAACAAACTACGGAAGCATCTTCAAATATAAATCATCACCAGACGACTCAAGAATGCTCAGAAATAAGTAAACAAAGGGAGCACGGAACGAGATGCATGGTGAATCTGCCAATACAAAAGCATACCATTATATCATTATTAAAAAAAATAATAATACCGAAGAAGACAGGAGAAAGTCAAGTTTCGAGAAGGGCTATAGATAATCTCTCACAATCAGTATAGTCCAATGACGTTTTTTAAACCCCTCCTAAGTCAAGATCCTTGGCAACTATAATAAATGAGAGGAGTTTGCTCTAAGTATTGAGATATTGATATAATTAGGAAAAAAAAAAAAAATTATTCATGAGTCCAAGCATAACGGCTGAAGAACCAAGGACATTAAATAGAAGAACCTTTCACTTGGCTATCTTTTGACAGCACCAACAATTTTTTTGTTCCATAGGATGATCTCGTACAAAAGGGAGTCAGTCAAGTTGAATTGGGTCGCGCGGACAACGGATTAAAGGCTCAAAGACAGAGTTTCTTGTCTTCTTGAGTCTCTGAACAATAGCAGCGGGTTAATGGGTTTAGCGGTTGAATTCACAGCCGCATAGTGTAAGTCGTAGAGATGATCATTAGGTTGGATTTTTGGATGATTTGGCTTGTGGTGGTCAATGGGGTGGTGTATGTTTTGAGATAGAGGTACTGGTAGTGTTTCGATGGAGATGATTTCGACTTGGTCGATGATGACGAGATAGGTCCCCAAGCTGGTTCGTGGATTCTGATGTCAAGGTTTTGGTTTCGATAGGAGTTGTTTGGATCTCGGTTGCATTACGATCGCAAAGAATGAGGTGTGGTAGGAGCTTACAAGACTTTTATATATACGTATATGTCAACCTATCGAATATGAGGAAAAGAAGAAGATTTGAGAGGATGCATAAATGTATAAATACATATGTATATCTGATGTGATGCAATGAGAAGAATGATATTTTATATTCTAGATTTAAGTGTGGATGGATTGGTTATAAATTAATATACGATAGAGGATGCTCGATTCGGAAAAGATTTTTTTTCTTTTCTTTTTTTGGATCCGTTGTTATCCACTTGGGTATCGCTAACAATTACGAAGCTGGTTTGAGGAGAGAACAGATCTATGTATACTGAATATAATACTTTTCATTATGAACAAACAAATGTGAAGATAAGGATAATATTGAGATTTGGCAAGAAGGAGGCCGCTTTCTAGAGGATGATGATAATTGATAGTAGATGTAGATATGGAATCAACAAGGTTTCGGTCCGAGTTCAGATGTCCTACTCACCAAATTCTATTGCCAATCATTAACGGATGAATATAACAAAATGGTTAGCGTCGACCGATCGATTTTGATATCTGATGCAAGCATTGCTATTGATGGAATGGAGATTATAGGTATGGAATGGTTTAACCAACTAGGAAATCATACTAGTTTTATTTCTGGATAATGATGAGACTAACTTATGAAGTTGAAGCTTGTCCATCCTAGAGTGGTTGATTACAATGTGATAAGGGTCAGATCGAGTGAAGATATAAAAAGAAAAAGAAAAAAAAGAAAGATTCAGAAGATGAGATTTGGTAGAATTCAGATATATCTATATAATGGAGATATAGATGAGCTAGAAAATTGAGATTTGGAATTCGTTTCCGGACATGCAGGAGGGACAAATACCAAAGTGTGCGATATATACGAGGCATGACTAATCATTAAGGAGGCGTTAACGGTCTAATGCTGCTCCATTTCAATTTGTGGTTGATCATAACAGTGCTATGTTAAATGACTTTCGTAAATTCCTCCCTCGATATTGCAAAACGATATTCACATGGGAGCCATTGCAAATGTCCTTTCTGCTATTTATATATATATAGAAGAAAGGGATTTAGAAATTAAATGGGCAACTGCTAAATACAAGTTCTCATAAGCAGATACCGGTAGTCCAACTTTGAGGCAACATAACTTTAATGCATATGTAGAAGGCTCATAATATGTATATATAAAAAAAAAAAAAAAAAAGAAGAGAAGAAGAAGAAGTAACGAAATTTGAGTCTACTTCAGCCTGAAATGAATTGCTATGCTAATGCAGTGAAAAAAAAAAAGATTATTTTCTATGGAGTACTGGGTTTATGAAATGAACTCGTTATCAAGAAAAAATTAGTTTGCAGTATTCTTTGCCTATTATGGGCTATCCTGCTATCATGATGCGATTCAATAAGTATGAGAAGAGTCGTATGTCCATGATATGGTTATCAAATGGTTTCGTAGCATGATATAGATGACAGGTGATTTTATGGGAGTAAGGTTATTTAGAGAAGCGCAAGAGGATGCGCATAATTGGAGTGATGCAGCAAGTTTGCGCTCTACAATATAATTATATTTACAATGGAGTTAGTTGCAATGCTGGCACTTGACTTTTACTCAATGATTCATCAATGACAAATGAAGTCTTCAACGCTATAAGAGCACTTGGTAGCATTATGCACCAAGTATTGATCAAGCTATGTATAGATACAAGCAATGTCCAAAATACTTGGACTCTGTCCAAGAATTTTGGTCGGGGGGCAAAATATAAAGGGCTTTAAACATATATATAATATAAATATTATTTACTTGGACTTGACTCATGGGCTGAGTGACAGGGCCTAATGAGTCCAGTTTAATTATTGGGATGGCTTAGGGAGATTTGGCTTGGTGGGCTTGGAACAGGGTTTGTTGGATCGGTCCGCCGCATCCAACCTTTCTCAGGTAGGCTTATGTACACACAGGAGATGATTACAGGCCTTGGCCCATGAGGAGCTCATTCATGATAAGCATGAATTGATCTTGCTCCATCTCACTCGTCAATCACTGAGGTGATCTGACGGTCGTCATTCACACCAAGTGCCTATAAATATTCAGTCACTCCTCCTCCTCAAAAAGAACTTTTGGGAGAGAGAAGACAAACAATAGCTTGTAAAGGAGGCTCAATTCAGGAAGATCAAACAAGGCAACTAAGTGATTTCTACTCCAACTGCCAAACTGTAAGGTTGATGCGCGAGGTCTACTCAAGCTCCCTTATGTCACTTGTGCATTGAGACACTGAGACTGCTTGTTCTCCTCCCTTATCATTATATCCAAGCCATCCCATCATCAAGTGTCATTTCCTCAGCAGCATTCTGAAGTCACATGCCAGGCGCGAAATGCACGTGACGCGTGCGTGACCATAATTAGCAAGAACCCCGCATCTACAATATCTAGTACTTAGAAGGTGCTATAAAAGCTATGATATTTTGTGAAATTGTATTGGATTGTCCAATTACTTATTTAATAATTAAAAGGAGAATCAACTATTAAGTCAATAATAATGTAATAGGCATAAGGAATTTTTTATGTTTAGTTAGTCTAAAAAAAATAAAATAAAGAATTATTATAATAAAAGCAATACCCCTTATCTTTATTATGAGTATGTAACATTTGTATATGTAATCTTTTTAAGATAAGAGATATTTATGATAAAAAGTAAAAATAAGCCAGTGAATAATTAATGTGTAGGAATATGAACTATCATTTATTATTTTTTTTATTGTTTTGATAATATCAATTCATTATGAATTGTCATTCCTTTTACAAAATACCAAAAATTTTACATACAACGAGTAAAGAATGAACAAATATTCCCTCCCACCTTTTAATAATGGCAAAATAACGACCAGGACGGCGACAATAATAATAATAAATTGGAAGCAAAGGTCAAAACAATAAATTGCTTTTGACTGGATGAATATTTTGAAACTTAATTACTAAAAATATACAAAACGTGATTTGCTATGAATTTGTATGCCTTTTGTTTTTGACAGACATTCATTTTAGTTATACTCGATTGTTTTCTAATATGACGAGGCCATTATTGTGTATTAAAATGTGGTATGATATTTAATCTTTTTTTTTTTCAATGTATTGCTTTTTGTCCATATATGTTATTTCAAATGTGACGAACGCAATTTTATTTACAATGAATAAATGTTAAATATGGCTATTCTTCTATATATGACAACACGATACATTAAGATGTTACATTCTCCTCTAAGCATGGTAAATGAGTCATAACATGCATCGTCCAGACATGGGCCTGACATAGCATGCAAATCATGTGAAGAAAAAAAAAAAACAAATATAGGACCATGCATGGACTGACATGCAACACTCGAAGCATGCGAATAAGTGGGTTGACATGGTACGACACGCAAATTAGCTCGCGGGTCTTTTTATAATAAAAGGATAAAAAATAAAAAATAATGATTTATTTTTTTAATTAATTGTAAATTGTATTTAAATAAATATTTTTCTTTGTTATTATTTTAATTAAATATATTTGTCTTTTTAAATAATACAATATATTTAGTATATTTTATTTTTTTGAAATGATTTCAATTGTATTACTATTAACAAATTAACTTGAAAGTTTTTTAGCAAATAAATAAATGAAATCATTAAATAATATTATAATAATAATTACATTATGTTAATGTTAATCTTGCTCAATTAATTCATTTAAAATAATTATAAATTACTAAATAAATGAAATTAATAAATGCATTGGGATCAGTAGAAAATTAAATTTTAGTAATAACTTTTTTTATTTTTTACAAATTACAAGAATTTAGGAGAAAAAAAAGTCATTAACCATACCCCATTTACCTCATATTTTACCATATCATCCTATAATCCTTTGGCCTCATCCCATAGTTCCATTTGTACTTGTGGCTACAACTCTAGTGGTGATAATGATCCCTTTGATCACGAGTCACTTTAATTGAGCCACCAAAAGTGTAGGTCTGTTCACTTCTTGTCATTGGGAATGAACAAATCTTTTAAGTGTACACATAGTTCAATGATTTCCACGTTTAGCCTACGGTAGTGGCCCATCTGCCTTAACTGAAAGCTGACTCTAAAGAAATTATTGAAGTCGAAGGAGCTAAAATATCTCGTGCCATATGAAAGTATCGGCATCAAATATGTCCTCCTTTTCCACCAGCCAAGGACATTAAAATCATCCCCCTGCCCCTTCGGTTCTTCCTCCTCAAGTGGTTGCTCCTCATACACTATCATGTCAGTAAAGATTTCTAGGGAAGCCGCACAGGTACTCTTAATATCTTAAGCAAATTTTTTACTTTTCTTGGTAAAACCCTAGGATGAGTGACTATTGGTTCACTATGGTTGGGATGGCTGTGAAGTTGTCTGATCACGACACTGACATAGGTCTTTAAGCAAATTCGTTGCTCTAGTATCAAGATTTGTGGCTTGTGATTCAAAATCACCACCAACATTCTTGTAAAATTTCTCAAAGAGTGCTTTTGTTGCACGAAACTTATAGAGTGGATCTAGCATTGTTGCAACATGAAAGAGTGGGAAAAGAAGGATAAAATACTCTTGAAGCCTACCTGCCATTGCAAACTTTATGACATTGTATCAAAAAACAAGCACGACACCACTACTAGGAAAGTACACCCCTACCATCCTTACTTTCTCTACCCCAGCCACATTGTGATATCTATTTGCCTACCCTCGCCATGAGAGGATGATATGAATAGGAATTATACTCTCAATTGTGAGTAAGGATTAATTATGATATGGACGGGTTGAACCAGTCGATAAGGATTAATTGTGATATGGGCGGGTTAAACCAATGGCACAAGCACAACAACAACCCAGTATGCATAACATGAATGAGGTAATGGAACGTCTATGAAAAATAACCAGGGTCCAATCAGAACATCGAGAAATGCTTAAGAATATTTAAATTGACCAATTCTTTGTTGGGCAGGCTATCAACTGGAGCATCTTCTACCACCATCGCCATCATAAGCTCTGGATACTGCACGAACTATTTCTTGTGTAAGGAGCCACAAAGTTCATTGGTTTAACTAGGATGCATATGTTTTTACTTATGATAGCAAATAAAAGTGTATTGTGTAATTTGGTTGGATCATTTTATGAACCTAATGTGATGGTTTATTTAAATTATGCAATGGTTATTACCATTGGTGTTCCAATTAGTAGATTTGTATCACTTGTATTGTTTAATAAGAAATATCTCTTGATTTGCAGTGATTCCAATTTTTTTTTTTTTTTTTTTTTTGTAATTACAACGGTGGAGGGAGATTCGAACTCGACACTTCTCAATTGAGAAATCATGTTTGATGATGTATCTTAGAAAGGCCTAAGGGTTTCCAATACTTATTTTCCACATTGTTATATATATAATTAATTATCCTTATTGTATTTTTTTTTCTCCTTTTGTTTCTCAATAGGTGAATTATAAATGTTTAAGTCCAAGAACTCATTAACTTATAACTAAAATCCCTTATTACAGGTTCACGATGTGACTGTATCATCTACGCTTGAATAAAAGAACATAAGATCCCATAATAGTTGAATTATCAATTAAAACACACACAAACATGCAGGCGTGCACAAAGAAGCACCACTTTTGTGATGTTTTTTTCATCACCCCCCACATTTTGTGATAAATCTGATCCGTTCATGATTTAGCCATTAATAGTTATACATGTAGCGTCTGGACCCCATGCAAGGTGCCCTTTTAAGTCATGGAATATTTAAAACAAGAACAATTAGTTGCATAATTTGTGCATAAACACTAAAGATTTAAATTTATTTGAACAGAAAAATCAAACGTAAGTATTTGCCTTATTTCTAAACCATCCAATCAAACAAATTTTAGTTATTTATAAATGCATTTTTAAAAGGCTAAAAATTGAAAATTTTCAACAAAATATTTTTAATTTTTTCACTAAAAAATAAAAAATCTCTAACATTGGGAAACTTAAATAAATCTTATTTATCTCATAAATATTATATAAAGTAAAAAATAGGAAATTATCATATCTATGCATATATATATATATATGAAAATATAAAAAATTCAAATGTTTCATCAATAATTTAAATTTCAAATACTAATGATTTCCCATCATTACGTATTATTTATCTACAGATATGTCAAAAGCTAAATACTATGAATTATCAACAAAAACTTTTCAAATATTCCATTAAAATTTAAAGGGAAAATGTAATTATTGTCTCTTTAAATTTTAAACTTGCTACTAGTACAATGTCTAAACTTAGACTTCAACATAAATATATTTCTTTAATCTTACCAAAGTATACTTTAATGTCCTATATTTTAACCTGTGGTTTCTCAATGTTTATACACCTTTCTGTTGGAGTTCTTAACCATTTTATATTTGGATCCTCAATGTTTTCAATCATTTATCATTTATGAAGTTGGACTTCCTTTCAAATGAAAGGTGATAAGTTCAGATTCAAAATAATTATTTTTAATAAATAATATAATATCGTACGGGGGCCTATTATATAACAACGGATCAAAGATATTGTTCTTGATGATTCTCGATCATTTCATTGATCTAATCCTCTTAGTGATTTCCAGAAAGTAATGACATTTATGTAAGATTTGTGGATACTTTGAATGTTCCAAATGAGAAGGAAGAGGTTCTTATATGTAGAGTTTAACGCTAGATCTCGACTATTGGATGATGATGAAATGGATGAACAATATGGATTTAGCTCCATCTAAGAAATGTTGGATAAATCTATGGCAATCACAAATCTAAATTGAGGCATGCAACTCTTCATGCAGTCATGGGCTTAGGGCTTAGAACTGGATCAGACAAGGCCCGTGATTTTATATCTTATATAAAGGAAGCTCGTTTCTTTTAAAATATCACACCGATGGATATTTTATAATCGAAACAATATGTATAAATATGGATCCATTTGGATGGTTTGGTTTTCATCTGAACGATATGTGTAAATATATTCGATTTGCATCTATATTTATCTATATTTGATCTTTTCATAAGAACTGTTAACTTTTATTTGATTTGTATTTATTTTTTAATAAACAATTTATTAAAAAAAATTAAAAAAATATCTATATCTATCAAAAAAAGCTAGCGAAAAAACTCATATATATATCCAAAAGTTACCGTATAACCCTTAATGCTCATCCTAAACCTATTTAATCAAGTAAAGTATGATCGGCACCTGACATAACGGCATTACTAACCCATTCGTACTCGCACACATCACTTTGACAATTTCATTTGTTTAAATTTAAATAAGGCAGGACGTCAAGGCATGCTTTGCCTATATGTAATAATTATGCTATTATATTTGTACATGTATCAAATGTCGAGTATTTAGTAAATTTGCATACTGTTTAAGTATAATTTTACCTATATCTTTTTATTAATAAGGTCAAAATATAATTTATCTCTCTTATTTCTCATTATATCTTAAAACTTAAATTCAAATTTTCAGTCAAAATCCACCTTGCAATTGAAGTATCATGCGTCTATTCATGTGTTGGTATTGCTTACTAATCTCATTCTACAAACTTCTTACAGACTGAGTATAAAGAAAGCTGTATGATAATTCGCTAACCGTTGAGTCTGTAATCCAGTACTCCATCCTGTAATCATAATGAGTTTATTAAAAATTCACTAAAATTATCACTGGGTTTTACTGTACTTCTGTTAATAAACCATAATTTTAATTTTAATTTCTAAAGTCATTCAAAATGATTTACTCCGGCCTAAATAATGTAGTTGATTAAACATGACATTTCATGTGAGAAGTAACTATAAATTGATTTCTTTCCACCATTAAAATTCAAACATGATCTCTTGATTTTTCATGAAATAGCCCAATTCATAATACATAATTAAATTTAATATAATGTTGATTTGATAAATTATAAATTTCGTTAAGTGTTGAGTGGAATGAAATTGATTTATAGTGGATTAGTAATAGTGATGAATGGCATGATTAGAGTGTGAATGTGTTGTGTATGTTTGATATTGTTAAAAAAATTATATCATTGTATACAATATATAATGAAAGTTATAGGTGTTATAAATAAATACAATGTGTTAGTGAACTTTGATAATTATGTCTAGTGAACTTTGATAATTATGTTGATTATTGTTCAAATGTATAGTAAGTTGATTTTCAAAGAGCAACCCAACCTAAGTCTATAGCAAAATATAGCAGAAATTTTTGGCTCAAACAAAGTCTAAACCAAGCCCAAAACAAAGCCGAAGGCCTCTTTTTTTTTTTTTTTTTTTCCTCCAAATCCGTCTTGAAAGTCAAATGTATAATGGATAAATATCAATTTCTTTTGTCAAAAAAAAAAAAAAAAAAACAAACTACAAGCCAAAACAGACCAAGACGGACCAAACGTAACGCCCTTGTTTCCTCGTCTTTTTCTCAATTTTTTCTTTTTATTTTTCTTGCTTCTTTTGGCCAAGAGCTCTTGCAAGAACCTATTCCTAAGTTGAGAGAGTTTAAGTAAGTTTACATGTTTTTTGTGATGATTTATTTCCTTTTTATCCATGAATTTCTATCAAAATCATCTCTTAATAGTTATAAGTAGTATGATTTAGTTGAGTTGATAAAGAAAGTATTTTGATGCTTGAAGTTGAAGTAATATTTTGTAGTTTAAAGTTGTTTTTAGTTAAGTGTTTGGGGATGGATGAATAATAAGAAGTGTAGGAGTTGTTTTGAGTATATTTGAGTTGGTGAATTTGATGAAGAGTTTAATTCATGTTGAGTAATGTTTGAGAGTTTTAATTTGGAATGTGAAGTTAATATTGTTTTGAGTTCTAAGGGCATATATATATCGTATAATGTTTGTATTAAGCTTAAGTAAAGTTGGAGAATGAAAAGTGTGTAAAATTCAAGTTTGAAATAGGAGAAAGTCGAAAATTTTCAAAACACCTTGTCAAACACTATGTTTGGAAAGGTGTATGAGTTATATGCTTATGATATACATGTATGTGATGGTTTTCAACCCTCTGGAGCTCCAAATACCTTTCAAAACACCCTATATGGGTATTTCACTTTTTAGACTCTTAATTTCGTTTTCCTGTTCAAACAACATCCCATACAACATGTATGAGACAGTGTTTCACTTTCTAACCTTTCATGTGTTTTTTCTTGGGTTCAAACAAAATCAGATACACCCTGTATGGACCCCATTTCACAATCTGACATTTTCGCAAACTTGTATAAGACTCCTTATACCGTTGGCCTTCTTCCCCTACACCATCGACGTTGAGCCGACATACCCCTAAAAAAAATTAATTAATTTTGTTATGATTTTATTACTTTATAAATTTTCTTAATTGTTTCTTAATTTGTGATTAATTAAAAAGCTTATATGAACTTGTTATGAGTATTGATACTAAGTTATGTTATTATACAATTATTTGAGATTAATGAATGTTAATTACTTTGAAACTAATTATGATTATATTCACTTAAGAAATAGTGATATGTGATATATATATATATATATATTGTTGAAATGTGATATATATATATATATATATATATTGTGTGAGTAATTATGAATTGAAATATGATTGTGAATTAACCATGTTTTTATGTGGAATGATTTCTTTAATAGATTTCGTATTCGACTAAGTTCGGATACTGGATTTTTGTTTGATAAACTTAGTTATCAAGGTACGCAGTAATGTGATTATTGATTGTTAATTTATATAGAAAGATATATCAATAAATACAATGAATACTTCAACATATCTAAATATTTCTACTCTATTCTATCATTTACTGTAAATCATTTTCTACTTCAATAATTTTCTATACAAATATCATTCTCATACTTTCTATTCCATTCTAACAAAAAAAGTCATCTACAAATAGATAGATACTTAAAACAAAAATGTTGGTAGTGTGTGTACCCTTATATATATGTGGAGTTAATTTAGAATTTGGCCATATTAGTTGATGGCAGTTTTTTGTCTAAAATGCTTAAAGCCTAAGACAATTCACATTTACTACATTAGTTCTTATATTTTAGTTAATTTTTCCCTCGTTATTCCATGTGGGACTTTTATATTTTTCATCATTCAACATCCCCCCATGAGCTCAACTAGTCTAATCCAGTTGTGACTTGCCTTTTCATTTATTTCAGGCCTTTTTTTAGCTCTTGTTATATATATTATCTTGGGCTTTTTAAAGCTCTTTTTAGCATAGTTTTGTAATTGTTACAAGTTTTTTCTAGACTTCCTCCTTTTTTTTTTTTTTAATTTGAGCCATGTGTGGTGAGGTAATGAACTCAATATCACTTGTTGGTAGTATTTGGACCCTTATATTTATGTAGAGGAGTTAATTTAGAATTGGACTGTATTAGTTTATGATAGTTTTTTTTGTCTAAAATACCTAAGGTCTAAGACAATTCATATTTACTCCCTTACTATTATATTTTTGTAATCTGTCCCTATCTATTTCTATTTCATGTGGGACTTTTATATGTTTATCTTTCAACAAATAATCACAATGAGGACATTGAAAGTTGAGGCAATAGCTATTGAATGATATAGTGCATGTTGAAGCTTAGACAAATTTTGGGTAATATTTGTGCACTTGACTCCTTTTTCTACATTAAGAACCCTTTTTTTTTGTTTTTTTAATCATTGTAGTTGGATCCTTATTAAATTTTGAATCCTTTATGAAAGAATCCAAAAAGGTGTTTATTTTCTTAGGGGAAAAAAATTTAGCCAAGGTCAAAATAAATTAATAAGAATATAAAGAACAAGTTAACATTGCATCTAAAAACAAGGAATGGGACCCATGAGCAAAGTTGAGAGCAGGATGCTCATATGATACCTAAAAATTATAAACGAGGTCTTGCTGATGCACTTGCTCTAGCCATTCATTGTTGGTTGTATGTAATTCAGGAAACTGCAAGTGCATATAGCAAGGTTGCGGGTAGACGATGAATCAAATTTTCAACAAAAAATGCATCTGATATAGTGCAAAACATAATCAAAAGCTGAAACAAAGTGCATATGAATATACAAAAGATGGACTAAATGAGTCTAGTTCCTAGTCCTCAATTAGTGTAAAAACCTAATATTATCGGCAATGCATGCAATGCAATGTGACGTAGCAACGCACCCTTCTTAGGCGTCTGCAATGGTAGCCTCAAACGCCACACCAGGCTTAACTGTAATGTATATAATTTGCTTGACAGCTTCAAGAGAACTGAAGAGGTCTATTACTCGCTTGTGAATGCGAAGCTCAAATCTGTCCCATGTATTTGTGATCCTAATCGGTAAACAATGGCAATAAAAGTTAGTCCGAAAAATTAATATACTAACACATCATGTGAATTAGTTATAAACATGCAAGTATTAGCAAAAGTCTGACATATGAATAGTTTTAAAAAAAAAATATCATTGCCATTATCAAGCATTGATATAATATCAATACTTACCTGTTACTCATTTATAATTAATATTAACAGATCTTTTTTGTAGCAAGAAGAGATTATTTAATTGTATATTTCACGTAAGAGCAATGTAACTATCTCGTGTTCTTATCCGTGTCCCCATGCATATTCCGACTAGTACATGTTTTTTAATATAATAATTAATTAACTTGAACCCCAGCTTTTACTCATCATATCTACATGTAGAATGAAGAAACTACTCCATGAGTGAGTTTTCCACAAAGGTGGTCAAATGTTATTAGCTCAAATACGATTGAGATAAAGATGATTATTGGGCTTGGACTTGTAGGTTGGACCAACATAACCGAACACGATTAATAGTGTGGTGAAGTTTATCTGACATAACCACTCCAATACTTAAGTTAATCTACATGCTAAAGATGTAAAAGTTAGAATACAAATGAGGATAAAGTGATGTTACCATGCCAACAGTACATAATAAAAGTATATATAGTAGACATATTCTAGATGATTATGTGCATCATGAAATCATGGAATAATAGATAGTTGACAATGGTTATCGAGAATGTGGGCAAAGTCACTAATCCAAGTTTAATTATGCCCCCAAGTGTGATTGAGAGTGGTTAAGACGAATGTGCCAAGTGACCTATTGAATTGAGAATCATTTGGCCATAGCATTTGGTAGGTTAACTTTCCAAGTTAGAGAGTTAGAATTCCTATAAAACTAAAAAATAAGCTAAAGTGAGCTAGGCCTAGGCCAATTTGTTGGACTGGGTTTAGGGGCCATATTCCTTATTTAACCATCAACAATTTTGGCTTTAATGAACCGCCCCCAAAAATTTTAATTGCTGGAACACATGCTAAATTTGATCATACAACATGCACTACAGTATGAAAGGGAATCTTACCCACTTTTATATACATTTTATATAGATACGAACTTACATAAATAGAAATTATTAACACGTATACTCATTTATGAGCATTTTTTTGAAAAATATTTGCTGTCTCTAAAATGGTGTCTTCATCTCAAATAGATAATTGATATGTGATAAATAAATTTGAAAAATAGAAACATCCCTAAAATATAGCAAACAGTTTCTATTACTTTATGTATACGTGACAATTATTTATTGACTAGAATATGATGGAACATCATTTCTAAGACAATAATTCATACATAATTATACAAAGGACGAAAAAAGAAATAAATAAATAAAATAAGTTAAATAGGATTTTTTTTTTCCATATGACGGAATAGGATTTGTTTAATACTTATAGATTTGTATATCATATAAGAATATACAAATGTTTGAATACAAATTCGAAGATATTGATGTCAAATTTTAATAACATAAAAAGGAGAAAACATTATGACATATATAATACAAACAGAGAATATCGATGACATGTTCTAATGTGGCATATTTATTATTTAGTAATTAATACCAAAATTAAATAGACATGCTACACAAGTGACATCTCATTAAATAGACGTAACACATAAATGACATCTGATAAGATTATAACTGCAACTTAATGGCAGCCTCTGTTCAGATAACTCTCATTAAAAATTGGCCAATTTTTAACGAGTTGTCTTTTAATAAGATTAGTCTACTTTGAAGTAAATAATAAATAACCTTTATCTTTTGATAGTTTTAAAATCTTTTATTCTCTATTTAAATCTTTCAACCCAAACTTTCATCACCTTAGTGTATATAGCTCTTTCTCCGCCCAAAAAAGATTTATTAAATTTGAATGGTATTAATATAACACCTGGCATGTAATGTTGATTAAATTTTTGTATGCACATAGGTTTCCATCCATGCATGAGATTTTAATATATTTTAATACGATTATCATACGATTATTGAACTAAGCCTAGATACATTTAAAATAATCATTAACCACGCATCATGTGGAGTTCTTGCTTTGTTAAAAGTTTGGGTCTCAGAGATATAAAATATACATCCGTTGTTGTCTAATGTCTTTTATAACAATAGCTTAAAATGAAAATTGTTTGATCGTAAAATATGTCGTTAATTTTATTTTGCTAAAAATTCCATCACAGATTCATTTATATATAGAGATGTTACGGTCTATTAAATCAAGAAAAAAACATTGTTATAAAATACGTTAAAAAAAAATCCAAAGGAGTCCGTTTATTGAAGTTTTTGTGTTCAAAAAGGCTGATTTACTCACTCTGTAAAGAATTAAAAAGGAACCTAAGTACAACATTGATGGTTTTGAAGATAACCCATAACACACTTTGCAGCCATGTCAAACCTCAACCATATCAAAAAGGCTTTATTGGGTAATATAAGTTACATATAATATATATGTTATAAGTAAATATCACTTATTTTTTAACATATCACTGTATGAATAAATCATGGATGGTAATTATTTTAGATATTATTCATTATCTCCCCTATATGATAAAATATAACTGATAATTATTTACTACCCATATATGCACATAATCTATATTATCTATAATTAATATTTCTTTCATAGTATGAATGCTATAATTGTAATGGTCTCAGAATTGAGGACTTAGTGATGTTTATTCATGGGTTGAACAAACTGGATACCAAATCCTCAACTCTTGGACGATGACAACAATAGCTAAAATGAGATAACCCTTCACACAATCAGCTTCTTTCTCATGAAAATTAATGCTGGTTGTGGCATAAGCGAGTATTTGCGACATGAAGAAAAGGTGAAAGACATGGCATGACAAATTGTGAGTAATGGAAATGGGACCATAGATCCACCGAAAAAAAAAGAAATGGGACCGTATCATGAACGAATACATATTTGTTGTCCCCAGTGTTCTCTTCTCATGGTGTCTCTACGAATAAATATTTAACATGTGTTAAATAAATTAAAAAATATAAATATTTCTAAAATAAAGGAATCACTTTTTAATATGTAATGACCTGTCATGCCCTACATTTATAATTCAGGCATGACTATCTCCCCAACCACATATAATATCTAAAATATTATACGCATAGATTTCTTAAAAGATATGTTTATGGGTCTATTTGGATGGTCGTGTATTTTTTATCTGTATCTGTATTTTTTTAAATGATATGTGTAAATATATCCGATTTACATTTATATTTTATTTATATTTAATCTTTTAATGAGAACCGTCAATTTTTTTTAATTTGTATATTTAATCTGCCAACAAACAAACAAACCTTTATATCAAACATTGCTAATCAGTTTTAAATTCTGAAATCGTTTAATTAGATTCTAGAGACAATTAGATTTAGCAGCAGTAAAACAACTTTATATAAATATTTTTGACTTCCACTTTTACAAGAGTAATCAACTTACAGAAACAAAACCATATCATTAGGTATCTCTTATATCTTTCATGATGGTATAATAAAGTTTGAAACTCATTTACAAAACATGTGAGCTCCACTAGACTCTTAAGGACAAATACAATTCTAAAAAGATAATTTCAGCTCTTTAATAAAACAAAACAAAACAAAACAAAATACATCCATGGTCTTAAACCACTTCACTCGTCAATAGACTCCTTTCACTTTATCTCATACCCGAGACAAACATCATCATCAACATCACCATCACCACCACCATCATCATCATCAACATCATCATCACCTGGAGAGAAAAACAATAACGAGTCGAAGCCTAGTACACGGTAACAGAAGCAGGCACGAGATGACACATAAGCCTAAACTAGTGCAATGCAGCAACAAAAGGTTATTATCTTTAAAT
The DNA here is from genome assembly GCA_024138025.1 of Combretum micranthum. NCBI lineage: Eukaryota > Viridiplantae > Streptophyta > Magnoliopsida > Myrtales > Combretaceae > Combretum > Combretum micranthum. Next base: position 435,290 of record JAMXBD010000460.1, read on the forward strand.
TAGAGTAAAATAAGCAAACCGGAGCTCTCACACTCCAGAATAATATTTGAGAATCTGGAAATCTTAAGCAACTGTAGTTGCTCAAGGGATTGATATAGGGAGTCGCATATCTATATTTCTTATATAATCGAAAAAAAAAAAAGAAATAGCTTCATCTAGGGTTTACAACCGTTATGCATTTTACTTATCTCAATCATAATATAATACGACTCAACTGGTCCCATAAATATGAACCATACTAATTACTTCTCTCTGAGTCTAATTATACCTTGTTCCGATATCGTTTGTCCTATCGGCTATTCACCGGGCCACTTATGAATTGCCATTGCATCATCGTAGAGGGTAGCATAAGTGCCTACCTACCGTGCCTAGCTTTGGACAAGGTCATTACTCCTCAGATCGAATTTAATGACACAAGCACAAGCATGAGCAACAATCATTTATTAATTCGAGTTAAAGTTTTAGTTCAATTAGGATGCCTATCATAGCATATCATAGCATACAATACACAAGTTATTATGTACCTTTCATGATGTCCACAATCCAAATAGAATCAGAAGACAGGTTAATTATAAGTTCATCTATTCAAAAATATAAATTTATATAAGAAATTAAATTATTTATTAATTTATATCAAATTTCATATTAAACATTTATTTCATGTTTTTATTTGATCAGACATAAAGTAGGAACTCTGACATGGTTGCGAAGATCACCCCGCTAAGATATAGATAGTTCTCTGTTTGTTTGTCAAATCATTTTAATTAACCTAGTTTTGATCCATCATATTTTAGAAACATCATACTCCTTATATTGTTTATTGATTCATCATAATATATAATATTCATATTATCTAAACTAATTATAAGTTAAGTTTATATTAATTGAGTCTTAGTCAAGTTGTTTATACTTAATCAATCTAATTCATTTTAGCTTACTATTAAGTCTAGTTGAGCTTAGATCCATTAGCTAATTCATTTTAACTTATTAAGGTTCATTATGCCATGTTGATCTTAAGATTATTTACTAAGTTCATTTTATACTTAGAAACTATGTTAACTTAAATTAGTTACTAAATCTATTAATTCATTCTTTCAAATTAAGCTAGCTTAATTCGTTCCTAATTATACAAATACGAATTTATCATATCTATTATTCACTATTCATTTATTTCATTGTATTTTTATTTTCACTTTTATGAGAACATAAGCAAAACAAGGGATGATACATGGCCGTGTACAAGGTTGTGTAGATAACACGGGCAGATACACGGGCCGTGTTTATCTCATGTTTCTTTAGGTGAGAAACATGACAGAAACAACTCATTATGCTCTTAAGGATTGGAGAACACTAAGAAGCATAGCAAGATAGGTTGTGCCATGTTCCTCCAGTGTTCCTCTTAATAAGCCATGTGTTCGAGCATTAGAGAGAAACATGAGAGATAGAAGTAGCCATGTTTCAGCTGTACTTTTTTGAAATTGAGTTGCACAAAGAAATTAGAGAGAAGCACAGTTGAATAGGCCATGCTATGTATCAGTTGTACTGTTCTAATTTTCAGTTTAATAAGAAAACAAAGAGAAGCACAGTATAGGGTATGTCATGTTCCAACCATGTTTCTTCTCTGATGACTTAAATTCAAAGTTTTTCAAGCCAAACTAGAAGCATAACCGTGTATATCTCGTGCTCTTATACGAAAACAGAGTATGTTCATTTTAACTTATTTTATCCACATGTCTTACATCTTTTTTCAACAAAACACCTTAAAATTAACTTATACTTCTATAACTATAACCTACGACACTTATACACATATTTTTACATTATATTTTATCAAAATCCTAGTTCTAACATGTTTGATCATGTACTTAAGTTTCAACATATATGTTCATATATCCTTACTTTATCAACTTTAACAAAAACCCTATATACATCTAACTTTAATATATTATATACAAGCATTACCAATAAATAAAAAAAAAGAAAAAGAAAATAACCTAACTTAAATGTTTTAGCCATTTCTATCAACTAAGCCTTCCTTGCCACTCTTCTTTACTAGCTGATATAGCTTTTTCTAACTTGATTCTCCATTGCAATCTTGTTTTTTTAACTTGATTTCTCTTTTAGTTTTCTTTAAATTGAGATTTAAGGGTTTGAATTTGTGGAGACAAAGAAAGTAGTAGAGAAGAAAATAAAGAAGATCAGAAAACATGCAAAAGGAGAAAGAAAAAAGTAAGGAGATGATTTTTAGGATAGGGATATTAAGTTTAAACTTCTATGATAATTATATTAAGTTTCAAAACTAATTAAAAACAATTTGAGAATCTATATTATAGAATTTAATTATTTGATTTAGAAATACAATTTAGAAGTTTAGTTTACAAAAAATTACTAATATTTTTAAACAAGTAATTGAATTCAAATCTTGTGGGGATGTTAAAAATGGAAGTTAAATTAAAATTCCAAGGCTTAGGAATTTTGCCTAACATTTTAAGTTGAATGTTTAAGAATGTAGAATTTGAAATTAAGAAAATAGGTTATATTTAAAAAATTGGAAGAGATTATGAAATTCAATTTAATCAACATAGATAGATTCAACAATTAAATAATTTTGAAAGGATTATTTGAAATCTTAACTCGCAATTTAATTTAATTACTACTTTATTATGCTCACTCATCTAATATAGCTTATAATTAATTTTATCTAATTTAACTAAATTATCTAAGCTAAACTTCTAGATTATATTGTAGTTCTAATTCAAATTAAATACTTATTATACTATTTAATTAAATTATTTTTAACTTAATTATATATATGTTAAGGATATTTTATAATATGTGCCAAATATTGATCTACCGACACGAGCAAGGACGGCAAACTTTTTTCTGTCATGAGCAATAATTGCAACTCAGCGCCCCCATGTGGTCTGAACAATAATTGCAACACAGGGTCGCTGTCATTGGCCACATGGCCTTGACATCTTCGTACGGAGAGGAACGACTTATGACTTTTCTGTTTCTGTAATTTCATCGGTCCCTATCTCAACAAATCTAAAACATATGAACCCATTGCGATTTTAAATTAATGACAACCACTTACATTTATCGTAGTTAGATCATTCAGTTTATTTTTAAGATTTTTAGAAATATACTTTTTCTAAATCTTCTATGATTATTCATTGTAAACCAATAAATAAATAAATAAATAAATATATATATATAAGATATTAAACGGTATTAAAGATGCTAGAATGAAAAACCCCAGATAAAATAAAATGGTTGGTTCTGAATAGGAAAAGAGCGGTCGTGACTCTAACAACTATAAACGAAATTCTTACTATTTTGTATGAAGATTGTGAGACTTCACAATCAACTTTTCGTGATAGAAAAAAAACTCACCTTGCTGTAATGGTGAAAAAACTCAAAAAAATAAGGTGACAGAGAATTTTGTTCATGGATTTCTAATTAATTTTTTGACACGTTATCTGATAAATGAATTTCACAAACAATCATGGCCACAACAATCATTTTTCCTACTTTTGCCATTTGGATATAACACTTTTTGGCTGGAAGATAGATACATATGTGTCCTACCTATAGATGCTTTTTCCTCCGCTTTATTATCCCTTTTGCATAAAATAAATAGGACGAAAATTTGTTGTATTAGAAATGCTGACCTCATCTTATTCTAATTAATAAATAATTGTCATCTATATATATTTGTTGTGATAGAATGAGAACACTATTTTAGAGGCCATAGATATTTTATACATCTTTAAAAAATAACTAGTAAATACGGCACCATGTACATACAAAATTTATAACTAAGTATTACTCCTATAATATAGTGGTGTTATTCTAAAGCTAAGAAAGTAAGATTTAGATTAAAAGAGTTGAAACATTTTAAAAATAAATAAATAAATAAGCTAAAAAAATGCCATAGCAACAGCAAATGTTTCCGCTATTACAAATTGAGATCCATATTATGAATGCCTCTTTATATGAATTTTCAATTATACTTTCGAGGTTTAATCAAATTCAGTAAGATTTGCCTTTCCCTAAATAATCAAATTCTATTTATAACATATATTATCCCACACAAGGTTGTAACCTGTTCACTCCACAAATTAATATCCTAATTGAAATTTCAAACCAAGCATCTCCTATAACCGAACCATATTTCCAATCGCATTAAAAAAGTGGATTCGTGAGTTTTATTAATACTCTTGTTGATAGTGGAATACAGGTCATGATAACAAAATAAATGAAACTGTAATGAAATTACTATTACTGAGTAAAATAGAGTTGCAATAGGATTTTTATTTGTTAATTTTTTTAATTTAAAAGTAGATATTTTGAAAAGAGACAATTCCGGCATTGAGTTTTATCATTCATAAGTTTGAATAAAAAATGACTATTCAGTATTTTTCGTAACAAAAATTTCTTGAGAAATTGTTATTACAGTCAATTAAATACTATGATAACTCTTCAAAATGAATGGGGTTATAATAAAATTACAATTACAGCGAAGCAGTAAAGCAGTAAATATGTGAATATTAACCTATACTTGACTAATAATTAGGGAACATACATTTGCAATTTGCCAAAATTATGATTAGAAGAATTAAAAACATCGCATGTTTGATGGAAAATCCTATAATCCCATCATTTATTTTAATAAGACTGGTCCAGTTGATTATTTGATGATTCAGATTTGTATTCAACTAGGATCGTACCATTAAAATAGTTTATATACCATTTGCTATATTTAGTTTAAGATTAGATGAATGATTGGATTGTCTTCACATCATGTTATTATAAGTAAGACGGGATGTCTCAATGCTTTGCACCTCCGAAGGATCCCTTTCTCTTATATTATTTTATACAACTAAGCTTCCAATAATTCTCTCATTTTCAATGGAATTCTGCATCAACAATTATATTCCTTTTCCCTCGATCATTCTCACTCTTAGCTTTCTAATATTCAGCCAAAGCATCCAACACTCGTTTTGTCAAACCGTAGCAAAAGACATCAACTCAGAGGCACCATCTCAAGCCCAAAATGTGAAGGAAATAATGGCTTAATCCGGTGCCTGGTAGCCTATGACGAGGCACAGGCTGAGTCAGAATTCATGATGGATTCAGAAACTGCTACAATTATGAGACGTTTATCCAAAATTTTCAAACTGAATTGTTAAAAAAAATAATCATATTTTCGGTTTGATTCGATTCGGTTACGCATTAGTTTGGCTTGGTCCATTTTTTATCCATCTGTAATATTTTTATTATTTTAAATAAATGTTTGTTAAAAAACAAAAACAACTAAAAAATTGATAGTTTTACTCAAGGTTGTCAGAACCGGCCCGTACCGGCTGGTTCGAACTAGTTCGACCGGAACCGGCAATGAAGGCAAGCGGGGTTCGACGGTTAGCTCATTTTTTACGAGAATCGGACTGACGCGGTCGACTCGGGCGGTTGAGCCAGGTCGGTTGATCCAGATCCAAAAAAATTAGAAATTTAAATATTTATTCATATTTTATTATAAATTTATAAAATATAATCATTAAATCATATTTATTTAATAATTAATTGATGAATTTGATCCAAATATAGATTTAATTGAGTGATTACACACATATTGGTCTTTTATAATTAAATTATCCCTTATATTTTTATTTTTTGTGATCCGGTTCGATCCCCGGTTGAACTCGGTCCGATCCCTCGACCCCTGACCCCCTAGCCTATTCGGTCAAATCCTGGTCCGGTTCTGACAACATTGTTTTACTCATAATTAGATTAAGCATATATAATATAAATATGATATAAATAAGTAATAGATATAAACCAAATGCAAATACAATAAAGTACAGAAGCTAATGAGCATGAAGGGTTATCTCATTTTAGCCGCTGTGGCATCCACCGTAATGGTAGATGCGGGTGCAAGTGTCACATGGGGGTATCTTCAAAGCCATCACATATTGTATTTAGGTTCTTGGATTCATGATAGGGTGACCAGGTTAACAAACTTTTAAGTAACATTCTAACGGCAAAAATTTAATCTCACCAAACTTTGCTTACCTACCTATCAAGATACATTGTATCCGGATTATTTTAGAATAATTTTGAGACTGAACCGAGTTTTGGCTGTAGGCTATTGTCTATACACTGGCCTCCACTCCAAAGTCCATATATATATATATATATATATATATAAATGGAAAATCAGTTAAGCAAGTAGTAGTAGTAATAAAATGTGATGTTTTAGTATGGACTGACAGTAAAAAAATTAATCTCTATAATAAAAAATTAGCAAAATAGCTTATATCATTATAGATATGATCAACGATCATTATTTTTGTAATAAAATTTATATTTAAAAATAAAGTAAGACCTAGTTTTTATTTTATAATGACTTAAATGGTGATCTCTTAATTGCACGTCTTAGAAATAATCTATCAAATGTCAAAAGGGTATAAAATCTTCCATGGATATAACACATGTCTACTAATCATATAAAATTAAATTAAATTAAATAAATACAAGCCACATCATTTTAATTACTAAAATGCCTAGTCAAAATTGCATCTATCTTTTAATTTATAAAGAAACCTTGTGTATTGCAAGTGATTTAAGAATTTCACTATGTTGCATCTATTTTTTATAAAGAAACTGTGAGTATGGCATTTGATTTAAGGATTTCACTATATGGCAAAATCATATATTGATCATACGATATTCAAATTGTATATTGAATATACGATAGTATTTATATAATCATTTTTATAATATTGATATTTGTGTAAATAAATTTACGATGAATCAATAAACAAATAAATATCTCGTACTCAATTGCTTTCTATATTACTACAGTTTTTAAGGCAGCATTTTCTCTATTGTAAGTTGTAACCCCCGCTAATCCACATTTTAATGGCTTCTAGGCTATTCTCTCTTTCAAAATGGCTAACCGGATAAGTTTGGATAAAGGCTTCCATATCCTCTCGTGTCTATGTAGAGCTAGTGAAACCTGTTTCCCGCATCAGCCAGTATTTGGTGGATTAAATTCTTGATAAACTGACTCCTTTGGAATTTTTGTTTTTTTCAACGTGTTTTATGATATTTTTTTTTTTCTTTTCTTGTTCTGAAAGATCTTCCAATAGCATCTCTATAAATGAATCTGCCATGGAATTTGTTATAAATTAAATTTAACAACATATGTTACGATCAAACAATATGTAATCGAAGCTGTATTTTTATAAAAGATTTTAGACTTCAACGGATGAATTTTTTTTAGCTCTGAGACCAATACTTTTAACAAGTGCAAGAACTCACAGATTAGGTGGTTAATGGTTTAAATGTGTATCTAGGCTTAGTTCAAAAACATATGTTTGTGTAAAGCTTCCCTAAATCAAATGGTTCTTAGCACGTTATCCTCGATAATTAATTGAGTTTCCTCACATGGGACATATCAATGCTTCGCAGCTCAGAAAGAGTATATCCACTAAGGGGCTGAAAGTCGGGTTTTAAAATTAAAATAAAGAATAAAAGATTTTACTAATAAAAAGATAAATATTATTATTTTATTTATTTATTTGAAAGAGGACTAAAGTTGTTAGAAGTTGGGCAAATTTTAATGAAAGTTGTGTAAATAGAGGATGTCATTAAGTTGCAGTTACAGAGGTTAATGTCATGAATGATACCTAAAATTTGATAAAATATGTAATTAGATATCTGAAAAATGAAATTTGATCATTTTGGTACTTAAACTTTGGAATTGATCAATTTAATACTAGAAAGAACTTTTCACGCACATAAAAAATATCTCTGTAAAGTTTTTCAAGTACTAACTTGATCGATTTCAAAGTTAAGATACTAAATTAATCCATTTTAAAGTTTAGGTACCTAATCATAAAACAATAATAATTATATTTTCTTATATCATATTATTGCTAACTATACTCATTTACTGTAAATCTATTATGTCAACCACGTTTATTCATCTTCATTCTTGTACCACATGATCACACTCTAGTCGCGAGAAACCCTACACTAACCACCAGAGCGCTCCCCGAATCTCAAGACTTATATAATGCTGATTGGTGGCATCTTACGTTCCTTGTTTATTGTAGGTGAAATAAAGATAATAGTTATCTTATATTTTTTATTATCATTAGTTTCAAGTTTAAGTTATGTTATTTGCAATGTGGAGAAATAGGTTACCTCATCTATACATACATATACAATTGGAAATTAATAGACTTGAAAAAGCATGTAAATTATCAATATGGTTGCAAATGCTATAATATATATGGTAATATGTATGATTATTTCTTAAGAAAAATTAAAAAGAAAATAAAAAACAGAAAAAGATAACTGAGTTAGGGTGGAGTAGATTATGGGTTTGCAAAATTCTTTTTGGGATGAGTCATGGATATAGTAAAAAAAGAAAAAAAAAAAGAAAAGAAAATCCTGCAGATTTTGTACAAGGTTTTAGAAAACTTTATAAAATACCTAGTCAAGTTCAGGTTTTATATAACTTATTTTAAACTCACTTTGATTGCATCATTAACTTTAATTTACATATATAAAATGAGTAAAAGAATAACATTTTTTTCATATATGATACTGCATAATTAGATGAGAGAAAATTTTAGAGGAAGAGCCCGCATTGTGAAGTTAATATATATATATATATATATAACAACAGACATCTTACACCGCTGTCACGTTTGTCTTTTACTTATGCCACTAATATCATCCGTCCTTTATTTGAATAATAGGTCTTAAAAGTTGGTCCACTATCATATGCTTATCTTATCTCCCTCTCTCTCTCTCTTATATATATATATATATATATATCATGTCCAGCAACTCTTCGAATGATTATCACCCCCATATTTTTCATTATGGACACTATTGCACTTCCTCTCTCTCAATTGTTCTCACTCTTATCCTTCTAACATTCACACAAAACATCCAACACTCACTTTGTGAAAACCTAGCAAAAGACACCAACCTCAAATACGTCTCTAGCCCACGGTGTGAAGGAAATAATAATAATAATGGCTCAATCCACTGTCCTGTAGCTTATGATGAGACACAGGCTGATTCAGAATTCATGATCGATTCAGAAATTGCCACAATGATAATGAGACGTTCGATGCTCTCTTACGGACATGACCCCATCACCGATGGTACGCGAGGTCGTACCGGTACCCCTTGCGGCGGCGCCCGTGGACAGCGATATGGAGCTCAAAAGTGCCCTCCGAAGGGAATCCTCATCCTGGACCATGTAGCACCTTTAACAGAGCGAATCCTTGTCATTCGTAAGCTTGGGATGCTGCACAGCTGCGTGCTCCTGTTGTGTGATTAAGGAGCCACAGCACAAGTTCATTACTATTACGACCAGACTGCATATATATATATGTCCTTACTTGTGATATATTATAGTATGCATTTTCTGTGTAAAATGGTTACTTATGTTATGTGGTTTGATTATTACTTAAGAATTTAATTAAGTGGTTTACTTAAGGTGCTCTTAAGCAATGGTTATTATAGTCAATGTTCTAAAATTGGTATATCTGTGTGTGTATCATATGCCATACAATTATTAGAGAATTTATACGTGAGAAAAGGTTATAACTTATATATATATATATATATATATATAATTTCAAAAAAAATTTATTATTTTCACTTTTCCATTATTGGTAAGCCATTGATAACATCTTGGTTCTACACTTATATATTGTATGTGTTCCTTCCATATAAGTATTCTTTTAACATTTGTAAAATTTTTACCTGACAAAGGAAAAATATGAGATTTTTAATATATCTTATGTATTTACGAGTATGGTGAGTGTAGGAAAAAAAGAAAATGAGATCATTGATGAGCATCCCGACACTCTTGTTAAAAAAAAGAAATAAATTATTCATAATTTTCAAATTTTTTCTCATAATTCACAATAATTGTGAAAACTTCCTTTTTAACTTTTAGAAAGCGATTAATTCTTTTATCTTTTTTTTTTCCTTCTTTTTAAAATTTTAATTGTTTTCAAAGGACCTATTAAAAAAATTATTACATGTTTAGCTATCAATTTGAAAAAAAAATTACATAAATACACTTCGATAAAAAATATTATGTAAATACCAACGCTATACTCAATGTCATAGGTTTTTTTGTGTACCGCATGTAATGTGTGATATACATGTAATTATTCAATATGAATTCCATGATACACATTCAAACCTATATATCGCATGTTAGTCATGCAATATAACTTCTCATAATTTTGTTGGACTACATTGCTATATCATAGATAAAAAAATGCAACATATGTGTAAATTATTGTATTGCATATTTGCATCTTCTATATGCGATACACGGTTGGTATTTATGTATTTTTTTTCTTAATTTGCCTTTTTGTAATTTATTTTTAATGTTGGTAGAAATATTTTTCATTCTATTGAAAGATTCTTTTTTCATATATAATATGCACTACAATGTGAGATGGGATTTTATCACTTGCCATATATCTTCTATAGATATAGATAAATCAAGACAAGAATTTACATAATTATTGAATATATGTATATATGTATTTTTTTTCCTTAGTTTTTATAAAATCATAGGCTTTATTTGTCTCAAGGAAAAACATTTTTTTGGAAAGCATTGTCCTTATTTTGATTTGTTTGCTAGGTTGAAAATGTTAAGTGAAAAACATTTTTCCTTACGAGAGAAAACCTTGTGGGAAAAAGACATGAAATTTTTATAAAGAGAATTTACATTCTAGACTACTCTCTTTAAACTTGTAGATATATGAATTCAATCAGAGTAGTCGTGTGCGTTTTGCATGAGTATCACACTACACATAGGTTGCAATAAGTGACGCACAATGATATGTCAAGAATGATCAAGAGAGAGATGGGATAGAGAGAAGGAGTAGGCAATTTCAATCATTTCAAACTCACTTGTGACATAAGGAGGAGCTATCAAGCATCAAACCTCATTTGTAGTGATGAACAAGTATTTGATATCTTGGAACAAAATTTCAACAGCACATCGGTGTTTCTATCCAAGTTTTTCCTCTTTTACATGAGGAGGGACTTAACGTATTTATAAAGCTTGGCTATCAACGGCATCTATTGGATTATATTGATAGCTAATGGTCAGGATGAGAATTATTTAGTGCATGAGCCATAATAAGAAAGGTCGAATGTTGGATAAGCTAATCAAACTAGATCTACTCTAAGCCTATCCTGTCAAAGCTTCCTTGATAATCCCAATAACTAAACCAAACTTATTGGACTCTATCACTTTACTCATAAGTCAAAGCCCAAATATAAGTAATAATATTTATAGAATTTAAAGTTCATTTACTAAACTTTAATAGATAATATTTTATTTATACACTCTGTTATATTACACATTTCAAGTACTAAAAAAGTTTTTTTCTTTTATTTTTCACAAATCACAAAACCAAATTCATGAAAATAAATTTACTGAAAAACATTTCACTCGATAAGATATTTTCTTAAAACAAACGTTGCATGTGTTTGGACTTATAATCTATCATAACAGGTTACCATCTGTTATTGTAAAAAGAATTTGGATTTGGATCATAATTTTTTTGTAAGATTTTGTCTTCCTCTTTTCTTACTTTAAGCTTACTACCTTACTCTTGCACCAAGTTGCTACCATACTCTGCTAGATTACTCCCTTCTCTTTCTTAGTTAACTTAAGTACCTTTCGGGACCAGCGAAAGGGAAAAGTGTAATGTTCATTTGCATACATTAAATTTGTTTCTACTCTTTTTCTGCTTCCTCCTTCATGATCGATCCTCAAATTGGTAGTAGAGCTAAACCAAATTTTTGTTACAAGACCTATAATACCTAGTCATTATTATGTCTGTTTTGTGCATTGATAGGCTTTGTTAGGACATCATTATGACTTGATGATTGATGGTTGTTTAAGCATTAGTTGAAGCTTAGACTAATAAGAAACTGGTCCAATTTGGTAACAAAACTAGGATAGGAAGAAGGAGATAAACAATTCAAATAGTAGGACAAGTAAAGAAAGCAAATAGTAACGTATACTGAGTATCGAGTAGCACTTTAGACCATAAGAAAAACACTCTTAGCCTTGCCTCATAGTAAACAATTAATGAATAGGAGTAGATTAACAGGAAGAATTATACTAGACAATAACAATCTTAGGAACAATTTGCCTTTACTAAATTACATAATTGTTGAGAGATCCTTAATAAGTTCTTTAAATAATTACAAGAGTACTGCTAAGACTTATTTTACAACTTTTACTAGACATAAAAATAGGCTAAGTCAACATAGAGCTTTGCTTATTAATAGCATAGATAGTAACTCATAAAACATAACTACAGAATTAAGATTAGACGATACATTAGGAGTAAACATAAGAGCAAGATACAGAGAAGTAGAAAACGAAACCTTAGAAAAATTAGTAAATGAAAGCATAGAATTAGAAAACAAGTTAAATGACATAATACAGAATCTAGAAGTTTTAAAAGATAATATAGAAGACTTAGTTGCTACAAACCAAATAAGAAGAAGAATTAGAACTATTTGCAACTAGTCTTAGACTCAAAGTAACTCATGACCCCATGAAAACCAGATACATATTTATATAGATATATATATATTTTGGTATTGGGTACTCCCTACACACTCTAAGTACCATACTCGTACCGCTCCTAGACTATTGGAATCCTCTCTATATGCAACCCCACTCGGGACAACACCATACATAGATCATCAGGGTACTGTCCTAATAATACCAATACTTTCGATCTACTAAACCCAGCTAAACACAAGAAAAAAACAATTTAAAGCCAGCTAGTATTAAATCTATTTGCAATTTCTAAGCCTATATTCACAACCAACAACCAAGGAAAGAACGTACCTCATATGATACTTGAAATAGCTAATTCAACAAAAATCAAGATCATCTTATCACATATAGCAAAAACTAACTCAAAATTTGTTTTCAAAAGAAAAACATTACTTCTAAGGTTATCTAACCTCTTAAGCTATTAAGAACTACAACTACTCTAGGTCTAGATTTGCCTTACTACTTAGGTATAGGATACTAGATATTAATCTAAGAGTTTAAGTGTTTAGGAAGGTCAAAACAAGGGTTAAAACAAGGTCATAACATCCTCGTGTTGATCACGCCCATGGTGCAGGGCATAATAGGCCATGGGAAAGAAAAACATGTCAAAACTTCCTTATCACACCTATTACAGAAGGCGTGAAGGCTATGATAGCCACTATCACGACAGTAATAGGGTAGTGACAGTCATCATGGCCACCATCATGGCCGTGATTGGCTATAACTCGCCACTCTTGATGAGATCACAGCCATGACCTCTATTTGTACCCCTGTTCACTCCAAAACATGAGAAAAGCTCCTAAACATCCTTTTTCTCAATCTTAAACAATATGAAACTCCAAAAATGAATTGGAAAACATTTAATTACCTTTTTATTCACATTACCTAAAAATAAACTATTTTCCCTCCTTCTTGCATGGACAATAACTGCCATTAAAACAAAGATTAGGGATTTCAACCTGACCTCTCCCTTAAATATGAACACCTTTACTTTAAAAGTGCGAGTTAAGAAAGAAATTCTCAAGACTACAAAAGGACAAGAAAGAGAGCGATTTAACTTAGTTTTTCAGCCTCTTGATGATCCTTCAAAGGAGATTCTAGCAAAAAGATTTCTAAGGTTTAAAGATTGTGTGTAACATTTGTAAATGAAAAGGCATGTAGATTAGGGATGGGCAATTATCACTATATCTCTTTATAGTGAAAGACTATTTTACCCTATTATAAAACAGCATATGACTCTCCCTTGCCCTTCATCATAAATTATTTTACTTTATGTTACATCTCTTTCCCTCTAAAAGACACTTTTATTCTCGAAAGTTACCTAGATCATTGAAAAGTTTGAAATACTTTGTTCTCATTTCCTCCTCTATTTCCTAGGTAGCTTCCCATTCTATTTGATTCATCCATTGCACTTTTACATATTTGGTCACATGCCTTCTTAGAATCTACTCTTTAGTATCAAGACTCATTACTACCTTCTCAATTGTAGTGAGATTTGATTGCACTTCCAATGGTTCCAAGCCTACTATCTACTCAGGATCTTTTACATACTTTCTCAACATAGAAACATAGAATAAATTGGTTACCCCATCTAAACTGGGTGGTAAAGCTAACCTATAAGCCACATTGTCTATTAGCTCTAAGACTTCAAAGGGTCCTACATGCCTGAGTTTTAACTTGCCCCTTAAACTAAACTTGATAACACCTTTAGTAGGTAAGATCTTAAGCGGGACATGCTATTCTACTTAAAACTCCAACGATCTCCTTCTCTTGTCTACATAACTTTTTTTATAGCTTTGAGCAGTTTGCAACTTTTGTCTGATCACTTTAACCTTGTCAATAGCATCTTGTAACAGCTATGGTCTCATTTTTTGTTTGTCGCCTACTTCTTCCTAATCGATCGGTAACCTACACTTTCCACCATACAAGACTTAATAAGGTGGCATCCTAAGTGATGTCCGATAGTTGTTGTTATATGCAAACTCTACCAAAGGTAAGTGCTCATCCTAATTAACCCCAAAATCTAAGATGCATACTCTTAACATGTCTTCCAAGATTCGGATGGTCTATTCAAATTACCCATTGGTCTAAGGGTAATACGGGATACTAAAAACTATTTTAGCGCCCAAAGCTTTGTGTAGACTCTTCAAGAATCTCCCAGCAAACCTAGCATCTCTATCTGATACTATAGTCACTGGTATCTCGTGAAACCTTACTATCTCTTTGATGTACAACTTTGCCAAATGCTCGAAGGTATACCCAGTTTAAATAGGTATAAAGTGTGCTACATTGGTGAGCCTATCAACAATTCCCTATACTAAGTCAAAACTTTCCCTGATTTTAGGTAGAGTTGTAACAAAATCCATGGTTATGTGCTCCCACTTTCACTTAGGTATAGGTAAGGGCTTTAATTCACTTGCTGGTTTTTTGTCATCGATATTGATCAACTAACAAGTATAACACTTGGATACATATTATGCTATCTCCTTCTTCATATTATTCTGCCAATACATCTTTTTCATATTATGATATATTTTGTTACCTCTCAAGTGGATAGAATAATCAGAACAGTGTGCCTCTTTCAGTAACTCCTTCTTAAGTTCTTTTTGCTCTGATACACATAACCTCCTTTTATATCCCATGACACCTTCATTATCTATAAGAAACATAGTTGCTCTACCCACTTTCATTCTTTTCTTTACCTCTTGGACAATCCACTTATGCTACTTTGATTCTTTCTATAATAGTAAGCCGAATCTACAAGTTGGCTAGTTTTGCTCATACTCGCCTAGTTACTATTTCTAATTCCAGCTTTCTCATATCATCTATCAAACGGTGTTCAAAAGTGATTACAACTGCTAGATTCTCATTCTGCTTTTTACTTAAGACATCTACTACTTCAATTGCCTTCTCATGATTGTACCGAATATCTATATCAAAATCTTTACTAGCTCCATCCATCTCCTTTGTCTCATATTCATCTCTCTCTAGGTAAATATATACTTCAAGCTTTTATGATCAGTATATACTTTGCATCTCTCTCTATATAGATAGTGCCTCAATAGTTTTTAAGCATGTACCATTATTATCAATTCTAAGTCATGTGTACAGTAATTCTTCATAAGGCTTCAGCTGTCTTGAAGCATATGCTATTACCCTGTCTCTTTGCATCAACACACAACCTAATCTTTGTATGGACATATTACTATAGATGGTATACTCCTCACCACTCACTAGTAAAGTTAGAACTTGTGCAGATACTAGCTTTTCCTTCAGCTGTTGGAAGTCATTCTCATAGTTTTCATCGCAAATATACTTTACTCCTTTTTGCGTTAGTCTAGTCAAAGGACTTGTAACCTTAGAGAAATCCTCTACAAACCTTTAGCACTAGCCTGCCATTCCCAGAAAACCTCTAATTTCCGATACACATATATGAGTTGGCTACTACCCCCACTATCCTTACTTTCTCAGGATCCACTGTTATCTCATACCCATCAATAATATGCCCTGAGAAAGATACTTACTCTAACTAATACTCACATTTCGTGAACTAAGCATACAATTTCTCGTCTTGTAATCTTCTCAGAACTAATCTCGGATGCTCTTCATGTTCTTCCTTAGTTTTAGAGTACACCAAAAAATCATCTATAAAGACCACTACAAACAAATCTGGATAATTTATGAAGACTGTTCATAAGGTCCATGAAGACGACTGATGCATTTGTAAAACTAAATGGCATAACTACAAACTCATAACACCCATATTTGGTCTTGAAAGTTGTCTTTTTTGTATCATCTGCTCTAATCCACAGCTGATGATACCTTCATCTAAGATCGATCTTTCAGAACACTTGTGCTCTTACCAGCTAGTCAAACAAATCATCTATCCTTGGCAGATAAGCTTTGGGAAAGAAAAAACATGTCAAAACTCCCTTGACATGCTCGTTATGTAAGGCATGATGGCCATCATGGCTGTGATTGGCTAGAATTCGCTACCCCCAAGGAGATCACGGCTCTTGTCATGGTCGTAACCCTTGTTAGTACCCCTCTTCACTTCAAAACACGAGATAAGCTCCCAAACAACTTTTTTCTTGATCTTAAACCATACAAAAATCCAAAAACGAATTGGGAAAAGTTTAAACACTTTTATGATTTACATTACTTGCAAAGAAGCAATCTTCCCTTCTTCCTTCGCAAACAACAATTGCCACAAAAACAAAGATTAGGGTTTTCTCCTAACTTCTCCCTCAAACGTGAATACCTTGATTTCAAATGCGTGGGTTAAGAAAGAAATTCTCATGACTACAAAAGGACAAATAAGAGAGTGATTTATCATAGTCTCGTAGCCTCTTGATGAACCGTCAAAGGATATTCTAGCAAAAAAGGGATTTCTAGGGTTTAAAGATTATGTGTAACGTCTATAGATGAAAAGGCACGTAGATTAGGAGTAGGCAGTTATCACTATATCTCTTTATAGTGAAAGACTATTTTGCCCTCTTATAAAACAACTTATGATGCTTCTTTATCCATCATTGTAAATAATTTTACTTTATATTACATAGTAGCAAGAGAGTGAAATGGGAGTTGGAAGGATCTAGTGTGGGAATGAGAAGAAAGAAAAGGGTTTATTGGTGGCAGACCGTTTCGTTAATTTTATGGCAGCGTTGGGTTTCCACGCATAGCGGTTCTGGTGCTTTAGAGGGCCGCACCTGGTGCTCATCCTTGGCGGCAAGACGACCCTGCTGGTGGCGGAATCAGGTTACGTAAGTGTGTAACCTAGCAAGGCATCAACTTGTGGTGATCTATTTTATTAGGACAGTGTTTGGCATGATAGAAATCAAATGAACTCATTAGAGATGGGAGGAAAAGAATTAAAAGCTGTGTTGATAACTAAACAGAAAAAAAAAAAGAAAAAAAAAAAAAAATCTTCAATTTACAATCTTAACATCTAAATTTACTAAAAAAAAAATAAATAAAAATTTTTTTATTAAACAACTTTCTTTTTTATTTTATTAGTGCAAACCAAATAACCGATTACCTTAGTTTCCCTCTTTATATGTCTTAAAAATAAAATAAAAAGCACATTTCCTTTCTTTTTCCGTTTTTTATCTTAATTCTTCACTTTTTTTTTAATTTTTTACAAAAAGTTGGCAAATGCAACGAACACCCTATTTATTTTAGGGATAATATTTTCAAAAAGCATTTTCTTTTATTTTCATTTTTTTATCAGGTTAAAAATGTAGAAAAAATTTAGAAATTTTAACATTTTCTGGGAAAAAGACTGGTGCTTTTAACAAAAAAAAAAAAATCATTTCCCGAACTACTTTTAACGATAAATAATATTTTATTCATACACTATTTCTGCTTTACATAATGTTAATTTCAAAACTTTTAAAATATATTTTCAAAAAATACATCCAAAAAAATTCTAAAAAAAAAATTAGTTTTAATATGAATTATTTTCTATTGATAAAATATTTTCTTTAAATTAAATGTGGTATAAATATAACATTTTATATTTTAGAAAAATATAATATTTTAAATATAAAACAAAAAGTCTATTTTATATGTAAGTTTGTGTGGCTTCCACTGATCACAAAATTGCATATATCCAAATGGCAAAAGTAAGTTGTCATCTTTTATTAACGGATTAAAGTGGTATTTAATATTTTAACTTTTGTTAAATGTATAATTAAGTACATAAACTTTAAATTATCATATTTAATCACCTATACGGCTATACCATTTAATTTAACTTTTTATAAATATTATCTTTAATGAAATAACACGGAAAAGCATTTAGGAAAGGAAAAAAAAAAGGATAATAACAATCAATAAGAAAAGTCATAATTTATTGGTCCCTATCCTTTGGGAAAAAAATTTGTTGGCACTAACTCAATACGTCAGTAACATTTCCGTCCCAACCTGTAATTACGGGATTTTGTACCGACAAATTGTACTAATGATGTTGGCCTCATCCCACTACATGTGGTCGTGGCCTTACTGAAATAAAATAGAGCAGAATTTTATATGAACACACACAAAGGAGAGAATTAATATTTGGAGAATGAACTGATTCTTATTTTCTTAATAATAGAAAACATTACATAAAATGCTGAATTTAAAGACTCAAGACATAAGAGATTATTCTGTTGAAACTAACTTATATATCCTACCAAACTAGAGCAAAGTGCTCGCTTATTGACACCTAAGAATGACCAAGTCTATTATGGAAAAATAGGAACAGAAAATCTAACTTAGTTAATCAGTAATTTGACTTAGTAAGATGCACTAAATTTCAACACTCCCCCTTAGTGCATACTTTCTATTAACGACTCCAAGTGCAGCTCTGAAACTTTCAAACTTAGGCTTAGCTAAAGCCTTTGTAAATATGTCAGCAACTTGATTACTAGTATGAAATCCCATCAATTCAACTTCTTGATTCAGCAGCTTCTCCCGAACAAAGTGATGATGAATTTCAACATGTTTCGTTCTCCCATGAAATATCGTATTTGAAGCAAGTTTGATTGCACTTTCATTGTCGCACTCAATTGGTACTACATAGTTGATCTTACAATAAATGTCTCCTATCAAACACTTTAACCAAATGCATTCTTGTGTAGCTATTGTTGCTGCCATGTACTCAGCTTCAGTACTTGATAATGCAACGGTTGATTGCTTCTTGCTGCACCATGAAATCACAGCTGAACCAGTACTAAAACAATAGCTTGAAGTTGAACGTCGATCATTTGCGTCACCTGCCCAGTCTGCATTAGTAAATCCTCTTAACATAAAATCATTACTTTTCTTGTACATAAGACCATAATCAAGAGAACCTTTTACATAATGCAAGATTCTCTTAGTAGCATCTAGATAAGGAGTTCGTGGACTCTGCATAAATTGAGATATGACACTAATGAAAAAGCAATTTCTGGTCTTGTAGTTGTTAAATAAATTAAGCTGCCAACAAGTTTCGAAATCGTCTCTCATCCTTCAACAACTTCCCTTCTTCTTTATTCAGCTTAAGATATGGCTCCATAGGAGTAGCAATTCCTTTTGACTCCCCCATGCCAAAACGCTCCAAGAGATTCTTTGCATAATTTCTCTGAGATATAAAAAATCCCTGACTTGTTTTCTCCACTTCAAGACCAAGAAAACATCCAATTTCTCCTAAATTTTTCATTTCAAAACGAATTGACAGGTTATTTCTCAAACGAGAAATTTCAACTTCATTCTCTCCTGTGATTAGCATGTCGTCTACATATAATAAAACCAACAAGTGTCCCTTTGATTCTGTTTCACAAATAAACTGGAATCTGAATCAGCAACAGTAAATCCACAGAAATAAAATACTGAGCCACTTTACCGTACCAAGCACGTGGTGCTTGTTTGAGGCCATACAATGCCTTTTTTAGCAAACAAACATGATGAGGAAATTCCTTAGAAACAAATCCAGGAGGTTGTTCCATCAGCACCTTGCATCCAACTCGCCATAAAGAAATGCATTCTTTATGTCAAGTTGCCATATTTCCAACTCTTAAAAGCTGCAAGTGAGAAAATTGACCTTACTATCACCATCTTCGCTACCGGACTGAAAGTCTCTTCATAATCTAATCCATAGCTTTGAGAAAAACCACAAGCAACGAGACGTGCTTTGTACCGATCAATTGTACCGTCTGATTTCTTTTTCAAACAATACACCCATTTGCAAGTGACCGGTTTGCAATTTTCTGGTTTTGGCACAAGCTCCCATGTATCATTCCTCCTTAATGCTTCAATCTCATCTTGCATCGCTGCTTCCCATTCTAAGCAGCCTTTAGCTTTCTCATAACACTCTGGTTCTTCATTTGATGCTCCAACAAAGAAACATGAAGTAATGCTACAATGATTCAGTTGCACTTCATAATCTTTAAGATGAACCGGTTGTCTTTTCTCTCTTAAAGATCTTTTAACTACACCGTCACTTCCTTCTCTTGTAGAAGTATTCCTTCTTGGGGTTGGAGATTCATCACTTCCTTGATATTTAGACTCAACATTGTGAGAAATTGTTCATCTGTTTGAGAAAACAGCTTCAAATTTTCTGAATTATCAGGAAGAGATGCAACTTTTGAAATTTCTTCACCAAAATGCCATGATGATATTTCATCGAACACGACATCTCTGGATGTAACGGATTTCTTTGTCATTGGATCCATACACCTCCACCCTTTCCTGCATGTGTCATAGCCAACAAAAACACATTTCTTCGCCTTCGCGTCAAGTTTGGTTCGATTATTTTTAGGAACATGAACATAACATATTGAACCAAACACTCAATAATAATTTACATTTGGCTTGACATCATATAATATCTCAAAGGGGGCCTTTTCTTTACCTGGCCATGGAGGTAGACGATTGATCACATAGCACGCACATCGAACTGCTTCTGCCCAAAGTTCTCGCGGAAGATTCTTGTCATGAAGCCATGAAAGACTTATGGAAGTGAGATGGGCCAACTTTCTTTCTGCTACTCTATTTTGTTGAGGGGTATTAGGACACGTCATTTGCCTTTGAATACCATTGTTGTCGCAATATTGAAAGAAATCTGCCGACATAAATTCACCACTGTTGTCACTTCTTAAACACTTCACTTTTTGCCCCAACTCTTTTTCCACCATATTTCTGAATTCAATAACTTGGATAGTGCTTCATTCTTTTCTTTCAAAAAATAAGTCCAAGTATACCTTGAATGATCATCCACCAATACCATGACGTAATGGCAATTGCTGCAACTTAGTGTTCTTGTTGGTCCCATCAAATCTGTATGAATCAACTCAAGAGGAGTAGTTCTACGATTAGATGAGCTTTTAAAAGGAAGATGATGAGATTTCCCGTACTGGCATCCTTGACAAACCACGTCTTCATGCACATTCTTTAGCGTTGGTAGGCCATCCAATAACTTCTTTGAAGAAATCTGTTGCAACATTTGGTAACCCACATGGCCTAATCGAGCATGCCATGTTGCTGCACTATCCGTTTGGCTTGCTTTCTTCACATATGCCTCCCCTACTGACATTACAAATAAAGATCCTTTCTTTTCACCAGAAAGAACAACATCAGCTACAACATTTTTAACATTGTCAAGCACCTTTACATCATTTGGACTAAACAAGACATATTTTTCAAAATTAGTAATCTGAGAGACTGAAATTAAATTTTTCTTCAAACCTGGTACATGATAAACATCATCCAACTTGACACTTGCTTCATCAACATCCATCTTCACCGCACCTTCTTTAGCCACTGGATATGTTGAGTTATCGGCTGTGACGATAACCTGTTTCCCATTATGCTGTCACAACTCTGAGAATAAAGAGTCATCATCCATCACATGATGTGAGCAACCAGAATCAATGATCCATTCGTCTTTATAGTCGGCGTAGCTGATTTGAGTTTGATTTGATGCTAACTCAAGAGTAACATTATCACTTTCTTCAACTACTTCGGTTGCAAAACATTGCTCCCAGTTGAGTTGATCAGCCTCACTATCTTCACAAGCAACATTTGCTCTGGAAAGCTTTGTACGACAATTTCTCTTTATATGCCCATGCTTTCCGCATCTGTAACATCTGATAAACCTGCTACTTTGAGGACTATTAGTAAGAGCCTTCTTTCCATCTATATCTTCTTTTGAATTATTCTCATTCAACTTTCCTCTTGAGAAAAGAACCGCATCTTGTTCAAGACTAAAACTTTTGGCCATTTGCTTAGCCAAAGCTTCTTGATTGGAAAGTAAGCTCTCCAACTCTTCAACTGATGGTTGTTTCTCCCAGCCTTATACAGAGGTGACATAAGGATTATACTCCTTCTGTAGACCACGAATGAGAAATCTCCTCAAGCATGCTTCACTTATTTTCTCATTTGGATAGAGTTCTGAGATTTCGGCACAGATATTTTTTACTTTCAAGAAATATTCTGAAATTGACATACCTTCCTGCTTTATCATTGCCAATTCATTTTCCAATAACTGTAACCTTGCTGTATTTTTCTTGGAAAATATCCTTTCCAGAGTATCCCAAACTTCCTTTGGAGAGTTTACATCACGAACATGATCAATAAATTCTTTACTGATCGAAGTGCTTAATGCAAACAAAGCTTTTCCACATTTAATCTTCCATTTCCTTCGTGGTTCAGCATTATCGGGAGTGTCAGGGAATCTCTGTATCAGCACCAGCAATCAGTTCCCACAGGTCTTGACCTTGAAGATAAGCTTCCATACACATTCTCCAATACTTATAGTTTGTACCTACAAGTTTCTCTACACCATATTGTGTGTTAGCACTATTTCCTCCATTTACCACCTCCATGTAGAGCTGCAATTTTTCTTTTACAGGGTTTTAATTTTCTTAAGAATCAAAGAGATAAGAACCTTGTACCAGGCTCTGATACCATGAAATAAAATAGACAGAATTTTATATGAACACACACAAAGGACAGAATTAATATTTGGAGAATGAACTAATTCTTATTTTCTTAATAATAGAAAACATTACATAAAATGCTGAATTTAAAGACTCAAGACATAAGAGATTATTCTGTTGAAACTAACTTACGTAATATCCTACCAAACTAGAGCAAAGTGCTCGCTTATTGACACCTAAGAACTGACCAAGTCTATTACGGAAAAATGGAACAGAAAATCTAACTTAGTTAATTAGTAATTTGACTTAGTAAGATGCACTAAATTTCAACACTTACCACATGTCATTCCATCTACCCCACTTCCTTTCCATACCGCAAATGCTTGCCACTACAGCCTGCATTTTTATGAGAAAGAAATTAAAACCCTTCATCACTATTTGAATTTTATGCAAATGTTGATCTTTCCCAGTATAAGTTTCCCAAAATCAATAGTCGGGGGTGAATGAATATCCACACTCTTCTTCCCTATTCTGTCCTGCAACGTTTCTAATAATTGTCACTCAACTTTTAATTTGCAAATATAGTTTATGGGCTAAGCCCAATACCAATTAATTATTTTTAAGGGTTTTTTTTTTAATTAGTGGTAGGATTTAATGAATCAAACCTACTTTTGTGAGTTTATTTAAAAGGTTTTAGATTAATAGTCGTAAAATCGGGCACAATAAAGTTACCTTATGCATTTTACACTTTCTCTATAGGTTCAAGTATTGGTTATGATTCTTGGATTACATTTCTCTTTGTTATGTCTATTTAGATTACTAAATCTTAGTAAATCCTATTCATTGATCATGAGAACATTGTGTGCTGACTATTGACCATTAGTTTCCATAAATATCCCTAAAACCCTTTATGAGGAAAAAAGAATTTAGATCTAACCTCCAATTACTCTACTATAATAAAATACACCTAATTAAATTATGTTAATAACATTGAATGGTCGTAATTTACCGATAGTTTCTATAAATACCCTATATTGCTAACAAAGAGGAGAGAATTTAAACCTAACCTCCACTAACTCTGATAGTACAAAATTTGTACACTTGTGGAATTTTTTATTTTGCCTTTCAAATCCCTCTTTGAATCATTCCTTCCATAGTTAAAACCCAAACTAAGCAATACTAACCCTTGCACATTCCTTTCACATGAGTACGTAGATACATGTGAAGTATTTATTATGATCCTTGGACTACATATCTCTTTATTAAGTCTATTCATATTACTAAACCTTAGTAAATCCTATCCATTGATCATTAGGAAAGTGTGTGATCACTATTGACAATTAGTTTCTATAAATATCCCCTAAATTGGTTATGAGGAGAAGAGAATTTGAATCTAGCCTTCAATAACTCTACTTTGATAAAATATATGCATCTAAGTAAATTCTATTAGTAACATTGAACGGTCATAATTGACCAGTAGTTTCTATAAATACTCTATATTGCCAATAAGCAAGGCAGAATTTAAACCTAAATTCCATTAATTCTACTAGTGCAAAATATTTACACTTGCCAAATTTTTTATTTCGCCTTTCTAGTCCCTCTCTTAATCATTCCTTCCATAATTAAAACCCAAACTAAGCATTCATTTCACATGAAGTACTTGAATACATGTCATATACACTTGATATTTACATTAGATCCTTAAGTTGCAGACATCCATTGTATTCCTTCCCACTCAATCATTCTTACTCTTAGCATCAAATTGTTATTTTCCTAACTCAATGTTATACTATATATGGGTAAATTATGCTTGAGGGCGCTAACATTTGGAAGTTAAGTTCATTTAAGGTATCAATATTTCAAGTAGTTAAAAAGAAGAATCAATGTTTTGCAAAGCAAATCAAATGAGATATCAAAATTTTGTAAAGTTCATTTAAGGTATCAATATTTGAATTAATTTTTAATTAAAGTTTCCTTTGTTTTTTTAATGGTCAAATATTAATACTTTATTTAACCCACTTTACAAAATATTGATATATCTTTTTAACCATTTGAAACATTGATAAATTTTTATGAAATATACCCCATTATTTACAAAGCTCAACACTAAGCCCAACTCAAAATCCATTCGATAAAATAAGTTCGCAGCAATAGGCAAACATAACAACAAAAGTAAAGAAATCAAACCCTTATTCTTTTTTGACACAAGATGTACCCATGTATCCTCTCTTTCTCCCTTCTAGCATCTTCTTTGGATTCTACAAAGAATGAAACAAAAGTATCAAGCAAATACAACAACAAAAGTAAAAAAATAAAACCCTTATTTTGTATTTATCACTTATATTTTCCGAAGTGATTTTTCCATAAGAATCGTGTTATGAATGCTAATAGAAGAACAAGGAGAAAGCCTTAGCATCTAGCAGATTACACTACTTAGGATAGACGAGCTTACAAAGTATCAAAACTTGTACATGATATATGTTTTGTAAGTACAAACATCACAGTTGTAACCACATACAATGCACAGGCACGTACAGATGTATACACATTATAGTTGTAACTACCTAACTCATAGGCATATAAATACATAATGACAAAAGAGAAGAAGCAGCCAGGGACTTTACCAAATTGTTAGAGTGAGGAGTCTCTGAGAACTTAAATCTCAATTTGTGTTTCCTTTCTTATACCTAGCAATACACTTATAATAACATATGAAAACATATTAATATGAAAGTTAAATTGAATAGATAAAATCAAGTAGTAAGAACAACTAATCTAGAAACCCTTGAAATGAAAGTAAAGAAGAGGAGATGAGAGGAATTCATACATTTGCTTTTGTGTAAAGTGAAGGAATGTTCTGGAATTAAGGTTTGATTGCTTGAGTCACGCACATGGGCTAAATTGAAAGAGTGACTCTAGTAGGGTCCAAGCTATTTATGAATGGCCACTTCCCACCAATCTCAAATAATTAAGAGGATTTTTAGGTTTTACAAGCTATTATAGATGTTTGTACGTCATTATGCTAGTGTAATAGCTCCTTTAACCAATCTGTTAAAGATAGATGCTATTCGTTAGTATGATGGTGCTATTATTGCTTTTGAATGTCTACTTCGATCTTAACTTTACCAAATTGTTCACAAAATTTTATTGTTGAGACAGATGCATTGGGGTGATGGGATAGGACCAGTTTTACATAAGCATTCCCAGCCTATAGCCTTCTTTAGTAAGAAATTTTCTTTCAGATTTCACAACGTTGGAGCTTATGTTAAGGAAACGATGGCTATTGTTAAAGCGGTCAAGAAATGGAAGCACTATTTGTTGGGACGCCACTTTATTATTAAGACTCGTTAGAAAACTCTTAAAAGGATTCTTATATAGGTGATACAAACCCTATAACAATAACAATACTTGATTAAACTCATGGGATACGAATGTGAAATTTTCTATAAGCCTAGACCTAAGAATAAAGTTGCTTATGCCTTATCTCGAAGCTTTTCCAATGAAGGTTAATTATTTGCTTTATCCTTACCATCTTTTGACATTGTTACACTACTTAAAACAAATTTCAAGACAATAAGGAATGGTTGAAGCGAATTCAAGATTATGAGTAGGGAGTCTTAATGTAGTGGCTGCTCAGGATCAAATACAGATTGCTCTTTATGGAGATAAGATTTTTTTCCCTCCTCATTCTTCTGTTATCAATTTGTTGATACTAGAATATCATACTTCTCATATAGGTGGACATTTAGGGCCTTCAAAAGATTTTAAATGTCTTAGTGATTCTTTTTTCTATAAAAATATGAGAAATTGATAGTTTTACTCGTAAATAGATCAAATAGATATCATACACATATAATACAAATAAATTACAAATACAAATTTAATACAAATATAATATAAATAAATTACAAATACAAATTTAATATAGATACAATGCAAATAAATATCACACAATCCAAACAGGTCCTAATAAGCATAAAGGATTTAGCTACTGTAGCGTCCATCGTAATGGTAGATGTGGGTGCAAGTGTCACGTGGAGGATATCTTCGAAGCCATCACATGTTGCGTTTAGGTTCTTTCTTGGATTCATATATAATGGAGTGACCACGTTAACAACCCTTTAAGCACTCAAAAACAGCAAACAGAAAACCCAAATCGTTGCAACAATCTTGCGGCTAAAATTTAATCTTACCTAATTTTCTATACCTACGTATCATGATACATTGTATCTTGATTATTTTAGAATATTTTTTAAAATAAACCGAGTTTTGGCTGTAGGCTACAGTCTGTACACGGACCTCCACTCCAAAGTCCATATATAAATAAATAAATGGAAAAATCATTTGAATAATAATAATAATAATAATAATAATAAAATGTGATGTTTTGGTATATACTCATGGTAGAAAAATTAATCTCGGTGATAGAAAATTAGTAAAACAATGTATATCATTTCAGATATAATCAACAATAATATTTTTTACAATAAAAATTTATGTTTAAAGATTAAAATTTTATTTTTAAAACCCATTTTTCTTATAGTAACTTAAAATACTTATATATCTATCGAATGTCAAAAGGGTATAAAAAAAATATTCCGTGAATGTAACACATGTCTACGAATCATATAATATTAAATTAAATAAATATAAACCACATCATTTGAATTACTAAAATGCCAAATCAAAATTACATCTATTTTCTATACAGAAATTTTGTGTATTGCGTGAGATTTAAGAATTTCACCATGTGGCATCTAGTTTTATAAAGAAACTATATGTATTACAAGGGATTTAAGAATTTCGCTATATCACAAAATCGCATGTTGAGCATAAGACATTCAAAATTTATACTGAATATACAACACTATTTATATAATCATTTTTATAATATTAATATTTTTGTAAATAATTTTATCATGCATCCATAAACTAAGAAATATCTCGTATTCCATTTACTACACTTTAAGGCAGCATTTTTCTCTATTGTAACCCCCCGTAATCCACATTTTAATGGCTTCTAGGCTATTCTCTCTTTCAAAATGGCTAACCGGATAAGTTTGGATAAAGGCTTCCATATCCTCTCATGTCTATGTACAGCTAGTGAAACCTGTTTCCCACATCAGCCGGTATTTGGTGGATTAAATTCTTGATAAACTGACTCCTTTGGAATTTTTGTTTTTATTAACGTGTTTTACGATAATTTTTTTTTTTTCTTTTCTTGTTCTAATAGATCTTACAATAACATCTCTATAAATGAATCTGCCATGGAATTTGTAGTAAATTAAATTTAACAACATATGTTACGATCGGACAATTTGTAACTGGAGCTATATTTTCATAAAATATTTGACTTCAACGGATAAATTTTTTATAGCTCTGAGACACAAACTTTTAACAAGTGCAAGAGCTCCACCATAATAGGTGGTTAATGGTTTAAATGTGTATCTAGGCTTTGTTCAAAAGCATATGTTTGTGTAAAGCTTCCCTAAATCGAATGTTTCTTAGCATCGTCGTTATCTTCAATAATTAATTGATTTTTGAAGAAAATCAGATTGAGATCAGATGAAGTTATTGATGTACATCGAAGAAATCCTTGCAAAGAGTATTAAGGGAAAGTAAAAGTAAGTCTGTTAGAGTTCTGTTAAGTAAACTAGCAGACCGGCCAAAAAAATAAAAAGAGAGTAAACTACCATAGCTTCTAACTAATACAGAAACTAAACAGCAACTAAAACTATATAACTAAAGCTGCCAGCTATAATATAACATGTACAAAAGGCCCAACTTGGAGATAATTGAAGACGCAATATGCTGAGGTAAGGGCTTCGTGAAGAGATTTGCAAGTTGTGAGAGGAAGCCACATGAAAAAGTTGAAGAAAATTCTGGGAAATCAAGTCGTGAGTGAAGTTCGCATCGATTTCAATATGTTTAGTATGACCATGTTGACATAGATTATTAGCAATCATAATGATAGACTTGTTATCACAAAATAAAGGAACTTGAGCCTCCACAAGAATGTGAAGATCATAAAGCACATAAGTAACCCATAACAACTCCTTGCAGGTCATGGCCAAGCTGCTATATTCCACCTCAACGGAAGAAGTGGAAATAGGATTGAGCATCAAGCAATAGCTTGTAATAGATTTACGTCATAATTTTGGAGATATCTGGTGCAGAAACATATTGACTTGGCCAATTAACAGCAAAGGAGATATCTAGTCTAGAAAGATTTATATAAAGTAAACGACCAATAGTGCGTCGATGGAACCAGAATCATGTAGTAGCTCTCCAGAATCACGGTGAAGAAGAACATTACAAGGCAAAGGAGTCTTGGTAGGTTTGCAACCAATCATCCCTACATCCTTTAAATTGTCCATGATATATTTGCGCTAATGCAAGTGAATACCAAATGATGACTGACACAATTCAAGACCACGAAATAATCGAGCTTCCCCAAGATCTTTAATAGCAAAAGCTTAATCCAAATCTTGTTTTAAAACAACAAGAACAGCTTCATTAAAACTAGTGAGTAGAAACCATCTACATAAACCAAAGCAATATGGAAACCGTGAGTCTTCTTTAGTAAAAAGAGGAAAATCATTTTTTTGGATTACGAAAAACCTTTACTCAAAAGAAATGAGGTCAACTCATAATTCCATTACCTAGAAGCTTGCTCAAGATTGTATAAAGATCATTTAAGCTTGCATACTTGATGAGGAGAAGCTTTAGAATATGTAGGCGGTGGCTACATGTAAATATCTTCATGTAAATAACTATGAAAAAAGCCATAATTAATGTCTACTTGGTGCAAAGGCCATCTGTTTGCACTAGCAAGTGCAAAAACAATATAAAACATTTCAAGTTTAGCCATTGGTGAAAAGGTATCATGATTGTCAACCCCTTCACTTTGAGTATACCCCTTTGCCACTATCAGAGCCTTATACCTATCGACCATACCATTAAATTTAAATTTAGTTTTATAAACCCATTTGCAACTTATTGCATTCTTTCCTTTTGGTAAGATTATAAGTTCCCAAGTATCATTTTTATTCAATGCCTCTAGCTCATTAGATATAGCATCTACCCATTCCTTATGTTTAATAGCTTGTAAATAACACTTTAGTTTAGGAACAACAAATAAATTGGCCAATGAACTCACATAATCATGTGGATAATGAAGGAAATCAGTAGGCTAAAAAAGTGGATAAATCACAAATGGTTTAAAAGTATTAGATGTAGATACAACAAAAGTAGAAACATGATGCAATGTATGAACAAAATCTTATAACCAACGTGGTAATTTCCTTTGTCTTTGTGACCTACACAAACCAACTATAGATGGAGTAGATGAAGAGGAAGATGATGAAGGAACTTTTTGAGGAACAATAAAAGCAGATTGATTAGTCTAAAAATTCTGATCATTCCAAGGAAAATTAAAAGAGAACAAAGGTTGATCTAAAACATGAGACTCATCCATGTCGGAATGCAAAGGACTGATGGGAGGAGAAGGAACAGAAACAAGGGAAAAAGAAGACTGTAACTCATAAAAAGGAAATTCTTCCTCAAAGAAAATAACATCCCTACTAACAAAGATCTTATTCGTTGATAAATCAAAAAGCTTATAAGCCTTTTGTCCTTGTACATACCCTAAGAAAACACATCTAGCACTTTTGGGATCTCATTTATCACATTTTGGAGAAGGAATAGCTAAAAAACAAAGGCATCCATGACTCTCAAATGTGTATATTATGGTTTTTATCCAAAAAGTAATTCATAAGGTGTTTTCCAATGTAAGATTGTCATAGGCATTCTATTGATTAGATAGGTTGCAATCAAAACACAATCGCTCCAAAAGTGTTTGGGTAAGTTTGCATGTAATTGTAATGCTCGACTCGTTTTAAGTAAATGGCGGTGTTTACTCTCCACTCTTCCATTTTCTTGAGGTGTGCAAACAGTGGTGCATTGATGTAATATTCCTAAAGAATTAAACAAGGTTTGAGTGACTATAAACTCAGAATCTGAAATATCATAAACCCTGACCTAGTTAAATTAGAATGGTTTAATTTAATAATACAATAAATAGTTAATTGTGAACATGGTTTAGATAGTTTAATTATATTAAATTAGTAAATAATAGGAAATAATTTGATAATTTGATATAATTAAATTAGTAAATAGGTTAATTTGAAATTGAGATTTAGATTATCCATTCTCTAATTGTTTAAATTTTTATATAGCTATTTTTACAAAGTGGGATTTTATTCTTTTCTAATTTCACAAATATAACCTTTTTTCTTGAAATTTAAATCTCTAAATTCTTAAATTTTCAATTTTTATGTTTTGCAAATTTCTAAACCTTTAAATTTCATTTTTTGTTACGATATCTTTAATTTCCATGAATTTTGATTTCATTTACCTATCTAAAAATATCAGTTGAAAACCCAAACTCAATTTAAATATCAGTTTCTTGTAAACTAAGTTTCTAAATAATATTTCTAAACCAAGTTATTTATTTCTATTAAATATATTCTCAAATCATTTTTTAATTAGTTTTGATATTTAATATAATTAATAGAAAGATTTAAATCTAATACCCTATTTTGAAATATTTTTATATTTATCCTTTTTCCTTTGACTTCCTCGCCTCTTTTCCCTTGTCTTTTCTCTTCTTTTTCTTTCTATTTTCCGTTTCTTTCTATCTCTCCCTTTTTTCTTCTCTTTTTTCTCTCTTCTTATTTCAAAATTTAACTCTAAATCTCAAATTCAAAAATGCTAAACAAGGAATTAAAGTTAGAAAAGAGGATAGGAAGTGGAAATCAAGTTAAAAGAAGCTCTAACAAAAAAAAAAAAAAAAAAAAGAGATCAAATTGCATGCTTTGCCAAAAAGATAAGTTTTGTTATTTTGCTTTGTTTTAATTGTTGTTTACATATGTATATGATGTGTTAGTGTTAGATATAAGTTAAGTTTGTGATAAAACCGATAGTCAAAGGAGATTTGAGCATGAAAGATAAAACCAAGGTTGTATGTGTTTATGTGAAGTTGGGAATTGATAAGGTGGACTAGGAGGTGTTTGATGAAGTAGATTGAGTATTGAAGTGTTAAAAGATGTGGAAATGAGTTGTATGTTATTGTTATAAGGCTTTGATAGAAGTAAAATGTATAAAAGTTGGTAAAAAGTTGTAAAAGAAACAAAGCAAATTCGTGATAGGAATTGTAAGGGTAGCAGGGGCGTTGACCAAGAAACGAGATTGACTTGACCCAAACTCGCATCATCTTAGAAAAGAACCCTAAAAGACCCTAACTGCTATGATTAGGGCTTTGCAACCGGGTTATATAGGTCAATCCAACCCAACCTATCCTACTTCAACTTACTGATTATGCAACGAGCTCACTTTAAACCCTTATTATAATGTTGGCCAAAATATTTGGCTTAACCTGCCTAACGCAAGTTGATGTGCTTAATGGGCTAGCCCATTAACTTATTAAAATTTCTTTTAAAAAAATTAATAATACAATATAATAATATTAGGAGTATAAGTTATTGTCTAGTTATTACATGTGTGCTCTTTGATTTTGACCAAATATAATGAATGAAAATTGCAATTTTAATAATTGGTTAAAACAAATAATATATATTCAAAATTAATTAAAGATTTATCATTGTCAATCTTGAATATATGGTTTTGAAAACTATGATAGGAAAAATCTTTCTTGAAAAATTTTGCCAATTGCGACTTTGAAAGTTTGTATCTATAAACTTATGATTAGGATTCATACAAATTCTTTTTCACAATACCTTATTTAGTTAATTCCAAAGTTGATCAATCAAAACCTTTCATTCTTATCCTCAGTTTCTTCTTAAGGTTTTTACTAAAAAAGAGCATTTTTTGGAATATTTTTCAAATAAAAAAAAAACTTCTATTTTTAATTTGATTCCTTCATTTTTATATTATCTTCCATTTCTTCGACTAGTTGGGGCAATATGAAGCATGGGTAGAGCCTAGTAATGTTTCTTCCCTTTTTTTCATTACATTTTACATATATATTTTAATGTGAGTTTGCAAGTCAACTTGACCTGTAGTGGGTTGGCCTACGTTAACCCATCGATTATGTGAGGTGGGCCACAATAACTCGTACCTTAATGCGGGTTGACATTTTTTACCTAACCCCTTTGTTTTGCCAGTTAAATGAGTTGGCCCACATAACTTGCTTCACTTGCACAACTCTAACCACGAGAATTAAGCAGATAGGGTCTAAATGCATCTATTTGTTTTTTTTTTTTTTAATCTACACTATAAGTAGGGTTTTTCTTAGAATTTGTATATGTTTTTCTAATACTACATTTATAACAAATATAAAAAATTATAAGGTCAATGTTATGAATGTTACTTGAACTTTGACAAAATATACAATTAAATACCTAAACTTTGAATTTAATCAATTTAGTTTCTAATCTTTCAAGTTGATCAATTTTAGTACTTAAAAGAACTTTTCGTGCATACTAATGGTACTTCCATCAAGTTCTTTTTTGTGTTAAATTAATCAATTTTAAAGTTTTTAAGGTATCAAATTAGCTAATCCCAAAATTCATATACTAAATTGATCAATTTCGAAGTTTAAGTACCTAATTGTATATTTTACCAAAGTTCAAATACTATTTTTCACATTATCCCAAAATTTACAATTTTAAAAAGATTTCCTACTCAAATAAGTTGAATGGAATGAGTGTAGAAATAAAATTGCGTTTGGCCTGTCCATTTTACGTTGGTTCGCCATCCATTTATACTCGAGTATTTAGAGTAAAACGGATTAAAAGACTAAGGATTTAATTACTGAGTGCAGACAATTCAAACAGGTTTTAAGCCCGGCAAAACCCTTCATACTTTTATGTTTTTTTATCTTGCCGAAAGCCTTGATTTGTAATCTCATTACTGTAATGAAGAAAAACTTCTAAAGTGGTATTCGACCAAGACGATTTTTGGTAGATGCTTGAAGGGAACGTGCAGGGATCGGATCTTCACCCATAATGGGCCTTTTGTATTCCTTTTGAACTCTTTGGTTTTGGGCTCTAAGTTGGCCACTACTCTATGCATAAAACTTATCTTTTATTAATTAGAAATCCTTTGGCTCACCCAAAAAAAAAAAAAGGTTAGTAATTTATTGATTTTATCAATAAATTACTTAAAAAGTTACATATCATACTATATAATCATTTTAAGTAACTCCCATACCAAGAAACTCTCCACTTTATTTATGGATTACTTTGGTAAGATAACAACTTTTTAAAATTTTTATAGTTTCCACATTTCATAAATTATAAAAAGTTAATAGCTTTTTAACAATTCACCAAAACTAAACAACCCGTTTATTAGTTAAACAACTTATAAAAATATTGTTTATCTTAGGTTTTTGTACCAAATAATGCAGGTAAAGTTGCTCTAAACCGACATAAACAATGTAGAGCTACTAGTCTTATGTCATTATAAATTAAAATATGAGAAGAAGAGCAACTGGTAAATTTCAACCAATACATCAGTCGGAACACTGGGGAGGAGAAATATTAAAAAAGAGCACCAATCAATGTCATTGAGTATATACCCGCACATTGAAGAGAATCTTACGATACTCATATCAATAACATCACCAAATGGTAAAATGCTCCTCATGTTGCTTTCGTGCTACGTGCACATTTTGTCGGGTGCTCCGGTACCGAGTTGGGACCATCCAAATTAAACCCAAAGGGCTTCTTTTTCTTTCTTTCTTATTTTTTTCACCCGATCACTATCCTTTTTTATATTTCATTAGCTAATTAAATAGGTTTACTAATATCATTTATTATAATCAAATTAATAGTATGGAATAAGTAGAAACAAATCCGTATCCACTATTGTTAGGCTAATAGAGGGTGGATAAAGAACCTTCTTTTGAAGATACCAACGCTCCAATTTTAAAACCCTAACTTATTATAACATCTATATCTCCTAAATATATATCCTACTAACCTAATAGAATTCAAGAAGTATATTACTTTAGAGATCGGTTTATCTTTCAATTTATTTTTTAAAATTAAATCTTTTAGGTAAATTTTTTGATAAGTTGAACAAATCAATGTGTTTTTAAGAGTCTATTGATTCAAAATCTACTTCATATAACACTCAAAATTTTGAAATGGATTTATAAGGAGAAAATTAAAAATGTACTACAAGACAAGAGAGAGGCAGTGACAAAAAAGTTTCAGGTTTTTTATGAATGATGAGTTTGGGTTATGCTTAAAAAGTAAAGATATAATATTATTTCACAATTATTGTTATTAGGTAATGACTTTTACACAATGGATCCAAGATACCTTCTATCACAAAGTATAGAAAAAATATGTATGTTGATATAAAAGTATTAATGAATGAAAATATAGGTATACAAATTTAAATTTTCTCTAAACAAATTTTCTATATTTTGCCAATATTGATTATACTTTTGTTAAGATAAAAATTTATAAATCATTAGAAAGATTTTCTTTTTAACAAACCATCGAATATTTACTCATATTTTGTTATATGAATAACAACATTTTGAAATATATACACAAATAGTTATGATTTATAACAACTATATCAACAAGAACGATAAGCACTACCATGAATAAACATTAAGTTAATATCACGAATGGTATTTAAATTTTGACGAAATATAAAATTAGGTACATGAATTTTGAAGTTGTTCAATTTAGCATCTAAACGTTAAAATTGATCAATTTAATATTTGAAAAATAATTTCATGTACCTCAATAGTATTTTCACCAAATTCTTTTAGTGATAAGTTCATTGATTCTAAAGTTTTTCAAATATTAAATTGATCAATTTTAAATCAAAATATTAAATTAATCATTTTTAAAATTTAGATAACTAACTCTATATTTTATTAAAATTCAAAAATCATTTATACAATTATGTCTTTGGTATTTAAATTTTCAAATACAGGGAATTATAGCTGTAATGGTAAGGTAGCCAGCTAGTGGTAAACGGATTTGCTAAAGTCATACAGGACAATAGTTTTGGTAAATGGACTTGTCAACTCTTTTTTTTTAATCCTTTTCCCCCCAAAAGTCAAATCACCTTTTCATAGGGAAATGGAAATCAATATATATAATTTTAAAAAATTATAAAAATACCTAAAACTAATATCAAAATTAGACAAGTTAATAACGTCTCTTCAAGAGAGGATATTGGTATATCTTACAGTGACTTATCTCTTCAAAAGATGAGGTTGGTCACTTCAATCTCGTTTTTTCAAAAAATAAATTTAAGTTATCTATTTTTAAAAAAAAAAATTATATTACAGGATTTGTGGACTTTTTTTCAAAAAGGTTACCATTTTTGCCTTTATACCCCTTTCATACACGCATGAAAAAACGACTGAAAGCCACCAGACCGCTATAATTTTTTTTTTTTTTTTACCATAAAAGTCTTTAATGGAACTGCCGTTAGTAGCTTTTTGCTTTTTATTTTTCATTTATTTGTTATTTTTAAATGTTGAAACTCGAATGAATTGGTTGAGTCCACATGATTGAGCAAAAGACGTGGGGCAAGCCGCGGCTTGACTCAATCAAAGGGCAAATTGGATTAGCTCTCAGCTCAAATCCGACCAATGAAACATAAGGATAATGTGATAAATAATATCTAAATATTTAATTAGATATTTAAATTTAAAATTAATTAATTTACTATTAAATTTTAAAATGAATTAATTTAATATTTAAAAAAACCTTTCAAATTTTTAATTTAATACTTAAAAGGCTTTGATAGATACTATGATGTGTATGAAAAGTTACTTCAAATATTAAATTAATTGATTTTAAAATTCAGATACTAAATTGATTAATTTTAAAGCTCAAAGTCTCTAATTATATATTTTATCAAAATTTATATAATATTCATACCATTATATTTAACTATTCTATTTAATTTAATTTAAAACCTGATATTCGAATAGTTCAATCTTTTTGTCATCTTATAGTTATCATTATTATTAAGTACGTCAAAATGATGATTGTAGAAAGAAATCGTAAAAGGAAAGGAGCATCATCATCATTATTGATTCATGAATGTCGACGTAAAAACTATAAACCATCTTTTCAAGTTCTTTCACGTAAAAAGCTTTTAGCAATTTTAGAGAGGTTGAGGAAGAAATAAATAAAAATTTATACAATATCATCTAATAGAAAATACTTTCAAAAATTAATAAGTTAAACCCATCTTTTAAAGAGACTAATTCAATATACCTAGTTTGAACTCGTCTTTTTAAAAGGAGAGTTTAGCTTGCTTATCGCAATAATGAAAAAATTTCATGTTTTCTTGTTGAACTGATATAAATAGAATTAGTATTGATTGTATGAACTAGTAAAACATATTATATAAAAATAAATAAATCAAAAATAAATCGTTTTTGATATCTGCTTAAATGGGTGAAACATTTAATTTAGGAAAAAATAAACTGAAAATAAACATCTTCTTGCTCCGAGGTTTCATTCCGAGCCCTATAATAGACCAACTTCGGGTTCTCCTATTGAGGCCATTTCATCTCAAAAAACACTGTTTAAGTCTTGTAACAAGTTATTTTATCTTTTTGGAGTTTGTAATATCGAATTTCCTTTTATTTCTATTTTTATTTTATTTGGGAGTTTAGAGATTTATCAATAAAGATTAGAAAGAGAAAATATGAGTTTTGTATTTGATTTGTCTCTTAACTAGACAGGTTTAATGTAATTGTATTGAACCTATATTTTTAACTTGCCTTTTTTTTTTTTGGATTATTTTAGATGCAATGGCATTTATATATTTTTTATGAAAGTTTTTTTTTTCTTTTCTTAATTTTAGAGTCCCTTTAAATTTTTTTTTATTCCAAATAAATCTAAAAAATTTTCAAACCTAGATTTTTCTTTTGTTTTTTTTTTTTTTTGCCCCTTCTATGTAACCTTTTCTTTTTTCAATTTTAACATTATTAATAATATACACATATTTATTTGTTTAATATTTCCATTTAATTTCTTGATATAAACTTTATAAATTATTTTTTACACTAAAATTATTTTAAAAGGTAAAAACTTTTTATTTGGCACTTAGGAAAACGTTAAAGTATTGTTTAGAAGTCATCGACACACAAAAACTTTAAAATACATATATAGATATATTGGAAATATTCGTGGAGAAAATCTCGTGTGAGCTGGATAAAAAAGAAAGAATGGCTATATGATTAAGAAGTCTCAAACATTATTTAAATCCCTCTCTAGTACATTTGAAGATTTGGGTAGCATTTTGTTATAAGAACGAGACAGAGTAGGGATTGGATAATATAATACAATAAATATAGAATCATATAATTTTCTTGTATCTTGTTTAGCATGCATGATACTAGATAATATTAAATAAATTTTTATTTAAATTTAATATTATTATAACATAAAATATAAAAGCAAAAAATTTAAATTTTATTCAATCTCATGAATAAAATTTTATCTTATCATAAATCTATTCATAAAAAATTTCAATCAAATGCTACTTTTGATTTGATGGACAAGTCATAATTGGACGAGGTCAATTGAATTGAGGAGACTACTGGAAATGCCTATGGAAGAAAATTCCATGGCACAAAATTTCTAACAATATATTTACTTTTAACTAGGTGGATGTTTTTAAAAAATGAGAATGGATTTGTTATTCTTCTTCACTCTCATAATATTAATATTGGTGATGGTTTTATAAAATAATGGGGTTTCAAAAAAGCATAACTTACTTATTAATTGATAAAATATTTATTTATTTATTTATTTTTTCATATATAAATACACAGTTAGTTTTGTTGATTTTATAAAAGTTGTATTTTTAATATTTTATTCCAAAAAGGAAAAAAGGAAGTAAGATGAACGAAAAGTCATGTGGCATGTGTTATTTTAGTGGAAGTTGTTGTATGCGCCAATGATGTCAACTGTAACCGCACCTGGTAGGACCTAAACCAGAATTTCCTAGGAAGAATAATTTTAGGATCCATCCGACTGATCCTCTGTAGAAGTGGAAGATGGGGAAGAAGCAGCACTTGGATTGGACGTCTGGCTCCATTATGTCTTCAGGAAGTGAAAGAACTTCTCTTCTCAATAAAGATGTATCTCTCTCTCTCTTTCTTTCTATCTCTTTTTCCATACACATACATGAAATATTTTAAGATTCTGAGGAGTACCTACAATTCAGTTTCATGGAAAGTTCATTTCTGTTTGTCTTCTCCAAACCATCATCCCCCCATACTGCTGAAACTCTTGCTGAATTTCAGTTTTGCAAGATGGTTTTGCTTAGATTAGACTGAATTGCGATACCCCTTTTGTATAATTAAAAGAAACCAAGAATAATCTTGGCAATCATGGAAAAAACAACAGTACATTCAGTGTCAGTGTCTTTTACTGAATTGGGTAATTAGTGGCTTCTTGTACGTTTTTGAATTTTGGGTTTGGTAGATTGCTAATAATGTCTATTTGGATCGTTTTTGAACTAGGCAAAGAAAAAGGGAAGGAGAAAACAGTCAGACGAGGTTCCAAAATCAGATCTTGAAGAAGGGGCTGAGTTACAGGTTTTGCCTTTGCCTACTCTTGTCATTTGGTTTCATGTGGTCTTACTCTAATCGGTCTACAGAGCGAGCTTTAATTTTGTTTGGTGTCCTCAGGCAGCGAATGTTGGATTCTTGAGAGTGTTTTCTCTGGTAAGCAGAAAATGGGAGTTTTGATAGATTGTGAAAATGTTTTAAGGTGAGAAAAATTTTATTGCCTTGATATCTTGCAGGCAAAGCCAGAAGCTGGAAAACTTATTATTGGCACTATTGCCCTGCTGATGGCATCGATGACAAGCCTTTTGATTGTACGTTGTTCTAGCTGATTCTAGCTACATATCCTGTCATGGTTCTTTAAGCTTACTTTCCTCTCTTTAATTTGTTCATTGTTAGTTCAAGATTGTATTATAATTTTAGTAAATATCACATTTGGTACTGGACTTTACCCATTTTTGCAATTAATTATCTAAAATTTAAAAGTATGGCTTTACCTATTTCTAGTTCATGACTTTAGGTACTAAAGTATGGACAGGAATTACAATTTTCATCAAGTATATCGGTCGTCCTGCATTGCTTTCATTGACATACTGTTATATTGCAGCCCAAGTATGGAGGGATGATCATAGATATCGTATCTAGAGATATAAAGACTGCTGAAGAGCAAGCGGAAGCCTTAAATGCTGTCAAGAACAACGTTTCTGGACATTGTAATTTATTTTGTATTTTTGTTTTAGTCGGGTATGTAACTTTTCTTTCATTTTTTCAATTGTTATTGATATACAATCTTCTTTATTTTCTTCTTGCAGGCTTGGGTTTTTAGGTCACCCCCACCAAAAATTTTCTTTCTACATCTCTATTAATAGATCTAACTGCAGGTTGTAAATCCAGGCTAATATTAACAAAACCAAAATTTCATCTTTTAAAACAAATGTGAGAATGGAAACGTGTGAAAGACT
The DNA here is from genome assembly GCA_024138025.1 of Combretum micranthum. Classification (NCBI taxonomy): domain Eukaryota; kingdom Viridiplantae; phylum Streptophyta; class Magnoliopsida; order Myrtales; family Combretaceae; genus Combretum; species Combretum micranthum. The sequence goes on from JAMXBD010000460.1 coordinate 475,877, forward strand.
GAGTGTGGTGAATCTAGGTGCCTCCTATTATTATAAGTGTTACATAATATATATAATAGTCTACACATATTTCTAAACTTAAGCTTTTAGATTAGATATTTGTTATGCTAACCTTGACATGGTATATAAGAGCAATAGGTTATAGGTTTAAATTCATGTGCGCTCGTTATAATCCTATAAAAATTAAGTCATCCACGGCCCTTAGTTAAAGTTAAAGTCCTACACCCAATCTATAAGGTCAAGCTTTTAAACTAAATGGTTGTGGTGATAACCTTAATATTAAGCAAGATATGCGAAAAGGTATACCCCTTCTATTCTATTTTATGCTTAATCTCATCACCAGCTAACGGAAGCAAATACCAATATGTATACCAATAGGGCAAGTTGGCCATCAAGAGATGCATGCAAATGTGATGTGCTGTTGTTACTACAATTTGATGATTGTTGGTGGAGCAGATTCTATGTTTGTTAAAGAACTTCTGTGCATGGAGAAGTGTAGGTTTAAGGACAGCGTGCATGCATGCATTGAAAATGGAAAAAAAAACTGTAGATTTTCAATAAATTGGAGACTTATTTATCTTTCATCTTCTTTTTTCTTCTGCATGCAACAGCTTAGACAATTGGAGCTCATCTTTAATGTTCATTGGAATACTTAGTATCAATCAGTTAGAGATATCTACAATAGGAAATCATAATTATTATTTATATTGATATCCATTTTGAATATGCATATTTTAGAAGATATTATTAGATCTATCATAATTTTTTGAATATTGGATGCAATCAACAATTACTTGTAGCTTATTGATGATTTCTATTATGTGATGATCAAGCAAATAGGAAACCTGATCTTCCTCGTCTCATTTCTAACATATGTTCACTGCACCATGTTTTCCTGTGAAACATCCTACTGCAAATATTTGTGACCCATAAATATTTTATTATGGAATTTTAACTCTATAATACAAGATTGAGATCTGTTCTATTATTTTACTTAGCTTACCGAATGAAATCTTTCATTTCCGTACCATCATCATTGCAAGGTGACTTATTAGCCTATTTAATTTTCAGAGCTCTTTGCACTGCAGTACGTGCATGGCTATTTGCTTCTGCAAGTGAAAGGGTTGTTGCTCGTCTAAGAAAGGACTTATTCAGTCATCTTATCCATCAGGTGAGGCCTAATGTTTTGTTAATTAATAAGGCACTGCAATTCTATTATCATTCACTGCTGCTTTCCCTTATCCATCAATTACTATGCCAGATGAACATACAGCATGCTTGATTTACTATCAAGAAGTCTCCTGCAGTTAATACTATGCAGTCATGCATTGCAGTTCTGACTTGATTTGGAAATTCTCAGTTATTATAGATTATTAATGGCATTTTATAGAATTTTGTTTAACTTAGTGCCATGATGCCTGCAAAATTCAACAGGAAATAGCCTTCTATGATGTTACCCGAACTGGAGAACTATTGAGTCGGCTATCTGAGGACACACAGGTCATCAAGAATGCTGCAACTACCAATCTCTCTGAGGCACTAAGAAATTTGACAACTGCAATTATTGGGATAGGGTTTATGTTTACCTCTTCATGGAAGTTGACGCGTAAGTTATATCTATGAGGAATTTTTGTGATGCATCTGACCATATGAGAATTGTGTTAATTGCATTTTTGCACTTGAATAGTGCTGGCTTTGGCTGTAGTTCCAGTTATCTCAATAGCTGTAAGAAAATTTGGGCGCTATCTTCGTGAACTTTCACATTCAACTCAAGCAGCAGCAGCAGTTGCTGCATCCATTGCTGAGGTTTGTCCTCTCATGTGCCTTAACAAATTTGTTCTCTCTTCTGCCTGTGAGAGTGAAGTATTACCTGACATACTGTTGAAGGCTACATTATATTACCAAAATCTCCCAGGTTCACTTTCACATGATTGTGGTTCCGGAGATATATTTATAAGACTTAATTGCAAGTAAACATACCAGTAACCCTTTAGGCGAGCTAGTGCAATTTCAGAATTCTTCCAAAGCCTAATGATACTTAAGCAATACTTCCACTGCAGAGAAAAAATGTTGACATACAAGCATGACAGACCAACATTGCAAGGCTTGTGACTGATATCAAAAGTTTTTTATAGTTCATAGCCTAAAAATTCAGTGGAACAAGATCAAAATAAGGAAGCCTCATATACTTGCCTATTTACCATTTACCTAATATCTATAAATTTTAGTAGTTAGCAAATATTAGTAAATTTGTTTGACAGCAGATGAAACATCTGCATTTAGAAGCATTTGGACCCTTTGCAAATCTTTATTTTGGCCACTTGAGTGACTTGGTTGGGAAATGCAACACAGCATTATTGTTCAAAAAGTTTCTGTCATAGTAAAAATGGATACCAATTCACATGCTTTTGCAAGACAGTTACTAGTTCTTACAATTGCAAACCTGCGCAATAATATAGGACACACCTGGATTTTGATTTATTAATGGAGTGGAATCTATTACAAGTACCATCTCCCAAGTAATTTCTTTGTCCAGGAATCCTTTGGTGCCATTCGCACAGTCAGATCCTTCGCTCAAGAAAGTTCTGCAATTTCAAATTACTCAGAGAAAGTTGATGAGACATTAAGGCTGGGACTAAAACAAGCAGTAAGTTCCTTTATATGCTGTGCTCTCTCTTCCTCTGCCAATTGATCCGGTTGACTTTGAGTTCTTTTTGATCTATGAAATTGCCTTGTTTCTGCAGAGAGTAGTTGGACTGTTTTTTGGAGGACTAAATGCAGCATCAACCTTATCTGTGATCATAGTGGTTGTATATGGAGCATACTTGACAATAACAGGCACCATGAGTGGGGGTTCTCTTACATCTTTCATTCTATATAGCCTTACAGGTACTTAATATATTCTCTATTTACTCTGTCTTCTAATTGATCTTTCAAACACCAGGACAACTCTTATTATACTCTCTAGGTAGATCTAGGTAAGCCTTGTCAAAGGTGATGAAAAATCTTTCTATGTGGAAGGATAATGGTCCTTAATACATGTTGCAAACAATCCAAGTCTTTCTCTATCAAACTTATCATTGTCTGTTTCAGTTGGCGTAATGATTAAATTCTTGTTACTAATTTGATAACTTAAATGAGATACGTCATTCATGTTCCCATTTCTCAAGGACTACCTGTATTGCAAAAGCTGAAGTTAACCAATGTAATGTTGCTTGTGTCAAGAGGTAGTTGATCCTTGTCATTGACTTAGTCCAATTATCTCAATGCTTTTTAATTATAAAAATATTCCTAAAACAATGCATGTTTTATTCCTTCACCCTTGTCTTTTGACCATCCCGGTTGGCTTAATGATCTGGTATCTAGCAGACATAGAAAATTGCATATGATTCTCAATTAAAATGCCTCATTTTTCAAGGACACTGACACAGTGCAAGCTGAAGTTAAACAATGCATTGGTTTTATGGGTTCAGTCATGCGTCTAGAGGGTAACAGATCCTAGTCATCTAGTCTAATTATCTGACTAGAAAGTGCTGTGAATTTCGTGAAAAACGTTTTCTATTGTTAATGCTATAATTATATATGCCAATTAACACCAAATATGTTTTTCCTGCAGTTGGATCCTCAGTCTCCTCTTTATCAGGACTATACACAACTGCCATGAAAGCTGCAGGGGCAAGTAGGCGAGTTTTTCATCTTCTGGATCGTAAATCAATAATGCCAAAATCTGGAGATAAATGTCCTATGGGGTTAGTTTCTACAGACTCCTTTGACACTTGCACCAATGAACGCACTTGCATGTTAAAATGGAGGGACATACAAATTATTCAAACTAGCCCCAAACAGCTTGTTCAACTGAAAAAAGTTGGTCTGATTTATGCAGTCAACCTTAATCCTCCAGAATTGGTTTATCATAAATTAAGTTGTTGGCGAAATCAACATACCTTACAACTTATCACTCTAAACTTGACTTTTTTCCTTTTTCCCCATAGTTTTTTATTGTCATTGAAAATTCTTGTAGCATCCTATTACTCCCATTTTAAACAGAACTGACTGAATGCATAGGGTGATCACCTTCCCACTTAGTCTTCTTACATGTCAAAAGTTATATCCAGTTTACAAGGTTTGACACACGAGTCTGTGCTTGAGCTTACATTAATAAGACATTCAAAACTAATACTTGTAAAATTAAATATGCCCCTCCACCACAATGATAAGTAATTTGACTATGGTATCCTGATCAGATAAAGCCAAAAACAATGTAAGATACAAGATTAATATTAACATTAATGAATTAATATATTTATTAGCATCATCAATGAACTAGTTAAAATGCCTGTTGTTCTGTTATAGTTAAAAGAACATAATACTGTTGCCAAGATTTAATAATTAATGAATTAATATATTTATTAGCATCATCAATGAACTAGTTAAAATGCCTGTTGTTCTGTTATAGTTAAAAGAACATAATACTGTTGCCAAGATTTAATACTGGAACACCAAGTTCAAATGCCTAGCGTAATGTCACCACCAGTTCATTTTCATAAATTAAATATCTTAAATAAAAAAATCTCTATTAACAATCAACATATGTAATCTTTTGCAAATAGTAAGCTGCATAATTTCTTCGTACATTTAAAACATGATCGGATGACATATTCTGATGCTTTGTTGGTGAATGTTTTCGCTGCATGGAAAGCTATTTGCAAGTTGCAACATAAAGAGATGTAGACACAGGTATTTGAAATTAAGCATTGTGACGGCTACCTTTTAGAGCTTTAATGTGGAATGTAACATTCTATAATTGCTCAACAGATAGTGTAGAGCATCTGGATGTGATATTGGAAGTGGATGAGAAATGATTGAAATAAGACCATTAAGGTCTCCAAAAAGAAGCTAATAATGTCAAAGATTTACGTGCTTGCTTAGAAACTTAAATTACCTCTTTCTCCATGTGAAGTTGCCAAGAATAAATTATGTTTTGGCCTACTTACAAGCAGACTGATCAATGGCAATGACAATCTAAATGAACTCATACTTGTGACCTTGTGTTTCATTTCCAGAAATCCAGATGGAGACATTGAGCTGGATGATGTTTGGTTTTCTTATCCATCTCGTCCTAGTCATATGGTACTTAAGGTAATAACTTTACATCAGAATTCTTTGTTGATTAACTTTGTCTTTTCATCCTACCATGCACATCGACTGTTTGTGTTTTTGAATTGAACTGCAGGGCATTACACTGAAAATGAGACCAGGGTCCAAGATTGCACTGGTTGGCCCTAGTGGCGGTGGCAAAGTAATTTTCTTAGTCTACATCCTTCTTCTAAAATTTATTTAGATCATAATGTGATGTTACTTGACCCTGCCTTGCAGACAACTATAGCAAATTTGATCGAGCGGTTTTATGACCCTATTAAAGGAAAAATTCTACTTAATGGAGTCCTCTTACAGGAGGTGTCCCACGAGTACCTTCATAGACAGGTATTTTACTCAATGGAATACTCTCAAGTAACTGTCCTTAGTAACACTCAATGTTACGTCCCCATTCTGTCCTTAGTAACACTCAATGTTACGTCCCCATTCTTCTATGCAAAAGGCAACAGAGAAAACTCAATTTGTAGAGAATCAGCTTCCAAAGACAATCTCTTAGAGACATGAGATCCTTTAAAATGATTTTTTAGTTATAGTATGTACCAGATAGTAGTTTTAGGATGAAGGACTAAGCCCAGTTTTAGGATGAAGGACTAAGCCCTGACAAGAGGTGAGGATGCAAGATAAGAGCAAAAGCCCAGATGGACAGCTCATAAGAGTGATGCAATACTAGGCATAACAGAAGCGATCGCAAAACTTATTCCCAATGGACATTGATATAGGTCATGCAGCTGCGATTATTGGAAAATCTGGTGGGATGTCATTGATTTATTAATCAAGACACCATCATCATAGGATGATCTGCCATTTGATTTAGAAGCAGATGAGCTTCAAGATACTACAAAGAATTTATACCATTGCACTTATCCAGCAGCAATATTGAGTTTTTGACAAATTAACTGCCAATGCTTCTGTTTAATATTTAAGACATCAGGGAGAATGCCTTCAAGTGACTAGACTTATAGTGCTTAGTTGATAGTGGCTGTAATTACATATGTCTGCTAAATTTATCATTAGTAGAAAATACTGTGGTGCAAAATGATACTTCAATAATTTAATTCAATTCAGGTCAGTATAGTGAGCCAGGAGCCTGTACTATTCAACTGCTCTATAGAAGACAACATTGCATATGGACTGAATGGCAGAGTTAGTGCATTGGATATAGAAAATGCAGCAGTAAGTCTAAAATGTTCATCCCATTTTCTTTAGCAGTAGTGTCGGAATATCCATTTTGGACTGTGTATGGCTGCTTACAGAATATTCATGGTGCAGAAAATGGCAAACGCCCATGATTTCATTGAAAATTTTCCTGAGAAATACCAAACCGTAGTCGGAGAACGTGGATTGAGGTTGTCAGGAGGACAAAAGCAGAGAATAGCTATTGCAAGAGCACTTTTGATGGATCCAAAAGTTTTACTATTAGATGAAGCGACAAGTGCTCTGGATGCCGAAAGCGAGTACCTTGTTCAGGTTAGAATGGCGTATTATTCTCCAGAGTTATATGCTTTTAAGGGTGTAAACACCATTATATATGTGTTCTGTACTGGCCATTCCGTGACTTATTTCTGTCATCAGGATGCCATGGATTCTTTGATGAGAGGCAGGACGGTCCTTGTCATCGCTCACAGGCTTTCAACCGTGAAAACTGCAGATAGCGTAGTAGCTGTTATTTCAGATGGCCAAATAGCTGAAAGTGGCACTCATGATGAACTTCTCAGCAAGGATGGTATTTATACAGCACTGGTGAAGAGGCAACTGCAAGAAAACCCAAGAACTTCACTGTAATTTTTGCTAGCCAAGAATTTCCTGTAAACAAAAACTGAATGGCCAATCCTTGACATTCCCTCAATTCAAGGGTCGCCTCTGTCAAGCATGCATGTTTTGACAGTTGTTTTTTTTCTTAGTTGCACTGATCAAGAATAAGATACCTGTAAACTTGTACAGAATTATGGCGATGGAATTGCATCCATTCTCCAATTTCAATCATAAATCATTGCAGCAGCCCTTGAACATCAGTACTGGTGTTGTGAGAACTAGACCAAGGTTTGATCTAGATATGCTAGGAGTCAGATCAAATATGCTGAGGACCCAGAGATCAAGGGATGAAACCAGGATTACTAAAAAGCAAAATATATAACACATTTTAATCATACAAGACATATATATGCCATCGCCCAATCAATCTCTATTTACATTAAATTCGTCAATTAGCTATTAAATTCATAAAAAATAATAATATAATATAATGATTATATTTTATAAATTTATAATATAATATAAATATATATTTAGAATTCTAAAGCTTTAGTTTTTTTCAGACCAAATCAACAGTCAAGATTGCCTAGGTCAACACATATCCAAACCAAATACATGGACTAACCCACTTTTATAGCCGGTTGCAGTTGAATTGGATCAAACTGGTCAAGCTGGTCCAAGCCCAACAAGCATTGATCAGTATAACGCTAGTTAATGATGTGGAAGTTGCACGGCAACAGCCCTGCTCTCTGCAAAAATGATGCCAAGCCTTTTTTCTTTTAAATAGAAAAATCAGGAATACTTTCACATGTTTAAACCCCGGCGATTCTCCTTCCGCTTAGATTCCCCGCAACGTCATATGGTATTTTAAAGAAAGCCAGCACAAGTAGGGATTAAATAAAAGCTTAGCTTGACTGGCCCAAGATCCACGCAAGCCTAAGCAGCTGAATATCCAATGTTGGATAAGCCTTCATTTAGATGAAACATTACACTAAAGGCTTCACAGCTCCCTGGAGTCTCATGAGCATCAAGAAAATTACACACTGCGTAATTATATAGCAAATAAGCCGTTTGAATTTGGGTAGAAGACGCATAGAATCAAACTTAATGATATCATCTCCAGGACATATCCATCTGTAATTGCTATACTGGAAAAGAGTGAAAGAATTTCCACATGTAAAAGGCAGCTGCAGAAATAAACAAGGACACAGACAATATGCTCAGTCAAAACTACATATAAGTAAACACATTTTGTGTATAGCAAAATTCTCCTACTCATCACCAGCTCACTGATCAATCGATTAAAGTGACTTCTCCATCTATTACAATCGATCTAGATATCTAAATGCGAAAACTCTTCAATGGGTTGCCACTCCTTGTATTGGCTGGGAACCATCATCTGTTATCTTGTTTGCTTGAATGGTGTTGATGACATTCGTAACATTTTCCTGGAAAAAGACCATGTCAGATGTACTAAGCATGTAAATAAAAAAAATATAGATAATAGTCATGTAACACTAAATCAGACTATATGTTCAACATATTTAAATCAGAAATCAAGTACTAGTTTTTAGCAAGTTTTTTTGGGGCTAAAATGAGCATCCAATTTTAGCACTGAGAACCTTTTTTTTTTTTTTCCCTACTCTCCTTCCTTCCCTCTTCTATTGTCGTTTACCTAGCAAGCAGCAACCAATTTAAGACCATTATCACTTGCCTTTTACAATGCTACTACCATGTTTTCCTCATCCTTCCATTACAGGCAACAACTCAGAAAGTTGCACTCTTAAAGTTTTCCAAAAGTTTTCCAAATTCACTATATGAGGCTAGATTAAATTGTCAACTGAAAGAAAGCTATTGTATCCACAAAAAATGTCTGCTCCAGTAAAACATTCTACCACCAAACACAGGTTGGCTTAGGTCAATTTCATAATCAAGTTAAGTGCTTTATTAGTATTATCCAGTCAGCAATAACAAAGATAACAGAACTTACCCTCCATGTTGCTAGTTTTCCTCTAAGTTCTTCCCACTGATGGTGTCCAAAAACTCTATCGATACAGCGGCTGAAAGTCAATGAGAAGTGATCCCAACATTAGCAAAATGCAGACATCACTTTTACAGTCCTGAATAAAGGGTCATGGGAGATGTGAATGATTAATGCACCTGACTATAACAGTTTGATTCATTTGATCCATTTTACAATCCATCAACTTGGCTGAGATGGCCTTAACCACCCACAATTCCACCTCATCATCACTTATCTGAACAAAATATAAATACATAACCACCATACTGTAATATCAGAAAATGAATAAGATGTAAAGGGTTGACAAAGTTTACCCTAAGGGTATCTTTGATAAGAGTATATGGAATCTGGCCAGATCCAGTTGAACTAAGATCCACTAATGACATCAGTCGCATCTTGGTGATACAATCTTCATGAACAAGCCCTGTGGCAATGAACATGAGAAGGCCAGATGAATTTCAGAATAATCCTCAAATATAGACCCAAGATTAGGATGGAGGGATAAACAATTTACCATAGCTTTTCAATAGAGCTGAATTTGCAGTTTGAAATTCTAAGTAGGCATCCAGCCTCTTAGTCAGAAAGATCTTGAGGAGCTCATAGACCGAAGCATGTTTAGAATCTTTCTCTAGTTGTGCAACAGCAGGCATGTCAAGCAAATCACACTGCAAAACCAAATGCATGATTATCTGGGGCCTTATAAAGATAAATACAAATAAAGTATGTGCGTGCATAATAACAGTAGTAAAACAACCATGTCATCAGTAAGAAGTTGTAAGGTAACACACTTGGAAAAATGTATATTTAAATGATGCTATTTTCTACTTCCTATAAAAAAATTATTTGCATTGCCGTATATATACAAACTGCAGGCCTATGTTAAGAATCAAGAGCCTATTAGATATATAATCTTGAACAAAGTCAACCAAAGTAAAAGGTGAAAGAATAGTTCGCTCTGTGCACATTGCATGGCTGCATGAATATTGATAGAGCTCTGCACGTTTGGGGAATCAGTTCTGCTACCTCCTGCTAATGTTCCACCTCAAACAAAAGATGTTTTCTTGGTCAAATGACATAATTCTGATCTAGCTTGGAGAGAATTTATGGCTGCCTTAAACTGACCCACCAACTTCAGCACTTGGCAAGGTACCCTTTTGATAGACTGGCTCACTCCACTTCCAGCCAGATCCACAAGTACGTGGCACTCAGCTCTAGCTGCTACAGTGTGCATTGCACATAATCTAATCATATGCACACTAAAGCTGTCTTTTATGTTCTAGGTAATTACACTTATGCTCAATCACTGCTTCCATACATAGAGGCAATGAACTCAGAAAATAGAGATAGAAGTTGCATAGAAAGCCTTTTTTTCTGGGGCGAGGTAAAGGAGTTACCAGGATAAAACTGCTCAAGTACACCATAAATATCAAAGAGCACAGAAAGAGGGAGGACAAAAAATTATAAATAAAGAGAGCTGCAGCCATCATTATATAAAGGCAACAAACATTGAAGATTGCTGAAACGACAACAGTTGATTGCGCTAGTGCTGCAGAAGAATATCTATTATTGTTGTTTCTTCAAATGCTTCCTAGACAGTGCAGCAGGGCCAATTGTGATTATATCTAATTTTCCAAATTTCACAAGCAAAGGTATATAGCACTATAAGAATACATGCATCTAGCAAATTCCATATGGTATATATTATCTCACATAGAAAAATTCTAGCTGTAAATATTTACAGCAAATGTAAGTAGAGAGAGGGAAATACAAGTACCTGAAACATGTCAGGAGCCTTCACAAATTCAATGATTGTTCTCACAGCTTCTTCCTTTGCCTCACCCATCGCAGCTGCATCTCCATCAGAAAATGTGGCCAAGTATTTTGCGAGGAATTTGAAAGTATCATTTGATGAACTGCTAGGAGGGGTCAAAAATAATCAATAACACTACATGCCATACTAAAGATTATTTATATGACAATAACTAGCAGAAAAATTGCATTACTTTATTTTTTAATGGAACAATACATCAAAGATGCAGCAAGCCATATTTACAAAGGATGATGAAAAGGATAGAAAATCACATTTAACTATTCTGGATAGATATTGTCTTATACCTTTTATTTTCTCTTAAAACATTGGAGATGGCAAGAAAGAGTTCTCTCTGATCATCGATGTCAATATTCCACTCTTTCACAAAACTGTCTATTTTTTTCAAAGAAGGCATAATATGTTCAGCAACCTTTCCGGAGATTGCCAACTGTAATGCTTTCATGTAGACGTAAAATCGACCATAGCGAACATTTAAAAGGTTGTAGAGATTGAACAATCTGGCAAAAAGAAACGAATGAGACAGCATAATTAAAGTGTTTGTAACAAAGTACAGTAAAATGTTTGCATTGTTACATCTTAAGGCGCAGTGCAGGTTTGTCATTTGGTTGTTGTACAATCTTTGAAGATATAAGTTTTGCCATCTCGAGTACTTCATCTGGATCTTCAGAATTCGTGACAACATTGCAGATGACAGTGAAAATGCACTCAAGATCTGGAGCACAAACAAAAAACCTTACCAAATAAGGGAATACATCACTCGCCAGATGTTCAAAGGTATTCATTGGGTTTACATCAAATGACCATTGCCGGTGTGAGACAAATGTTTTGCCCTGAAGCACAACTTGACATTCCAAAAAATTTTCCTTGATTCAAAAACTTCTATAATCTATATTCTAGACAAACAATGCTATATCAGCATCAAAACTCCACCTAACTCAATATCCCAATTCCCAGCTTCTACTAATACAATAGATCCCCAAATGTTCCATATAAAGCCATGAGAGAAACTTATAACAGAGAGAACAGATTTAGACAATGTTTGGTTCCGAGATGCTCATCAATATAACAAGTGTACAATAAGAAGGAGAAATAAAATTATCTCAAATAGCCAATACTGCCTCCTACTAGACCTAATGCATTTGAGAAAATGTTCATGCTATTTTTCCCTTGCATGCATTAGGTTGACGAACAGCTCAAGACCTCATCCACTGGCATGAATATGGACCCTACGAAATTATCCCCCTTACACCAAAACATGTATAATTTTCCCCTAAGTTGCCTCTAAATGTCTAATCTGTAACGAGACATGGTTCAAATACATCAATTCTAACAAGAGGCACCACACATCAGCAACAACACCCACTAACCCATTATGACATCTAAAACAATTTATACATACAAAAACATCCCAAAAGTGACATAACATCTTCTTACTTATCAGCCGTGTATATATGGTTTAATTTAGTAACTTTATTATGTCCTATATTATATTGCAACGCTATATTTAATTCTGAACACGCATTGCATGTCTATAAAATCCATCATCCAAGCGAATAAAAACATCAGGGATGAAAATTACCCTTTTCGGAGACCTTGGAGAATATAAGGTCAGCGGAAGTGAGCATCAAGGAAACCAAATCCGCCCATCTTCCTCTCACCATACATTCCTGAGCTTCGACACACAGCCTCTCCACTTGCGGCTCCGCAACCTAACCAAACCAAAATTCCTAACTTTATCAAATTACAACGTTAAACTCAAAAGTTGTATTGCACTAATAATAAAGTTTGAATCTTTATGCTTCGTTCTAACAATCCATGTCAAAATACGATATACGCAGAATTCCAATTTCAGATCCAAATAAAGGGTATTTCTTATTTTGTATCAATGTGTATAAATATAGATATATATGTATGTATATACCTCGGGACCGGCATCAGCCCAGGAAAGTTCGGAGGTGAAACGGACAACGGCGAGCGCGGGATCTTCCTCGGAGGTGGGCACAACCGTCGTCATCTCTCCCTCTCTGTCTACTTTGTCTGTCGTGTCTGCTTGGGACCTTGGGTATTTGTGGGTAGCAATTAGCAGCCGAAAGCAGCAGAATGGACAGCGAAAGAAAACCCTATGCTTCCCTTAGGCCCTTTTCCAAACGTTGTCAAGGAAAATGGGTGGGTTTCGGGTTTTTTTTTTTTTTTTTTTCCTCTTTGTTACATTTTTTTTCCTAAATTTTTTTTTTTTTGAACCAGTGGATGTTGTTTTTGAAAAAATTTATTAATAACTAGAAGACTGCATGCACTTGCTATGCGTTTGCCAAAAATATAAAAATAAAAATTTTCAATAAAATAAAATCTAATGATGTTTTTCTTTTAAATTATATCATATTTTTCAACTAAAAATACTCTTCAAAGATATTACGAAAAAAAAAAGTGGAGATCTTTAGTTTTTTATTTAAATTATCATCCTTTTAAATTATTATTTTTCTATTGTATATAAAAGATTAAGGAAAAAAAAAGTCAAGGGGTACATAAAAAAATATTTACACAATTTATAAAAATATTATAGCATAAAATAGAGATCTTTTATTATTTAAATTATCATCCTATTAGTTTTTTTTTCTTAGCACATGCATAGCAAATATGCATGGTCTTGCTAATTATTAGTTAAACAAAATCTTATTTGAACATAAAATTTTTTTATTTATTTTTTCAAATTTATAAGTTTAGGAATGATAAGCTGTATTAGCATTGAAATGGAGATTTCCTTTTTCGTGAATTTAAATGGTTATTCCCTTATTGAAACATGGACTAAAGTAAACCATTTGGTACTCGTTCCAATGTAATTTTTTTGGTCATTTGTTCCAAAGTAATTTAACACTTGTGAAGTATGTGCAAATTAAGCTTCAATTCGCTTTATTGGTGGACTCACTTCATAAAAAACCACTGAAAAGGAATAAACATTAATGATGTTAGAATTTAAAATTTAAAAATAATCTTAAAAAGGAAAATGTAAAATTAATTTTTAGAACTTTTTTTTATGCATGATAAAAAGAGACCTAGTAATTAAAAAAAAAAGGTCGAAATAATAATCATATACACGATAATAATTAAATGCAAATAGAAGGAATTTGAAAAAGAAAATAAGTGTAGACCATAAACATTTACCACTATGGAAAAAAAGCTTGGCAATGCATATAATATAATATTTTGGTAGCAATATTAAAAAAAAAAGAAAAAAAGAGAATACCACTAAGGAGAAAAGAAATTGCATAATGAGATATAAAAAAAAAAAAAAGACAAATTAAACTTGACATTCACTTACTTGAAACGCAACGGTAGTATTTTTTCTTTCACACAATACAGATTTATTTTCCTTTAACTATAAAACTAAAACTTAGAATTCTTAACCACTCAACCAAATCCAGAATCACTTTAGCCCGAATTGGAGACACAAAATGGTTTTTATAAATGATATCAAAGTTGAATTTTTAGTAAGCAATTACTATAATATTAAAGAGGAAGCCAACATAAAGAAAGCATATCCATTATCATGGAACAAACCACAGGTGCAGAGTAATTAGGTGTCTAAGATTGGTTTCAATCTCCAGTTTTCTCCTCAACTGGTGGGGAATTCTATCACTTCTCCATCCTTCTTAAACATGATCCTGAATATTGCTATAAATTTTAGCTTATAAACATGTAATACTAATTCCATTAGCAAAGGTTAGTACAATTTAAGCTTCCAACAACAACAAGCAAATATAAAGAAACAAAAAAACGAAAATGGTATCATTATTATTATTGTAGAAGTCGAAGAAAAACAGAGAGAGAAAAGTTCTAGGAGGTGGTGAAGAAATGGTAAGAAAACACAAAAGTACACACAATCACAACCACACTTACCCAAGAACATTACTTTAAATAACCTATTCTCATAGTACGAATGGTGAATAGAGGGAAGTTAAAGTTTTAAAGAGGAGAGAAAACGACAAAGAGAAAGAAATAATAAAGAAAATAAATCTGTTACTTCACATTGGAAGAAGGATCAGTTTCTATGATTTAAATTCTGTCGGTTTTAGTGAATTCCCGAGAATAGTTGAAAATGTGGAAGGTTGGTTATTAATCGGAAAGAAAGACAACTAGATTAATTCGACAACCGTCGATTGACAGAGAATATAAGAGGTAGGGATATGAGAGATTAAATTTGAATTTGGAAAAATGTAAATTGAAAAGCTAGAAAAGAAGGAATGAGGGGAAGTAGATTAGCCGGTAGTTTAAATTGCATTTTACGATAACATCCTTACGGCATTAATATGTGTACAAATTTATTTGAATATCATATCTACATTTAAGGATATTTAATGGACATAAAGTGGTAAAAAAGTGAAACACCAGAAGTAAGTCTTTTGGCTTTAATATTATAGATAATATCGTGGTTAATGGAAGTATATCTTTACATTTATTCGTCTCGATCAACTATTGGTGTTTTTTTTAATAAAAAAAATCATATTTGTAGTCTTAGTCTATCATATAATTACCCATATAGATGTCTCATAATTAATAATCTATTTATTTGATTTATTATATATGGTTGTACCGATATTTATATATCTTTTTATTTTATTTATTATCAATATTTTAGGTAATTAATAAATTATTCGTTTTTCTCACACTTACATTTTCATTAAGGAAAGAATGATTTTTTTTCTTCCAAGCTGGGAAAAGAATGATTAGAGTCATAGCCTCTTTTTTTCTTTTTTTTTTTTTCCCCATAACTCAATATCTATATTATCTATATTATTTAAGAGGCAAAATATCCAATTTGATTTGGTATCTAAATTTTAAAATAGTCAATTTAATACTTAATCAAACTTTTTATGAGCATTTTTACAATCTCCTTAATGCTTTTTATTTTATTTACTAACTTGAAAAAGACAATATATCATTGAAATTTCATTACTTTTCTTAACACCATCATGGAATATGAGGTTCTCTCTTCCATGTCAAAAAATAGAACAAATGGTATTAGTTGGATAGTAAAAACAGTCATGAAAATTTTGATTGGATATTAAATTCACTACTTTAAGATTCAACACTGTTGATAATCAATTATAGGACATAGGTTAGCCAAACCTAATTTGACCAATTGCACATTTGGGCCTACCCATTGGGTTCGAGACTAATTTATCCCCACTCATCTTAAGACTTAGAGAGCACTAATTTGCCTGTGGCTTAGCACGCTAGCCTCCCCTAACCACACATTAGGTGAACCTAAAGCCAAATCAATCAACATTCTCTAAGGAATCGTTATTGATTGTATTAGAGGGAACGATTAGACGTTGATTAGTGGTCTAACTCTCATATTTATAATAACTACTTTTAACTTCCCACTACTCCACAATCTCGCAACACATACAACTTTTAATAGTCTGTCTCTGATAAATATTTTTTCTATCACATTTTAGAGGATAAGTATGTTACACCGGTGACCCATTATTTTTATTCTCTTTTATATATTTGAGATGCAATTTGACTTAAGTATTGAAGTAACCATGCCCAATATTCCGCATACCACATCACTAATAGTGTTTTGTTTTTTAGTCCATCTCACAAGCCCAAAGCAAAGCTCTAGTGTCCAGCTAGACATCTGTTGGTTTTCAAACTAATGACATTTGGCATCGTCTATGAAAAATGATTCTCGAATAGTTTCATCTTTTATTTCTCCTTTAGATACATTATTCTATCTTAATAAAACTCTCAAATTCCAACGTCCTCATGGCCCAAAGGCAAAAAAGTAGCCCAAGACCTTAGTCCTTACGACTTATTAGACTTCATTTTGATTCCTCATAACCTCTAAGACTTGCAAGTTCCATGCAAGCCCTAGTGCCTTTCCCACCTCTAACTCTTTACAAGATTAAGAGAGGTTGATTAATTTGGGAAATATGCACTACAAAATTGTTGAACCAAATATTAAGTTGTAAAACCATAAACACTAGGTAAAGCAACATCTAAGAGATCTTGAATAAGGAGCTAACACTAAGCAACGGAGAAATCCAATCATCTCATTCTCGAGTAACTACATTATAGTTACCATTGGAAGGGCAGTGTCAACGACCATTCCCAAGCCCAAGCTTTTGTCTCAAGTGCAAGTTAACCCTACAATTTCCAACACTCAAGGTATATTACGGGCCAAAAACCCTTAGATGGCACCAACCGCTTGCGAATACATATTGATAATCTATTTCCCATTGATATTTCCACGTACAAGGGGAAGAGCTTTGAGAATTTAACATTTGAGGAGATAGAGAACGAGTTTAAAAGGGTGTAAGAGATTAAGGAGAGCAAGAAGAAGGCTTATACTTCAAAGACATTTTCTTTGATGATTAAAACCCCTTTACCGTAGTCTATCATTACGGAGCTGAAATAACCTAAACCTAAAATACTAAATTAAATTTGCATATATATTTGTTTGTTGATTTCATAACTAAATTGTTATAGTTAAGTTATAATAATTTTAATTAATGGCATGATAAATTATTAGTAAATCAATGTGTAAAGAATTGAATTATATGTGTGTTGGTAAAGTTAGGATATTATAGCAATATAAATGGAATTGTATTGCATTCAAATAATATAATGTGTTTTATTTTTGTGATAAATTAGGAGACCCTTTTAGCTGCATTTTTTTTTAAGAAAAGCCCAAAGTATTTTTTTTTCCCAAAAAAATCAAACTCAAGCCCACAGACGCATAGCCCAATCCCATATGTAAGCTTTTATAATCTTCTAAAAGTTGCCCAAAAGTCAAAAAGCAACAAATATATCATATCTAAAGTAGACCCCCAAACCATCATCTCTCTTTCCCCCACTTTACCATCTTTTCTAACATAAAACAAGCTCAAATTTATCCTCTTAATCTCTTCTAAACTTTACCTCCACAAAACCCTAAGTAAAGAATAAGACAAGGAACAAGTAAGAGTGAAATTTAAGTCAAGAAAGTAAAAAGAGAAGCTTAATTGATCTTAGTAGCCATAAAAGTAAGTAAAGTTGATTTCTTATAAGTTTTATTTAATTATAGTTTTTGGTTAATGTCAATGTTACCTAGGAGTAAAACTTTGATGCTTTAGACAAATTAATGGTATGCTAATATGTATGTTGAACTAGATATGCAAATAAACATATGTACTCTAGATGTTTGAAGAAATGAATTTTGAGTATATGATGAATTAATACATGTATTAGTGTTGTTGGTGATAAATGAGTAGGACTTATGTAATTAGGTTGATAATAGAGTTCAATAAGAATGAATGATAAACTTATGCTTCTAGGTTAAGATTGTTGTATATATACATGCGAAATGAACATATAAGCACAAGCAACCTTGATGATGTTTGATATTGTGTTTATAAGTTAGTTCTAACATGTTTTTATAAAAAAAAAAAAAATAAGATCTTAATAAGGAGTTAGAAGATAAAAGATTTTAAAAATTTTAAATCAAGTATCAAATGACCAATTCCCTGTTTATCACAAGCGTGTTTGAGGCCGTTACATCCTTGAAATATTGATTCCTTGATGGTCATGACTGTTATGAGGCATATAATCTTCTCTGTTTGTTTTTAAGAACATGAAACGACCTTGATAACGACCATTAACAAGACCGTGATCTTCTCTTATCTCTTTTTCGTAAATGACACAGCTTGGTTTATGGTTGTTACATGGACTGCAATCTCCTCATATGATTATTGCAGAAATTTTTATAAACAATCACGAGCGTATTGATTAAAACGGCTTACATCACAGCTGTGATAGCAGGCATGATCTCCTATTACAGCCATGATAAGGTAGTAACATGCATCACGGCCCAAGATCTTGTCATGGCCATGACAGATCCTGTGATACTGTTCATATATAAAAATAAATAAATAAATGAACAAATGATAATAATAGATGAATAAATAATAGAATGTGATGTGTACATTTGTTTGTATAGGAAGATGAGACCTTGTGATGATTTGAACCTTATTAAAGTTTGATGAAGGTTTAATGACTTAATATTTCATTTGGATTAACGTGTCTTATATAAAATGATTTTCTTTGGCAAATTCTCATAGCCAGTTGGGTTAAAATACAAGTCTTTTATCTGATAAATCCAATTATCTAGGTATACACTAACTTGTTTGTTGAATGCTAAGTTAGGCATTATCTAAACAATCTTAATTAAATATTGGCTTGAAGACTTGTTTAAATTGTTTGTACATATGCCGTTGAATCCGATTCGAGAAGCGGTAACCCTGTTAACGAGGTTGGCATAGTAATGAGGTGCTTAAGTCACTTCTGTCGTGATGCAATAACTTTCATAAGTGTTTCAGTGAGTAATTGATAGGTAAAACGGTAATGATGCAATATTTGCTTATTTTCAAGAGGAAATAATATGATTTAGTTTACATTTATGGGAATGATTGAACTAGGTGAAATTATAAATTAAGGTAACTAAAGTTGAGTAACGGCTGTGAATCCTAGATGGGATTATTATTTGTAAAATTATGTACGATATATAAATATTTGGGTTGCTTATATCAATTTTCTAAATAGCTGTTGTTACTCAGGACCCTAGATCCTTAAAGATTGCAATCGGAGTTTAGATACTCCAATGTTGATTTACTTAAACAAAGATAAATAATTATATTGCTTCTTACATTACATTAGTTAGGATTATGTACCACCTTATATTTATTTGTGTTGCTGTGTACAAGGCCATTGGCTCACTTTTTCCACTACAGGTGATGATGATGACGATGATGATGATGAGTATTATGATGACTTAAGTTATGGTACGGATTGGGAAGCTTTTCTTAAGGAATGGGAAGATTAAGATGTTGGACTGCTCCATAATGTTTTCCTTGGAAAAAGACTTGTATAAGACCTTATTTGTGAAATGTAATAGTATAGACTATAGCTTTTTCATAAGCTTATGTTTTGTTATGTAAAGCACCCAAGTTTTCTTATCATGTATATGATAAGTTTGATTTTGTAACCTTTGAAGTACCATGGATGATAGTACTATGTTATGTATTTATATAAAATCTACTCTTAAATGAATAGAGTTTGTAACATTTTGTATAATGATATGTTGATCAAGTAATGAGCATAAACTCCTTCTTTTTGGATAATCTTATGTACAAGATTTCCATGTATTATACATGAGTAGGAACTTGGCATGTAAAGTTTTAATATGGTACATGTTAGGTTCTTATATGAGCCTTTCCTCACAAGCATGAAGTTGCTTATGTTTAAAATGCATGATGGGACCAATGATTCAAACAAACATTTATGTCAAATACAAAGGCTAGATGTTGGTCTTTTGCTTTAATGGTGTAATTTTTGTGGAGTGCTCATAAAATCACTAGAAAAAAAGATACATTGTCGGTACCATCAATTGCCTATGGAGAGGTAAGTTGTATACCTGTTTACTACCAATCAATTAATTTTATTTATTTTCTTTTATCATTTTTGAAAAAGCTAAGGAAGACCCAAGGGTCACAGTTGCCCCACTCTTGGTGAGTTGATTAACCCACATCAATATATGGGTCGGTTTGTTTTGGCTTTTTTCGGGCAAACACAGATACTCTTTCAAACTTTTTGCTAAAAAATTATTTATCAAGAAATAGATATAGATAAAAAAAAAGTTGACAGTTCTCATCAAAAGATCAAATAGAACAAATATAATAAAATTTATATACAAATCGGATATATTTACACATATCATTTTAAAAAAGATGTAGATACAGATGAAAAACAGACAATCTAAACAGACCCATAATCAGTTCAACCCTTCTCTAGGCGGCCACTAGCTAACCCCTAACCTTAGGATGATTAAACTGGTTTGTGTGTGTATATATTTTTATATATAAATTTTATAGATTTTCCTTTTTTTAAATTCCCCAAACCAAGCTGATTTATTCATCAAAGAAAGAAAAAGTGCTATCACTCATGATTACGTTATGAATTATTTATTTATTTATCTAAGAAAAAGAAACAAACTAACATTTACTCTTTCAAAGCTAACCTAAAACCAGAATGACTAAAATATGCAGGCCGGGACAAAAAGGTTTCCCTAGAGGCTGCTAGGTTAGGATCACATAGGAAATGTTAGTCGTATTAAAATGATTAATGCCGCAAATGATACTTGAATTCCAATAAAATATATAATTAGCTATATGAACTTTGAAATTAATTAATTTAGTATCTAAATTTAAAAACTGATAAATTTAATATCTAAAAAAAAATTTTATACAAGCCAATGGTATCTCCATCAAGTTCTTTTAGGTACTAAATTGATTAATTTTAAAAATTTTCAAGTACTAAATTGATCACTTTAGCCTATCTTTATGCAATAAAAAGATCTAGCCAAATACATCCACAAAATTTAAAAAGAAGTATCAAACCAAGACAATAGGAATCCGAATATATATATATATATATATATATATATTTATGTATACTTCTATTTAAGGCTTATTGTCACAAAAGGTACCTAAACTTTGGAAAAACATGTAATTAAGTGTCTAAACTTTAAAATCGATCAATTTAATATCCACATTTTAAAATTGATTAATTAAATATCTAAAAATTTTTGAAACTAATCAATTTAGCATAATAAAAAACTTGACAAAAGTAGTATTAACATACATGAAATTTTTTTCAAATACTAAATTAATTAATTTAAAAGTTTAGATATTAAATTGGTCAAATTTAAAACTCAAATAGTCAATTGCATATTTTGCTAAAATTCATGTACCATTTGTGACATTAAACCTATATTTAAATAAGGGGTTTAATAGCTTAATTTGAAAGATAGTTTGTTCTTGTCTCAAAACTTACCCATCAAACCATCACACACTTGTATCATCAAGTAGGTTGATCTCAACACGGCCAGCCGTTGGGAGATCAGGTTGGATCCAATAACCCAACCCTAATAAATCCTTATGAGGAAACTTCATTTAGAAAGGTGAGGCGAGCAGTGACCCATATTTGAATGCATTAAGACTATAGACATGGTAGTTTAATGAAGAACTGAAACAAAGTTACAACAGATTATGTCAATACATTAAGATGAACGCATGTAAACAATAAAACAATGTAGCTGTGATAAACATCGTATTGTACAACTTTTCTTTCTTGCAAAAAAGCAAGAGAAATAATAGGTAGTTACCAGAAAGCCTCGGCCAAACTTCACTTGAAACTACTTCTGATTTTTCACTGCATGCCTTATGGACTAAAGAACTGAAACAAAACTAGGTGGCAATTGGCATGGTACCACATTGTATACACATAATAAAGAAATTCAATGGAAAAGATCGCTAAATGGATCCCAGACGTACTGTACATAGTAGTTTGAGAGCAAATCTCTAATTGATATTCACTCACTGGACCTCGAGGCTCTGAGAAAAAAGAAGAGTGATCCGCACCTTTAAGCTGGAATACACTTTCCGGAGGGCATTCATTGATCTTACCCTCCTGTACCGATATTGGTATTGCAATATCTTCTAAAGTTTCTATGTAAAATCGCCAGATACTTCGTATCTGAAAGAGTGAGTTTTTCACACCCCGATATGAAAGGGATTGGCCCCATTGAGACAGATGCTAGAGCAACATCCTGAACCAACAGATAGGAAGGTATAGGGGAAAAGGTATCAGCATCAGTATCAAAATACAGTGTAGACAAGACGAAGTTATATGCAGCAGAGATATTGACAGAAGCAACAGCATGAGGAGAGTCCAGCACAAGACATACTGAATTAACATATATAAGGTCGAGCACTCAAAAGATATTTAAAGACTGCCATGCTGAATCCCACAGTTGTCGCTGAATGACAAATTGAAATACATTATTACTTATTTTGTAGCCAAAAACCATTTATTAATTTAGCAACACCTTTTCTTTTGCATTTTAGAACTAAAATTCAGGAGCACCAAGATTCTGCATGCCCAGATATGAGCAAGGGAATTTCATGATATTTCATATTAGGTATATGTCAGAGAAGTCTCCTTTATTCTTTGACAGAAGCCAATATGCAATCCTTAAGTTTATTAACATAATGTTACTCTGAATTATGCTATTTTACTAGTGTTGGGTATAAAGGCTGCAAGTGCTGAGGAAAATGCTTTGCCAAAATGATTGCAAATAAAATAATGCCAAAGCTTTTTGTCTCCAATTGACCAAAAGGTACCTTCAACCTTGGCAGGACTATGATTGAACAGCAGCTCTCGAGGCGGTGATTTGTCAAAATCAATTGCAGTTGGAGCATGATCTTTCCCATTGGCCCCAAAAAAAGCCAAAACAGAGACTCGAGCCTATCACATTAGATCATCTGAACTGGCCTGCAAAAAGAATTTTAAACTTAAAAAAAGAGAATTGAGCACACAACATATTAAACATACAAGAAATTGACATCATCATTAGCAATATTTATGCAGATATTAAGCGTTTAATAACAATCATATTTAATTATCCATACATGGAGTAAAACAAGGAACCTACTGTTAGTATCCCAAATGCTTAATACTATTGAAGCTATTAAGGGCATGTGCTAATCGCTACAGCATGTCAAGTTTTTTAAAGATAACATGCAGGGGATATGCATTATTAAATTTTGATCAATTTGCCAACACATGACCTGTGTTATCTTTTTTGACAACTAGATGATCCCAGTTTTATAAAAAAGTATCAATATAATTAATTACTACTAGAGGAAATGTGTCTTATTGGTATTAAAAAAATTAATCTAATAAAAAATAATACTAAATATAATTAAACAAATAAAATATTAAAATTTTTTTTTAAATAAGAAAATTGAAAAAAATGTAAAATTAATTTTTATGACCAATAAAATATTGATATGTGTCATTCTAAAATTATTAAATAATATAGACACTTTTGTATGAAACTCGGGTCATCTAATTATGAAAAAAGATAATTCAGGTTATGTGTTTGCAAATTGATCAAAACACAGATTATGTTTAAGCCATATTAAAATTTCTTGACAGAAAGGGGCAAATTGCAAAATTACCCTGACAACCAGCCATTCAGTGTGACTATGCACTTAATTTCAATAACATGGTTTTATCTCTCCAGCCCTGTTGAGATTTGCATTTTATGAGTCCCAAGTTTTCATGAGCTATGGATGTGCCTGATCAATTTCAGGGTTATGATGCGATCATACCAAAAATCAGCTACAATGTATCACAACTAGTTTTGAACAATTTGTCACTGATCCTAGTTAGGAATATAAGACCAATCTTTCCTGAAAATATGTCAAGAGTATTCTGTCCATGGTCAACGTGGCAGCAGCACTAAACACAGCTTTGGAAATTTTAGAAGGGACCAATTCCATTGCATAGGATATACAGGCATCTCCAAAATAATGCCCTACAAGAATCACTTGCATGAATACTCAAAGGAGATGGAGTAAGAAAGTTTCCAAATATCAGTAGGAAAAACTTTTATCAGCCTTGCAGAAGTAAATTGTCCATGCACAACATTGAAGTTAAGCAAAGGTGAAAAAAAACTCCTTCTGGGTCTTTTTGCATCAACATATTCATTGTTATCACCAAACAAATTATTAATTCTTTGCACTCCAACTTTGTTTTTCTTAAGTAAATGTCAAAACATTTGAGTTGCAAGAAATACATCCAATATGAACAGCTTAGCTGCTTTCAGTGGCATGATACTCTTACCAACTAAATGGATGTCTGTAACAAATATCATTCAGAACCATGGCCAGGCATTTACAATGTATTTTCACACCCAGAAGCTTCAGTTACTGATAGTGATTTGCACCTCCAATTTCAACAATTTTATTACTGAAATTAGAAAGCATCTATTGCAAGTTCACTTACTGAAAGCAAATTACAGGGTGTGCAATAAGTAAAGAGACAAACCTTTTGCCCTTCAGGAAGCTCTTCAAAGAACTCAGTCAATGGCTTTACATACTAAGATAGACTAGTGATGCCATTTGAACCAAATGAATGCATCCCTGCACCAGTCAAGTCTAGTGCAGTAACTTTGAAACCACTATCTTCCAGATGGGTTATAGTTTTGTACCAACACCGCACCAAAACCACCCACATGAACAAGAATGAAATGATTCGTTTCTAGACCATCAATCTTGACATCCTGACAAAAAAAAAAAAATGTTATGAGACCGAAACACATGATTTTAATATCAAGCAAATCCATAGTATAGATCATCCTAAAAGAAGTTCCAGAGTAAAATTATTTCTTATGTGGAAGAGTGTGCATCAAAGCCATATTTTGGATATTATAAAGATTTTAGATGAAGTCTGTGGTTACAAGCAAATCGATATGTGTCTAATTGAGAGTTTCTGTTACTAAGGACTAACCATACTAAATTATTTCAGGACATAAAAGGAACAAAGACTACGATACACATTGTAGAAATATGACAGTAAGACTCTACAATGTGTCCATCATACTGCTAAGAATATTACCTGGACATGCATAGCTTTCTGTCCCTGCTTTATGTACCTTTAAGATTAGCAGTGCCAGTAATACAATAAATGGTTCATCAAATCAGTGCAACCAACATTCCATCTCACTATGATAGCAACTGAAGATGTATGCACTGCACATTTACATGTGAGGAGAGAGCCACCCAACAATTCCATTTTCCTTGAAGGCACATAGGGCCTTACTTTCTTGGAAGTCCACAATTACATGTCTATGCTTTTATAGCTTTAGGCTTACTGCCATGCTTTAGCATGGACATGGTCCATGCATCTGGCACTATACCCTTATAAGACATGTCTTTATAAAGATATATAGCCCTTTTGACATTCCATGGCGAAAGCAGCTAGATAGAAGGGCTGTATACGTAATTGTATCAGGTTGCAGACCACAATCAATCATTTTATTCAACAACCTCTCTGCTTCCTTGATACTCCCCATCTTGCAGTGCATGTGAATCACAACACTTAAACAGATAACATCAGGAAGTATATCTCTATCTTGCATCTCTTTGAAATATTTTCTAAAGAAATCATTGAGTCTCACTTGCACTTTATCTCTCAAGGTGTCTTGTCTGACATGGGATGGAAGGATCTTCCTAAGATTTATCTTTAGATAACCATCAAGCAACACTGTGTAAGCAACGATATCAGGATTTACATTTCTGTTGTTCATATCATGAAAAAGATCAAGGGCCTCTTGCAAGCAGTCATCACGAAAATAACTACTCATCATTATTGTATAAGTGACAACATCATGAACTACCCCTTTCTCGATTGATTTATCAAAAATCATGCGAGCTGTCTCCAGATCACCATCCCGACAAAGAGCAGCAATGACTCTCCCATACATATCTCTACTAGGCTCCCTGTTGAAAGATGACATTGTATCAAGCACAACACAAGCCTCTCTAGTGTCCCCTTCCAAGCAAAGTTTATCCAATAACTGAAAGCAAGAACCTTTTCTCACTAAGATTCCTTGTTTTGAAAGCCGGATGAAAAGTCTAAGCGCCTCTCTTGAGTAGTTGGCTTCAGCTTTACAGTACCCACTGATCATGGCAGCATAATTTTCCTCACTCTTATCCCTCAAGTTTCTAAAAAAATCTTCTGCCTCCTTGACTTTTCCTCCAATGCACAGTCCCTCAATTATCATGTTGTATGTAACACTGGTAGGTTTCATACCCTGGGCCTCCATCATAGTCAAAAGATTATATGCTTCTTCAACAAGGCCAGCCCTTGAAAACCCACCAGCAAGTATATTGTAAGTAACAATATCAGGTTCTAATCCGGCTGTATTCATTTGCCCCAAAATATTCAAGGCATTCGAGATGTGTCCTTGCTGACAATAGCCATTAATCAGAATAGTATAGTGCATAACATCTGCATCCATTCTCTTACTCTTCATTTCTTCAAGTAATTCAGCAGCTTCTTCCATTTTACCCAATTTGCATAGAGCATTAACAGCAATACTGTAAGTTACCTCATCAAGAAAAATTCCTGACGACTTGCAGTCATTGAATAGACCAATCACCTCCCCATTCATGCCCTTCTCACACAGGCATTGAAGAATGGGGCTAACAACAATGCAATTTGGTTTTATACCTTTTGCCAACATATCATCATAGATAGCTATAGCCTGCATAATATTCCCACACTTGCAATACCCATAAATCAGAGCCCCATAACAGTGAGCATCAAGGACAACACCCTCCTTTTCCATATACCGTAACACATTCTCTGCCGGCTCCATCTTTTCTTCATTACAAAAACCTCTAATCACAACAGCATAGGCATACGCATCAAGGGGAAGTTTAGCTCCTTGCCATACTTTTAGAACCTCATAGGCAAGATCCGACTTTCCATGCATGCAAAGCCCTTCGATATATCCAGAATATGCAAAAGGAGTAGGCGTCACATGAGCCTCATCCATCTCCTCAAACACATGCAAGGCTTTTTCCAAGTCACCCTTCCTGCAAAATGCTTTGATCGCAATTGCATACGTGTAACTGTTAGGAGTAAGCCCCAAGCTCTTAAGCTGCTCCAACAGAGAGATAGCTGTATCACTCTTGTCACGCTCAATTAAGTGATTCAGGAGATAATTACAAGTGGTAATTTGTGGGAAAAAACCACGCCTTTTAATTTGAAATATACAATTAACCGCCTCCTCATACATGCCAATGCTGACATAGGTCTTAACCATGGCATCAAATGCTGGATAAAAATAACATCACCCCCTTCCCATGCTATATATTCAAAAAGATCTTTTATATCAAACCCCTCAGTGTTTGATGTGATTACATGCAAGAAGACAGATTTGAGTTTGTTTTGGAAGCCACAACGAGAAAGGATCGAAATAATGGTGGCATAAGTGGATACATCATGCGAGAAGCCAGTCTCACCAAGACGGTAGAAAAATGAAAGGGCAACGTCAGGCTCCTTCTTGAAACTGTTCAATATGTGGACAACACTCGGAGAATCCAATTTGCTATCATGTAGGTAGGGGTATTGCAGCTGTATCATAACCCACACTCTTAAGTTTAGAAATCATGATTGCATTTTAATTGCACAAGACCATCATATATTCAAAAGTACAAGAAAATTATAGAGATTGTTTGAAACATACCGCACCGCCCCAACCGCAACAGATGGCTCACCTGCCTCTTCATCAGTGGTGGAATAAGGATCTGCAGGAACAAAACAACTAAGAGAAGCTGCAACACAATAGCTATGGGAACAGAGAATACCATAGCGTCCACAATCCAAAATTCAAAAAATATAAAATATATATATATATATATGATAATAATAAAGAAGGGGAAATGTCAACTTTACCACTTGAATTTCCCAACTTTTAAATTTCATGTTCAGAAATGTGAAATTGCTAACTGAACTTTGTCAATTTTGCAATCAATTACATGAATTTTACTCGTAATTTCAACTATGTACTAACAGAGCACTATAAGTAACTCGAAAATACATTTTAACTTTGCTTTCTTAGCTTTGAGAGGAAAAAGAATTGAACTTTTCTTATTGGCAATCTTACTTGATGATCCTCATAGTATTACACAACACCGAAAACCGGCAAAAAGCTTCAAAAGATCAAGATTATCAATCATAAGAATAACTTAGCAGCAGTAGCAGAATTACCCAAATGAAGAGCAGAAGAACAGACATGAAGACCACGCGCTCCGAGACGAAGTGTGGTGTTTCTGCTTGATAAGAATGCTCTACGAAGATATCTAACAATCCCATACTTCATCTTCTTTCTCCTGCATTCAAATTCAAGTTTCAGTTTTTTTGCTTGTAATCCTTGAATTGGAATGAAAGTTTCAAACTTTAGCCAAAGAAATCATGAAAAGAAAGCAGAATAATGAAAAATTCACCCCTGGAGTTTGATTATTTTACTATGATGCTCCGTAGAATTTCATGGAAGACTGTCTGTGTCTGTGTTCTTTCATTTAAACTTCTAGTTCTAGGACGGCGCTTAGACGAGAAGAGATGAGAATTAAAGGGGATTTACGTTTTAGCCTGCACATTTTTCATTTTACTTTGTACGTTTGTATTTTATTTTTTAATGTAAGTAGTCACAAGTAGAGGTTTAGTTAAAATAATAGTTAATCAAAAGTTACTATTAATCATGTTTTCAATTGACTATAAATTAAAATTTTTTATCATAATTATATTTAAAAATTAAAAATTATCAAGTTAAATATCATAATTATATTAAAAAATTACAAATCAAAAAGTTGAATAACTATAAACCAACAATAAATTAGGAATATAACTCTAATACAACATCTTATAAATTAAAAATTTACAATCCACTCCTTTCTTTTTTTCAAATTACATGACAATAACATAATAATTATTAAAATATAAATTTTTGAATTATTGGTTTTTAAACGATTAATTGTTATCGATTGGTTTCTCATATTATAAACTGAAACAAAAAAAATAAAAAAATAAAAAATAAAACCATGATCTTAAACTAAAACTAATGGACTGGTTAGTCATATTTTTTGGATTAGTTTTCAGTTTCGATACGATTTTATTAGTTTTTTTATCCACCCTTAGTTACAAGCTTATGCTATGCATGAATTATAATTTCAATAGTTTTAATTTATTTAAAATGATTATATACACATATATATCGTTTTATTACGAATAGTGGATGTTTAGAAAAAAGAGATGAAAGACTCTAAATTATTGGGAAAAAAATGAGTATATATTATACTAATCTAACTGGAGTGACAAATCATAAAAAGAATAGGGTAAACTCTATTTAATTAAAAACTAAATAAAAGTGCAATTGAATACATTAAGAAAAAATTCTCTTAATAATTTACATAGAAAATTTAATTTTTTATTTCCAATTGCTTTTTATCCATAAATAAGACTTGCACTCGTCTGTCGTCGACTGAGAGTCTAAAGATAATTCAAAAATAGAAATAAAAAAAATTGTATAAGATAAAAATTACGCAAGAGGTAAAATTCAAAAGTAGAATATATACAACAACTTGTACAGTTAGCAATTAGCAATCATGCATGGTGAAGGAGTAATGAAAAATTTATAGTCTCAAATTATGATATGAGTATGACAGAAAAAAAAAAAAAATCAAATCATAGCACATAAAATATTTGCATAATAGAATTAAGATTACATCATTTTTTATAACCATGAGAAATTCCACTAAAAAAATTAAAATAAATTAAATGATTTTTTAACTTCATGGACTCCTTACAATTCCACAATCAAGACTATTTTTTTTTTTTTTCACTTTTATCTCTTAACGAAATACAGGAGAAGCTTAAGAAGTGGTAGATATTAAAAAAAAAAAAATTATACAGGTTATGTTAGAAACCACGAATACAAACAATTATATTATTATCAAAAGTATTTGTAGTAGACAATTGATAGTGCACAAAATTGAATGGAAATGTTTTAAAGAGTGAAATCTAAATTGCCGATTAAAGTCATCAAAAAATATATTTTAGTCTATAAATATGGTAGGAAATATTATTTACCACTTAAATTTTAGCATCAATGTATATATTGAAGTGCATTTTTTTTTTTTTGGCCATAGAAGTGCATTATTTTGTTAACCCGCACATTTTCTTGTCTTTATCTTTCTTTTCATCCAATAAAACCATTGGGAAAAAAAAAGAAAATAAAAGAAAAGAAAAGAAAAGAGCTTAAACAAAACAACAAAAGATGTTCATGGAACAAGTCCAATCCTTACAATCTTTTACATGTATAACAATTGCAACATATTATATAGTCTTTATGTAAAAGATGCTGCCAAAAAAAAAAAAAACTATATGAAAGGTAATGCAAAGAAGCATTATAGATTAAAATAATATTGCTAGCATTAAAGTATTGATGGTAAGTTCAAGTAAAATTTCTCACATATATAAAACTACAAGAATTTTTATTAGCAAAATTCAATGGTTATAACATTATGCAATCCTTCTTTCAGCATCCTTTTTTTTTTTTTTTTAACCAACTTGACAGAAAAGTGATACAGTGAAGTATAATAGTAGATAAACCTTATGTTTTTGCCAAAATATAGAACTGTTAAATTAATTTGGTACGTTTTATTAAAATTCAAATCTATTTCTTAACTATAATAGTAACGTATAACTATTCACATTTGTGAAAAGCCATGTTTTAATATCAACACTTCAACATTAAATTGGAGAACAAGCGGAAATAGCAGATGAAAATTATAAACCCAACATGTATATCATGGAAACATACTGCAATCACTAAAATTAAATTGAAGAGATCTGCAAAATAAATCTGCAAGCAAATTTATATATTTAGAATAAAAGGCATTGAGGAAGAGAGGAAACATATTAGTTTTCAAGAAAGGATAAAAAAATGAAAAGGGCAAGGGGGATTACATTAATTTATTGATGTTGGATTTATAGAATATAAAAGCACATTAAGGAAAAAAAATCACTTTTTTCTAAAAAAATTACAAAAATCCCACCAAAAGAAAAATAATTCCAGAAATAAGTAACTTGAATTCATCTCTTGAAGAGAGGTTGTAAGGGCCAACCTCGTCTTTTCAAGAGAGGATGTTAGTATAAATAAAAAATCAAAGAAACGAGGTTAACTTTACAACACTAAATTCATCTTTTGTTCAAATACTTATGACATCGTCTCTTTAAGAGACTAGTTTAACTTACCTAAAATTGAGATTATTTTCATTCCAATGGTAATTTTTTTAATTTTTTTTGAAAATATCAATATTAATTTCCTTTTCCCTATAAAAAGCATCATTAGTAGCAATTAATTTTTATAACAAGTGATGACCCGCTTGAAAATAATAAAAAGAATTAAATTTAAATACAAAGGAATTGCAAAAGATATAAGTTGCACAAATAAAACAATTAGATAAATTGATTTTTTTTTTTTTTTTACTTACAATCATTTACATTTTCCTATGATTAGATAGAAAGTTACTAATATAAAAATGCATCTATTTAATTACAATGTCAATGGGAATTATAGATTAAAGATAACATAAAAAATTGTTAGTATTAGTAAAAAATTTTATAAAGACCTGACCTCACCCCAATAGTTAAAATAGGTGATTACGGATCTCCAACCACATATAATCTGTAGTATTATATGTAAGGACAATAATTGTTTGTCCAAATCTTCATAATAACAAATTTGAAAACTATTAACTTAAAAAAAATCTTTTAAGAAAACATAACATCATTATCATTACATTTCATAAAATATATAAACTTAAAACATACATAGTTAAGTATAGGTATTACAAACATAGGCTAATAACTTGCCTTATACAAAAGACATAAAAGATAAATAAAGCTATAATATCTATTACACATATCTAAGGCTATATCAAGCTAGTTTATTATAAAAAGGAATCCATCAAGATCAATGGTCAACATCTAGTCTTCCAAATCATCTAAAAAGTTCTCAAAGTCCATACGATAACCTATACTAGCATAAAACTCATCTGAGTCATCACTACCTGAAATTAATAAAATACGAGTCTAAGGCTCAGTACCTTAATGCCATACAAGCTTAGACTACATACAAATGTCACAATCATTAAGTTATTAGATAATCATTAGTTAACCAAACAATGCTGGAGTATTCAAACTCCAGACAACAGGGGTTTCTACGGAACTTGACTAACGATCTCGACGTTTAGGGGTTTAAGATAAGTAGCTCGGATACTTATATCTCATAGATAAATCAATCTAATAACGATTAAGTAGCTTCCTCTAGGGTTTTTAGCCGTTTCACAACTTTATTTAACTTAATTCATAATATCACCTAATTCAAATGTTCCCATAAATAATTGAATTAAATCATATTATATCTCTTTAAGAATAAGCAAATGTTATACCGATATCAAATGGCCTATCGACTACCCGCTGAACCACTTATGAAAGTCATTGTATCATAACATGAGTGGTCTAAGCGCTTAAACTATCATGCCCCCAATCTGAGCAAGGTGCCGCTTCCCGAACCGAATTCAACGACATAAAAGACAATCATACAAACAATCCTTAAGTTTTTCTTAAGTTAGAGTAGATTTAGAGTATGCCTAACCTAAGCAAGAATAAAGCATGTTACTGCGTACCAAAATCAAATCGGGAATTAATAGGGTTATCCAAGCAATGATCTAACACTGTTCCAAGAAAATCATCTCAAATCAATATTCTAATTTTAATTTATACACAAACATAATTAAATCTAAGAAAAACATTCAAAGAAATTCAAATAAATTAAACACAAGGCCATAACATAGTATTTATACATCATACAACATTATACATGCTCAATAAATAATCAAAAGATTATATATCAAGTTTTGAAAAATATTTGAGGAAGTTTTTGAAAATGGAAATTACAAGGGATACATCGGCATTCAACGCCGGCAGCGTTCAGATGGTGTAGTCTGCACAAAAAATTCTACGCTTGCCAATACTAGCAAAGTTAATACAAACGCTGGTAGTGTTGTAGTCTACGCTGGCGGCATTGGGCCGATGTTGACTGCAACTCAAAATTTCTAAAATTTTCGAGAGTTCCATGGGGTTAGTCCATGCCCATGGATACCCTCAACACCGGCAATGCCACCTTGTACGCCTACAGTGTTAATCCCTGTGCCGGCAAAATTAAGGCGGCATACACTGCAGCACAGAATTTCGAAAAAGTTGCAGACTTCCCTTGTTCGAAAACTCACTTTTTGCCCAAGTTTTCACTTCCAAACTTCACTCAAATACATTCGTAACACCTAATCTTAACCTATATGTATTCTAACTTATTTTAACACACATAATCTTCATTTTTAACTTATTAAATATCTATATTTACTAATTCAAACAAAATTCTTCATTCAATCTTTCACCTTGCAATTTTAACTACTCAAAACCATTTCAACCCTACTCGTTCTCACTCCATTCATTTCAACACTCATTAATACCTATCTAGCACATACCAACAACTCATGAACCATCAAGATATTCATTCAATACATAACTAACACATGTATATCATCAATACTCATTTTAACTTGCATAATCATAATAACATGGAATTCACATATCTAGAGAAACTTAAACAAGTAGTTGAGTTTTTAAACATGCATAAACTCACCTTAGGAAGCTTTGGCTTGTTGAGAAACTCTAGAGCCTAGTCTTATCCTTGTTTAAGGTTATAGGATGCAAGGTTTTGAAGATAAGAGCACAAAGCTTGGAAAAGAAGATGAAGAATTTCGTATGGATTTTTAGTCTGATTTTTAGAAGTGTGTTTAGCAAGTATTTAGGGCTTAATCTTATCCAAACACTGACTTTAAGGGTTGTCTAAGTATGGGTTTTAATTTTGCATGGGTTTGGGCTCATTTTTTGCCTAAAATCATTGCATTTGAGGCCTACTTTTGTCCAAATTTTATGCTAAGTTTAGGAACATATATTAAACATATTTAACTTGTTTTAAACTAATTTTCATATACTTTATTACACTTATAAATTCATAAACTCAATATTTAGTTACACTAAGATATATTAATATTTAAACACACTAACACAACACATATATCATATACTAGTATAAATCATATTCATCATGCTTTATGATCATGCATAAATTCATTAACACATTTATAAAACATGATTTGAGAAATTATGGCTATTTCATTTGTTTATTGAGATATTAATCATATAAACAACTTTTAGAGGAAAAGTTGAAGATTAGCTAATACTTTCATGCGTACCAAATGTGCCATAACCATATTCATTTTGTTGAGCACTAGAATTGTATTGGTCATTTGGTTTGTATATCAAGATAAAATATGTAAAATAAAAGAAAAGATAAAAGATTATAATTGGCCTTATGATAAAACTATAAATAAGAGAATTATTATGATTGTGTAGAATGCTAAAGGTATCTTTAACAACTCAGGTATATCAAATATAAACACGAATTTTATATAGTATCAAACTCTCAGAGTACATATAGAATCTTCAAAAACAATAAGATTGAGAGACCAAACCCAAAGCCTTTTAATAAATTGGCAAACTCTTGTCTACAAGCTCTTTTATATGGCAGATTCACAAACTCGAACATTATGACATGAGAAAATAGGAGCCTTTATTAGGGGTGTAAATGAATTAAGCTGGTTCATAAACTCTTAGAATCTAACTCTATGTTTCCTCGAGTTCAATTCTAGTATAGTTGAATCGAGCTCAAATTCGAGTTACTCGAATAGCTTATCAAGTTGAGCTTAAGCTTCTTTATATCAAGTTTGATTAGCTTGCAAGCCTAATGAAACTTTATGGAGTTCTAGTGGAATATAAATATTAATCGAATTTGAATCAAGTTTAAGTATTAATATTATTTTAATTAAAATTATTTTTTAATAAATCAAACTTAAACGAGATTAATTGAGTCAACCTGGTCGAACTTGAGCTTAGAATTTTGAGCCCGATCTAGTTTAAGTTGATCTTGAGCTTACTTGAACTTTGAAATTTCAAGTCAAGTTTAAGCTCAAGCTTAGCATTGTACTATCTTGACTTGATTCGTTTACAACCCTAGTCTTTATAGATGTCCTGACGTAAACTACTATTAAAAATTGTCTAATACGTTTTATATAGTCAATACTTAAAGCCAATGTAATGAAGACAATGCGATGAAGTAAATTCTATCAAAAGAAAAACCAATCAATAAGCTTGTATTAAAAGAAAACATAATCTATTATCCTGTCATTGATTGAGGCTCAAATTCATACCAATTGTGATCGCACGATTAAATTAAAATAGATACTATGCAAAGTTGCTTATCCTATTCTTAATGTAATAATTAGTATTATTTCATCCAACATAATATATGTGTTACGCATCTTATCAAATTATAGGATTACTAGAAAACTACTATGGTACTAACAATAGGACTGTTCAGTCAATCATTTTATAGTTAATATAAATATATTAACTATTTTAATGGTGATGCGATGATGAATAGGTATAAATCTTACTCGTTAAATAGTGATGGGATTAGTCATGTTAAAAAATTAATGCTGTGAACATGACTTTCTAAGATTACTATACTATGACTTGTTAATTAATGTTGGTTTGGCAAAGTTTTAAGATAACAATATGTGGAAATATGTCATAAATAAAGGAATTGGAAAAGGAATAGATGAATAGCAAATCATATTAAACATTTTTTATTGTTCTTGATTTGTTCTTTATTAATTCGATGCTTTAATCTCCTATAGGAGAAATTCTAATAGTGACCACGATTCTTTAAAACCGTGAGACTTCCTCTAGCTATCCATCCTCAAATGAAAATGAGTAGGTTCTCACTCTCATCCTTAAATGAAGATGAGTAGGTACCCATTCATAGATTTTGACTCTAATCCCGATCATGGGATGATTCCAAGATGGTTAGATCAGATAAGCTGTTAATGAGATCCTCAATGATCTAAATTAAAACCTTCTTTTCTTTATGAATATGTGAGTGTTGGGCTTGATTTGAAAGATGGTTGTTCTTATCTCAAAGCTTACACATCAAAACCATGGAACACCTTGTATCATCCCTCAGCTCAGGTCAGACCGGCCGCGGGTAGATCAGGTTTGATCTGGTTTGTACTTTGTAACCTATCCTTGGTAAGGTTTAAGCTCACCTGTTACTAGAAAATCCTATGAGAAAATTTCATTTGAGAAGGTGAAGCGACTAGTGATCAATATTTGAATGCATTAAGACTAGGCATAGTAGTCTAATGTAGAATTCAAACAAATGAAATACAGATCATATCAATACATAGGATGAATGCAGATAAACAATGTAGCTGGGATAAACATCATATTGTACAAATTTTCTGAACCCCGTATTTCTTCTAAAGAATCTCCTTCTTACAAAAACAGCAAGAGAAATAATGGAGGTAGTTGCTAGGAAGCCTCTGCCGATCTTCGTTTGAAACGACTTCCAATTTTTCACTGCATGCCTTATGGACTAAGGAACTGAGACAAAACTAGGTGGCTCCATATCACATTGTATCTACATAATAAAGGAACTCAATGGAAAAGATCTCCAACTGGACCTCAGAGGTACTGTACACAGTGGTTGGAAATCGAATCTCTGATTGATGTTCCCTTACCCGGCCTTAAGATTATGCTTGAGTTTTGACAAATAATTGCTGTCCCGAATTTTCTACATCAAGTGTATCTCTAGCAATTACATTTAAGTACCTGGATAAGAAATTAATATAATTATGAAATTTGTTCCACCGGATCAAGTGTATGTATATGATTGGTAAAGAGAAGCTCGAGACGAAGTTTGGGACAAACAAATATCTATCCTGCTAAGTTGGTGCTGAAGCAGAGGATTTTCTCATGAATTTACCTTGCCATCAAATCATCAAATTGGTGGTGCTTTGGAAATCTCTACCAAAAGTTTATGGAGGCCTTGAGGCTTTGAGAAAAAAGGAGAGTGATCAGCACCTTTAAGCCGGAATACACTTTCTGGAGGGCTTGCATTGATCATACCCTCTTGTACTGATATTGGTAGAGCATTATCGTCTAAAGTTTCTATGTAAAATCGCCTGACTGATCCATACTTTGTATCTGAAAGAGAGAGTTTTTCCAGTACTGGCGCAAAAGGGATTGGCCTCATTGAGACAGATGCTAGAGCAACATCCTGAACCAATAGAAAGGTAGCCATAGGGGAGGGAAAAAAGAAAAAAGGTATAAGCATCGGTATCAAGATACAGTGTAGACAAGACAGCTATGTGCAGCAGAGAAAGTGACAGAAGCAATAGCACAAGGAGGTCCCAACACAAGACATACTAAATTAACATATAAGGTCCAGCGCTCAAATGATATTTAACACTGACTGAATATGATGGACTACCATGCTAAATCCTATAGTTCTCGCTGAATGATGAATCAAACAGATCATTACTTATTTCTTAGCCACAAACAAATTATTCATTTAGCCATGCTTTTTTGTTCTCATTATAAAACTATAATTCAGCAGCATTAAGATTCTGCATGTTAGATATGGGAAAGGGAATTTCATGATATTTCATATTAGAGATATGTCAAAGAAGTCTGCTTTCTTTCACACATGCCAATATACAATCCTTAAGTACATTAACATAATGTTAATCTGGATTATGCTATTTTATTAATGTTGGGTATAAAGGCTGAAAGTACTGAGGAAAATGCTGTGCCAGAATGATTGCAGAAAAAATACCAAAGCTTTTAGAATCTCCAAATGACCAAAAGGTACCTTGGCAGGACTTTGATTGAACAGTAGCTCTCGAAGCAGTGATTTGTCAAAATCAATAGCAGTTGGAGGATGATCCTTGCCATTGGCATACAAAAAGACTTGAGCCTGTCGCATTAGATCATCTGAACCGGCCTGAAAACAGAATTTAAGCTTAAACAAGGAAAATTGAGCACACAATATATCAACCATACAAGAAATTGTATCAACCATACAAGAAATTGACATCATCATTAGCAATATTGATGCAGATATTAAGTGTTTAACAATCATGGAGTATCAGATTCTTTTAATTATCCATGCATGGAGTAAAGGAAGGAACCTATTGTTAGTATCCCAATACTTGATGGTATTGAAGCTATTAAGGGCATTTGATAATCATTAATGTATGTCAAGTTTTTCAAAGATTAATATGCAGGAGACATGCATTATTAAAATTTCTTGATGAAAAAGTGCAAATTGCAACTTTACCCCTACAACTAGCCATTGGGTGTGGCTATGGACTAAATTTTCATAACGTGGTTTTATCTCTTCAGCACTATTGAAAAGTTGCTTATTACAAGTCAGCAGTTTTCATGAGCTATGGATGTCATATGCCCAATCAATTTCAGGGTCATGATGCAATTATACTGAAAATCAGCCGTAATGCATGTGAACAACACAACTAGTTTTGAACAATGTCACATGATTGGAATTTGATTGATCCTAGGTTCTATATATATAAAAAGACAAACCTGTCCTGAAAATATGTCAAGAGTATTCTGTCCATTGGTCAACATGGCAGCAGCAACAAACACAGCTTTGGAAATTTTAGAAGGGAACAATTCCATTGCATAGGATATACAGGCACCTCCAAAATCATGCCCTACAAGAATCACCTGCATGAATACTCAAAGGCGATGGAGTAAGAAAATTCCCAGATATCACTAAGAAAAACTTTTATAAGCCTTGCAGAAGCATATTGTTCATGCACAACATTGAATTCAAGCATAGGTAAAGAAAACAACTTCTGGATCTGTCCCTCTTTTGGCATTAATATATTCATTGTTATCACCAAACAAATCATTAATTCTTCACATTCCAATTTGGTTTTTCCTACATAAATGTCGAAACTGTTGGGCTGCAAAAAACACATCCAATATGAACAGCTTAGTTGCTTTCAGTAGCATGATACTCTTATCAACTAAATGGAAGTATGTCTATAATGAAAATCATTTAGAACCATGCCCAGGCATTTACAATTTATTTTCACACCCAGAAACTTCGGTCATTGATGGAGATATGCACCTTCGATTTCAACAATTTTATTACTAAAATTAGGAAGCATCTACTGCAAGTTCACTTACTGACAGCAAATTAAAGGGTGTGCAATAAGTAAAGAAACAGACCTTTTCTCCTTCGGGTAGCTTTTCGAAGAAGTCAATAAGTGGCTTTACATATTGTGATAGACTAGTGATGCCATTTGAGTCGAATGAGTGAATCCCTGCACCAGTTAAGTCTACTGCAGTAACTTTGAAACCACTATCTTCCAGGTGGGCTATAGTTTTGTACCAACACCAAGCACCAAAACCACCTCCATGTACAAGAACAAAATGATTTGTTTCTAGGCCATCAATTTTGACATCCTAAAATAGGGGGGAAATTTGTTAAGAGGCTAAAGCACATGGAGTTAACATAAATGAAGGTCCAGGGTAAAATCATTTGCTATGTAAAATAGTGCATCAATGGCATAGTTTAGATATAAGAAAGATTTTAGTTGAGGTCATACCATGGACTTATAAATGTGGCCACAAGCAAGAAACCACCTCGAGTCTAATCGAGAGTTTCTATTAATAGCCATAAGAAACTATGTCAAAACATGATGATAAACTCTAGAATCGATCCATCCGATTATTGTTAATAAATTTAGTATAGCATGGCAACAAACAACAAACAAACTTGTGTCTAACCCAGAGTTTCTATTTATAGTCATATTTGAATAGGTCAGAACAATGCAATAAACTCTTCAATCAACCCGATTCAAAGTTTCATTAAATTTTAATAACAAATTTATGCTACATCATCTTTGAAACCGATCCACTAATTGCACCATCAATTTTCAGCCAACTTTTGCAAGCACGGCCATTCCTATCAAGGACCAAGTAATAAATATTAAATATAACCAACAACAGTGACGCCCATGTCCATAATTTGGGACAATAGCTACCATATTAATTAGGAGGAACCGTCCTTACATAAAGTCCTTTTCAAATAAGTACTTGAAAATGGAAACACTTTCCACCAGGATTTAAACACATAAGAGAACTGGACCACGTCATTTCATTCAACAGAGTAAAATTATATCCATCAAATAAGTTAACACAAGAAAATTGACAGAGAATACAATTTCTCCTAGCCAAAAAAAAAAAAAAAAAAAGGAAGAAGATATCCACCGACTAGCTTATAAAACAAATTCCACTAGAGGATAACGTAATTCGGCTTAAGGGAAGAAAATCCTAGTTAATATGGAAGCCCCAGTTTCCTACTTATAAAAAACTAGTGACAAGTAAATCGAGAGTAGGTAGACCCTTACTCGAACCACCTACTGAAATTGATAATCCAATTAGCAGCAGCATACTAGGAACATAACAAGGAAAATGATCACATCAGATGTTTCAACAATAAATAAAGAACACAAGCTGCAATAAAAGAAATTCGATTAAAGCAATTAAGAACATATAAACATACATTATTTCATTATCGATCGATCAATCATCATACGTCAAAATCTGAACACCGGTCAAGACCTTACATGGTTAAACTGACACGAAAGTCGACACGAAATAAATCTCGAATCTTATCAAACACCATTCAAAATCAATACAAACTTAAGAGAATATGAAAACCCCATTTGACAACTCAGGAAAAAAAGTGAGAATTTTTCAGAAAGTTTACCTGGTTAAGCAACTGGTGAGGCTTCAAGAGAGGGTCAGTAAGCGACCTAGCTCTAG
This sequence comes from Combretum micranthum, assembly GCA_024138025.1. Lineage (NCBI taxonomy): Eukaryota > Viridiplantae > Streptophyta > Magnoliopsida > Myrtales > Combretaceae > Combretum > Combretum micranthum. Next base: position 516,919 of record JAMXBD010000460.1, read on the forward strand.
AACTAGAACTCCTAGGCAGAGAAGAAGCAGCAGAAGAAGAAGAAGACTGCTTCTTGCCGGTATATCTTAAAGAAGTAGATCGATCAAAAGGCATGGAAGAACCGTTGTGATGATGATGATGATGATGTTGAAACAGGATAGCAGCCGCGAGAGCTTGTTCTCGAATCAAAGCATCATCCAGTTTTTTACCATTGTTATTCCGGGACGACGATCGTGATCGGCTCCAACGGTTCGATTGCGAGTTCGGATTATTTATCGGGTTAGAGAGTCGTCTCGAAGTGATCGTGTGTTTCTTCTTCACCGTTTTGGGGGAGAAGAAACAGGTGCATAGGTTGCCCATTGTTGCATGCACCTGGACAGCAACACTAGGAATATGAAATGTTATATAATGATGTGTAAAGTATACTGTGTTCTGTTACGTTATTCTACGGTTCAGTCGACCGGACGGTAACGCGGGATGGATGAGAAAAAGGTAGAAAAGTTAGGGGACGGTTGAGTTAGGAAGCAGGTTTCAGGTGAAGGTTGGGAGGAATGAGGAGGGAATAAGAGGATGGCTTTCCTTTTTTAAAAGGTCAAAGTGTGAGTCTTATTTTTTCCCTTCTGTTTCATGATTTTCTTTTGCAGTCGTGGACCCCTTTAAGACCTTATTTATATTTCTACCTACTTAAGGATTGGTTAAAAAAAAAAAAAAAGAAGAAGAAAGAAAGAAATAAAGAAAAAGAGTTTCAATCTATAATTTTGGATTTTTTAATAAATTGATGATCTAATTTTTCTTTTATAAATATACCATGTCCTTTCATAATTTATATTTATATCCTTGAAGTAATATGAATTTATTATTATATCATTTTAAAGATAATAGAGATTGCGAATTTGATATTTAATTTAACATAACATTTATGTTGAATTAAATAAAAAAAACTTGATTAATTATGGTCTTTTGCAATTGCAAAATCTAGGTAGAAAGCCATTGACATTATAACTTAATAGAATTACTTTGATCTTTCAAATGAAAAGTGGCAAGTTCAAATCCCTATTACTCATTGTAACGAAAAAAATCTAGATACAATGTATTTATGTTTTTTCCAATATAAACAATCTAAAGGTTAATAATGATTTTAATATTATATATTTCTCTTATAATGTACTTGAGTACAATTAGTTGCAAGAATTCATATATTGTTTGATAGTGTAACTTGAATAGATTGTTAACACACATAGACAGTTACTAGGATAAGATAGAGAATAGTTCTTGTATAAATATAATAGAAATATTACTCTTTTGTACCAGTTTTTTCCCACTTTTTATTGGGAAAGAAATAGTGGAAGGGCTAAATTTATATTGTAATAAAATTTATATTTTTTAGCGTATAAAAGTGTTTAAATTTATTTGGTATATACATTGAGTAAGATATATAAATATATTGAAGTGTGCATTTTATGGCCTGATTTTTAGACTGAAGATTTGAAGATCTCGTCACGTTATTGTTAAAAGATAATCTATATGCCACCTATCACCTATGTCGTGTAAGAACTTTGCCCAAAAAAAAAAAAAAAAAAAAAAAGAAGAAACAAAAAGCTTGGTTTGGTAAGAATCGTGTCATATAGCATTGGAACTTCTACGGTTGCAGTTAGAATAAATATCGTAATTAATATATTAACTATCTATGATGATGATGATTAGATATAAATATGAATTGTTAAATAATTAATGAGATCAGTATGATGAAAAAAAAGTTCTTTATTTAACGTGAAACTCGATAGCTTAGAATGTATTTCTTGCAATAGGAAAGATCCTAAATGTCAATGGACCTGAGTAATTGTTAGGAAACCTCAATGTTACAACATCTGATTGTACTATAACAACCAACACAATCCATTTACTCAAGAAAGAAAAACATTATTAATTATCTTAGGCATAGACCCAACATTTGATACCACACACATATGTTTATTATGCAATCTAACTTTACCTACATTACTAATTTAATTTGAGCCTCCAACCATTTTCTATTTTTAAATTACAATTATGTACATGTTTATAGGTTCAAAATGGATCTCTCATGTGATAAATGTGAAAAGTAATCTGAAATCCAGTTCTTTTTCTCATACCATTAAATGCTAATAATAACCAACATATTTTGACCCAACATTGCTACGTTAGCAACAATATTACCCCCCATCAACCGGTTTCTTTCCATCAAATTATAGGACTCTACTCTTGCGTGCTCATACCATTTGAAATCACAAAGATAACTCCTCTGCCTCCAGATCTCCTCCTAAAAATTTTGCTATCGTTGGAGTGTTGATCTTAGCAATTTAATTGATTGAAAGCTCACTGCTTTAAGATTCCATTATTCAATTTAACTAATTCTTGATCAAAAGATTGTTCCTTTATCTTTATTTTTTCCATCGATTATGGTATCCTTGAATTACAATATAGCAAGCATATAAAATTATTGTGTGGTCTCTAGTCTTCACTTTTATAACTAGAATTTTAATGTAAGCATAAACTTAATTTTGAAGAGCTGGGATTGAAGAATCAACTCAATCTATAATGATATCATTTCAATGAATTTTGAAGCCAGAAGATCATCAATTTAGGCCATTTACATGTGACTCTAGATAACCAAGTGAGGCTAAGTAAAAATGAAGGAGACCAACCTAGATTTGGGTAACCGAACATGGTAGAGTTGACCAAAATAAGGCTAATTCAATTGATCTGAAACACAAAGGTGGTCCATTGGCTGAACCTCATAAAGGTATCCTAAACTAAAGTTTCAAGTTATAAATATTAGATTTTCTTTAAATTTCTTAATTTATTTAGTTTCTTATTACATAGATATTTATATTTTTCATATATATTATATTTATTACCTCATTTCCTTGGTTTAATATGCTAATAATTAGTTTCCTTTGAATGAAATCCTCCCTAAAAAAATTTTAAGCTCATAAAAAAGATAAGAATTGTAATCAAATAAAATGAAGTTAAGTTGAATCAAATTATGGCATTACTAAGAGTTGAGTGTCACTTGTATTTTTCAAAACACATCAAGAGTTTTATTTTTTATAGTGTTCAAATTTATAGCAAGGTCTTGATTCTTGTTCTTGGTTTTCCATAATTAATGATCAGGGGTATTCAATTATTTCAATAGGTTCCATGTTACTCCATTAGACATGAAGTTCGAAATATACTTTCTTAAGAATAGCTCATCACTTATCTAAGACAAATATAAATTTTACTTTTAACACTAGCTCTCTCACAAAGGATTTGGTCATATGTAATTCATACATATTTGGTTTTTTATTTTTTTTTCCTAATTCCTGCATTAGTTTTCTTGCTAATATCTCCCATAAACCACTATTAGCTAGACTTAGCTAGATTGTCAATAGGATCATCTATTTTTTAGGATAAAAATCTTCAACTTTCTCATATCATATATTGTGGCCATCTCTTTTAGCATGTGGATTAATCCTCTTTATACCAATGTGTCGTGCTGGAATCTAGTTTTTGTGGTTGTTAGTCATGCAACACATAACACAAATAAAGTTCATATGGAATCATTGATAAAAACCGAATCAAGTCATTATAGAATAATTACATACCACTAAATTCTAATATTAAGGCTTAAGATTTCTTATTCTCTCGCTTGGTCCACTTAATATACATAAAGTTATATAGATCTATTCTAATTCACACCATAATAGGGATATGCAAATAAATAAATAATTTGGTTTGAAAGCTTAACTGAGCCAATAATAAATGTGGTTATTTTTTCCCATTTGAATTGAACCAAAATGAATAAATTGAGCCAAACCAAACTAAACAAATCAAAATTATTTCTTTTAAGAAATGATTTTTTAATTGTGATTGAACTTTTTTATCTTAACAAAGTATTATAATAAATTTAATTTTTATATATGGAAATACACTTGCATTTGACCTTTATGATCACAAATTATTAGATTATATGCATAGTTTGGCTTATCATATACTGAATTCATTAAAAAAATAGTTATCATGACATTTTTGAAATTCTATAATCATATGATACCATCTTTGCCGACATTTTACATAGTGCCGGTGCATGATAACTTTTTACTTTTTAGGATTTAGTATCCTTATAATATAAGCTTGCATGCTATGCATTTAACTTTGCTGACATTATAAAATATGGTTTAATACTTCAATTGAAATAAATTGAATTTTTATGATTTCAAAATAATTACAATCCAAATCATACGGTTTTATTCAAGATAGTAAATAAACCAATTTGTTTTTAATACTTTTTTCTATTTGATGGAAAACCATATTGAAATCTAGCTATATCTAACCCTATATAACTAAAGAATAACTTAAATGTAAAGAAAATATAAAGAAAAAAAAATTCCAAAAATACAATAATCTTAAATTTAATCCTTCCTCCATACCTTAATATTTTTCATTAACAGAATCTCGAAGAAATTCAATATATAAACTTAATAGAAGGGACAAACACAATACCACACTTTCTTTTAAAAATTTTTGAACTTTATTATTAGTATTTATACTTTTCTCGGGACTTATAATTTTTTTCTCAATTTATATGTCCTGGCGTGATCCTATTAGTCTGTAACCAGCCCAAATTGTAAATGCACAAGTACTAATTTTTCAAACCTGTGGGGTTAGGGTTGGTGCCAAGTCAAGGTACAACAGCTCACGGACCAATTTAAGACCTATAAATCAACCTTTTCCAATTTTATTTATAAAAACTAAAAAAAATTAAAACAATAAATTTTAATTTTAAATAAGATAAATTTAAAATTTATAATAAAAATTGGGTCAAATAGTATTATGATCTTTAGCTCATCATATTAAAGAAATGTTTATAATATATATTTATTTATACATAAATACATATATCTTTTGTTGTAGTGTTAACAATGTTGGGACTATAAAATACTTTAGAGATTAAAAAAAGATTACAAAAAAAAAAAGTCTCATATCAGTTAGAAAAAAAAAAAAAGAATTTGCTTTTGGTTTTAATGTTGTAATTACATAATAAATTTCCACTGTTGACATGGGAAATAGTTTAAAATTAATTAATTATTTATTTTGTTCATTATAATAAGAAACGAGGGATTAAACTTGATTCATCCTCCACTAGAAAACTAATGTTGATACCATTATGATACAAGGTTAGGGTTGTAAATGAATTGAGTTGAGTTGAACTTTTAAAAGCCCAGGCTCGACTCGTTTGTAAAGTATTGAGCTCAAGTTTGAGTTGAGTTTTTTTATTATGCCTAAAACTAGGCTCGAGCTTGACTTGTTTTAATAAACGAGATTTTTCTTGAATTCAAACTCATCTCGTTTAAATTAATGAGCTTCCTTATTGAGCCCAAATTGGAGTAGCTCACAAGCTTTAAAGGCAACCTAATATATAATAAACTAACATACTAATTAAATATACTAGTAAGCAGATGAGTGGATAATGAATAAATATTAACGTATATATATTATTTAAAAATTAGTTTTTTATTTTAATAAACAAGTTTATTCATTGAGTCTGCTTTTGAGCCTATATTGAAGCTTGATCTTAGTTCATTTAGATAATTAAACTTTAGCTGAGGTTCAAATTCAAGCCAAGTTCAATTATAAACAAGTGATGTCACGCCTCAAAGGGTACCCTAAACGTGGCAGTCCGCCGTACACAATATTAAAGCCTAAGAATGACCACCTCAGTCACGCGAAGGCTTCTATACTATGTACAAGGCGTCTAACACATAAAGGAGACAAATCGGAATGATACATTTTATGTTGATACAATTGAGTAACAATGTAAAGGAAATACAATCCACTATACTCCAAATACAAAACACTATACTTCAAAATACAGTTCATCAAACTTCAATTACATTCATCCCAAGACTTCACTACATAAAACTATTACAAGGCAAATCGTAAAGCTTAGCCAAAAACTTCAAGCATTCTTATATCTTGCCGGAATCCCGAAGTCATTCTCGACTTCAACCATCTTGGTCCCCACTTAGCATTCTTGGAATAACCTGCTCATTTAAACAACTATTGGGGTATAAGCTACACTAGCTTAGTGAGAATTCCCTTAATTCCGTACCATAACAAACAAGTTATTAATCAATCATATGCTATGCATGAACAAACACGTGAGCAAGCAATTATGCATGGGTAACCGGAACCCACACACAGAACGGATTTACGCCCTCCGTATCTTGGGTTAGGAATGGTATTGAGTCTACACGACTGCTAGTCCCCAAGCCCTGGCTCTTAGCACTCGACTCGGCTAGGCTCATCCAAGGATGCATCCACATGCGCCTTAGTACCCTAGAATGAGCTCTGGCACCGGGCTCGTTATTCAAACGAGGCTCGGACCATACCGATCGACCTGCGTAGGAGTAGCACGCTACCAAATGCAATATGTCTGATGCGATGCATGATCAATTTACTTTTTGCTTAGGTCAAAATATTTATACATTCTTTAGAGTGACCAGGCAATCATACACATAAATAATATGAACCTGCAGTTATCCAATCAAATCGTGGTTTCGATATGCTTTAGTATTCCTTGGCATACATTCATCACAGTCTCATCATATCCCATCCCCATTCATATCGATTTTTATCTTGTTCCTAAAATTCTAATGCGACTAATTACAAGCACAATCAAGGTAACAAAACAAGGAGAAAACTCACTCGGCCATTGGATCACCGGTCTTCTAGTAATAATAATCCGGTGGTAGGGAATCGTCGAACTCGGGATAACCTAAAAAGGAAGAAATACTCTAATCAGTATTTCAACTCAAACTAATCCAACGACTTCATACGAACTTATCAAATTCGTAATTCGCGTCCTAAGCGGGAATTCCAACTTAAAACGGCCATAACTTGGTCATTTTAACTCGGAATCTCGCAAATTTTATATCGATTTCTATCTACTTCGGAAGAGCTTTCTAAATACGAAGTTTAAATCAAGTTTTGAAAATATCTAAGCCTCGGAAACGAGGGATCAGATCTGTACAGCGGTAACATAGATTCCGAAAATGCGGTTTTCATGAATGCACTTGAGATTCCTAAGTAAAATGAAACTAAATGCAATGGTAATGATTTTCCCTATCATGAATGTCATGATATGAACTCTAATGAGCCTAAGTTCTTATAACTCTTTAGATTTAAAGAATTTACATAAACTTTTCTTAGAAAACCATTTCATATTAATGTTTAACAAGTGAGTTTACTACACTTAGTCACACCTACATATTACAAGGATTTTCTTTTAGGAAAACTCTATTTTGCTTAAAGAATTTTGACCCTCATATTAGTTATATCCTAAGGCCTTTATTTCTTAAATAAAATCTTCATTTATAAACTTTTAAGTGGGTCTTTACTAGGGGTTTCCAAAAATCCGAATTTAGAAAATTCCATTTCAAGTTGATTCCTTTAGAAAAATAATTTTATACTCAAAACTTTAAGTATTTATTATACTATACCTAAGGACTTCATTTATTTAAGAAAATACCATTTTTGAAGTTGGAAAAATAGTGTTTTCTAACCATACATCCATTATTACGAATTTTCTATATGACTTTTAGTCAAAACTTCTATTGGACTTCATTTCTTGTTTCCAACATTTTCTTTAGAAAAATCTCATTTAGACTCATGAAAAATACTACCAAACATTATCTATTACCCATAGGCTTCATTTCTCTTGTAAAATACATGTTTAGAAGTTGATAAAAGTGTTTTTAACCTAGGTTTCTAAAGTCATCCGAATTTACACAAGTTCTATTTTGAAAAGTGTTTTCCTTTTTGACTTTATTAACTTATCTAACCATAGATCTATACTAGGAAGGTTATTTACTAAAGACAAAAGCATTAAAGACTATTAATGCACATAAACACAAAATAATGATGAGATCTTAAATGCCTACATGAATGAGTAGTAAAATGGTAGATCTACTTATATAAATGCTTAAATAGGTTTTGAAAACATAAAAACTATATTTTTATAAAAGATCTTTTGTTCAAAAACTTTTTGATGGAGAAACATAAAGCTTTTGGCATGAAAGCTCCTTTAAATGGTAGATCTACTTTGTAATGGTTCGGTATTCTTGTTTTGATCTTTGTTGACCCTAGCAAAAGCTCATGGGGTCCTTTGGTTGGAAATATCCAAGAATCACTTAGCCATAACAAAGATCTAAAGGTGGAAGGAGTAAAAGCTTACTTACTTGAAGTAAATGGAGATGAAGAAGAAATGGAAGTTGTGTGTGTGTGTGTGGGGCTTAAAGTTTCGGCCAAAGGGGAAATGGGGAGAGAAAAGAGAGCTTTTTGAGAGTTTTTCACTTTCAAAGTTGAGAATGAAAGAATGAAGAGAGAGAGAGAAAAAGTAGTATATATAAGTTGGAATTAGGTTAAATGAAGTTAGTTTAAAAGAAAAAAAATTTGCAAAATGGACATGGGGAGGGGGGCCATGTCACGTCGGTCTTGTAGCTTGTAGGGAAGAAGAAGTTTGAAAATTTTGCTTTATTTTGATTGATTTAACTTGATATGTAATTGTCATAAAAAGTAAGAAAAGATAAGGGACAAAATGTGTAGAGAAAGAGGGTGATTTGAGTGATGGTAAGAGTTGAAAGTGTAGAGTGTGCTAATAGGTAGATAGGTGTATAGGTGTACTTTTTGAATAGTAGTGAATAGTTGACAAGACAATTTAATTTCCGGTAGTAAGGAAATACGAATAAAAAGGCTATAACTGTATTTTTCGTAAGCCGAAAATTATGAAAAATATATTTTTGAAATCCTTATTTTATTTCGATTCAAATGAGTATTCATAAGAAATTTTTGAAATTCTAGTTCCGGGGCAGCTTTTTCTATAATGGGTCTCGGGATGACCCGGAATTGAAATTTTCTCAAAATCTGATCTTTTCTTGGTTTGAAATATAATCAAGAACTATATTCAAAATTAATTTTGCTTATAAAAGTTTCTTATTTGGAAATGAGGAAAAGCCGGAATTTAGGGTTTCTAAGTCTTTCTCACAAAGCTTTGAACTAAACCGGTTTAGGGTTTCATTTTCTGGTTTTCGAAGTTTACTTGATTACTAGGAAATCCGGGTATACATTATAAAAATAATAAAATTGTGTAATGAAATAAAATGAATAGTGCAAAAGAATAATCAATTACCGGTAGAAATGAAAATACGGTAAAAAGGTTATAACTGTAACTTTTATAACCCGAAAAATTATATAACTGATATATTTAGAAATCTCGTGGAATTACGAGTCTAACGGTACTAATGGTATATTTTTGATATCTCGAGCCCGGGATACGCTTTTCGAAGTCTATCCGAACGGGTTCGAAATAGGTCAAAAATTTACCAATCTGTAATTATAACGAACTTATTATTCTATGTATTTAAACTACTCTCGGCCTCTAGGTTAGGGGTACTAGATTGCCGGACTTACACTATTGTATTCCGGTTAGGGTTTCGGATGATTTTCCGGTTTAGATATTGCCAAATTGGAAACTGATTTTCTGTTTATACAACGTATTTAGTTTGAGAAATTTATTTTAAATTTTATTTTTATAAGTATTTAATATCTCTACTGCTTTCGGAAATCTTGAATTGAATTATTATATCCGAGTTATATCGGTAATGGTTACCGGATATGATTTTCTTGAGTTTGAGTCAATATCGATTTTTGGAATGATTTTGGGGAAATATTGATTTTTATAATTTGCTTTGAAAAAGGATCTTCATAGTGTTTTGTTTTCGAATTTATTTTGCTTCGATTTAAGGTTTTATGAACAATTGGTTAACTTAAGGATTATTAATTTGTTATCGTTTCTTGAATTCTTCCTTCTTAAGATTACGAGATTTCAATTTCTAACTCGTTCTATGATTCTTGGAGTTTGATTTGATCGTTAGGGCTTTATTGTGATTTCCGTCTCTTAGGATTATTAGTCTGGTCGTTTGGGGAATTTCCAAAGTCTATATTTTATTATTGGCAGATAAAGTTTTCTTAATCGTGCCAAAGCCTAGTTATGGAATTGGCCTTTGGTGATTTCCTGATCCTTCAAATTGTCAGATGATTAACTTGCTTTTTAGCAAATTATCACTGTGTTTTATTTTTATCCCGATTTTTATGAATTATAGATTAGGTAAGAGTTTATCTTACGTAATGGTTTTTGGACTTAAGGACTTTTGTAGTCCTTATTTTATTTTTAGATTTTCTCAAGATAATGAATTCTTACTTTCGTTTATATTTAAGCGTTCATAGTTCGGTTTTAATTTGGAGTGATTTTTAGGGTTTAGTTTCATAGTTCATCCTGGATTTATTTACTGAAATTTTCCGAGGCTTACAAGTGAGTTCGAGTAGACTACAAAAGTAGTTCGGTACATTTGCAATCTTATACAAGGCCAATAGCATTGCATTTTACTTTATTTTTCGACTTCAATTTGTTTTTTATCTTCTTTTCGTTTTTCTTTTCTTTCTTTGAGGAGGTCTTGGTAAACCCACGAGTGGTTCCTACCTTTAAACCAGTGACCACAAGTCAGGTTTCAGTTCCATCAGTATGACGCGCTGGGCCAATTCACTATCCTAGCATTTCCGTGTCTAGGTTTGTATAAGTTATTAATTAATATTATATACTTATGAGAATGGTCATTCATGGTGTAAATATCGCAAAATTTAAAATTTTTGCAAGATAGGTAATTGGATATTTGAATTTTAATATCGATTAACTTAATATTTAAAAAAAATTTGTAAATATTAATGGTATTTTTGTTAAATAGACTAACACTATTATCTTATGTAGTATTTTTAACTAATACGATAAAGGTTTTATTGATGTACACGAAAATTTTTTTTATATATCAAGTTAACTAATTTTAAAATATCAATTTTCAAATTTATTTGCCTAATTACATTATCATATGTTATCTACCGTTCACCACATTTATTCTTTAACAAGTAAAAAATATATAAAAAAAAGAGAAAAAAGGAAGGAAATAAAGATTAGTTTAATCAACAAAGGCCCAACCTCGTGCGATATTTTGGATATTTAGGACCACAACAGCATTTAAATAACAATTTAGCTCCAATTTATGAATTAATTAGTTAAATTAGGACAAATGCGACCGTACTTCTGCTACTGAGCAGTAATTTTCACCCTAAAAAGTGAACACTGTAGCTTAGCTCAAAGTCAAATTATAGGCTGTAGGCTGAATCGAACCTCACGGAATCTGTTTTACCTGAACCTACGATGCCTATTTTTAGGCGCCAGAAGATGGTTCAAGGTAACAAATCCACATGTGAAAAGTCATCATTTTTCAAATCATATGTGACATAACTTTTCACGGTTTATTATATTATTATTTTTGTATTAAATTTTACAATGTTAATCACATATTATATAAATAAATAAGTATATAGAAAAATAAAAAGTTCTCTAGATTTAATACCGTAGACCATCTATTAAAACGTTAAACTAATTATTTTATTGATATGGGAACACCCTTTGGCCAAAATGTTTAGGGATTTGGTATATAATTATTAGAATAATTTAGCAACATTTAGCTTAATAGACTCAAAATAGAAAATAATAGATATGTTCATTTACTCTTTATCATTTCTCATGCTAGGCTTGTTTACTCAACATTGTAGCTACCATGCTACTAGCCTTTTAGATATTAAGATGCCCTGAAACAGGTCGGTTATTGCTCATTCCTTAATAATCAACATGGTTTCACAAATGCTATGATGCTCATATTTTATAAATACTTAAGTACGTCACTTTATTTGAAACTTTTATAAACTTTTTAGCTCAAGTGATGATACATTGGATAAAGTTGCAAGTGGTGTAGGGATGAGTATGGTGTGTTGGAACTCAGCCAATGCTCTATCGAAAGTCATTACTCAACATTGCAAAAGCATGAATGATTTAGTGATTGAAGATATGGCTAAGAGCATAAATGAACCACTTTGGTTCGTAAACTACTTGAATTTGATTTAATTTTTATTTGTGTTTGATTTAAGAATAATTGAATTATATTTTAGCTCGAATCATTCAAATAGTTTATGAAATCAAACTTAAACTTATAGAGGTTACTTATTTCTCTTACCATTTATAATTTTTTTTTTCTGTTTAAATCCAGTGCAAGATCAGTACAACTTTTATGTAACCATATCACTAAACAACCCCACAATTATAAACATCCTCAGTAACTGCGATCTCAGTACAGCAAAAAAAAAAAAAAAAAAAAAAAAAAAAAAAAAAAACCAATGTCACATGCACATTTATGACAAAAACTTTGGCTTTCTTGTTGGTTTCCTTGTATCATTCCGAATTTGCTGATTTGTGGTCCCCTACTAAGCTTTCCATGTTCTCCAAAAGCACCCCAATAGGTTAGTTAATTTTATTACATCTGCATTTGCAAAGATGCTATAATTAGGCCAGATGGATTAGGATACCTTTTTTAACTTTTTGCAGCTTCAGTCCTCTGCTGGAATATTATTATCAGAACATGATAAATAAAAACTGGAAAATTACGTCATTTTCTTTCTTTCTGCTCGAATCTAGAAAGATAATGCTGTAACAGTCTTGAGATTTGGCTCGGAGAAGGAAACTTGGTGGGGTTTCGTAGTTGGACGCTTGGTGATCAGTGGTCTCCTTCCTTCTTCTTGCAGCCTCGAGGAAGGAATATTCCTTTCCCAATTAATGGAAAATTTGTCATGAGCTTGAAATTTCAACCGTGACGGTTAAACCACGTGGTTTGAAATATTAGGCATTTGGATTCAAGTATCACGAGTGTGTCTGCATCCATGGGATTTCTGTAAGTTTCTTAAAATATTATATAAATATTTTATTATAAAGAATATCATAATTTTGTCCCCAAGAAGTTTTAGATTTTATGGATTTTGTATATTTTTTCATTATATATTTGATAAAAATATATATATTTAAAATAACTATAAAAAAAAATGTAAAAAACCTTACTAAAAACCCGAAAAAGTTGAAAAACCCCATTTATTATTAAAGCATCTCTAATGGGGGTTATTTGCATGGGTCCCTCAACTAGTGAGGTCCTTAGCAATGGGAAAATGTTGTTTAATTTTTTGAGTTCCTCTTAACAAGATCCAAAAATGTAAGGTTTTTTACATCTTATTATATATATATATATATTTTCATATTGTTAAGTGTATAACATAAAAGTTTATGGAACCTATAAAGTCTTCAAAAAAAAAAAAATGAATGACCTAGTATAAAAAATTTTAAGAATAAAATGACGAGGTTCTTAGAAAATGAAGATCTTTTAAACATTTATATAGCACTTTAAGAATTTCATAGAGATCCTACGTGATGTAAATGCATAATAACCTGTGTCAAGCATCTTCAATGGGGATGCTTTGAAGACGAAAGAGAAGGAGAAACTTCTATGAATATTACATATTATATATATATAATATAAATGGTAGATTTATACTAATAATATTTTAATATATGATGGTAAATATAGATAGAAGCTGTTTAAAGAAAACCTATTATTGCTATTAGATGTTGAAATATTTTTAAAAATTACTTCCTATTCTATATTCATGTGGCATGTAAAATTTTATGAAATTCTTCTATCCGGAGAAAATACTACTTTCTTTGTGAGTTTTCAAAGTGGGTATGAATTATGCTCCTCACGCAACCATAGGACAAATAGTTAAAAAAAAAAAAAGAAAAACCTCAAAATTCAAAAGCTACGAATACTTTGGTCCATTTTAATTAGAATCAAATAATTGACAAATGATGAGCCTAATTATTTTTTCACTTGTGCTTATCTTATATGAATCTATTTTGCATCTACTTGTAATTACGTGAAGTCCGATGTTTAAAATAAATATTTTATTTGTATCTTATTTATAATTATAATGATGGTTGTAGTTGAGATGTGTGAATTACGATACAAAATTTCTTTTGTACTTTTAGGAGAAAAAGTTTAAGAAAATAGATTTTATATATTGGAAAAGGAAATTTAGTTAGTATATATTTAATTTTTAATTTTTTTTTCAAACACATGATTTGAGTATATACTAAAAAGATACTGTAAAAAAAAATGAAAAAAAATTCGATAAACTTACAAATCTATAGCCATACTATTTTAAGAAAGTAGGTGGGAAGATTCCTTTTTTTGTTTTCTTTTCTTCCCTTTCTTAAATGATGGTTGGTCATTTTAATATGACACGGGACGGGGGTTTTCTAACCTAACAAAACAACGAATGAAAAACCTAATATTCCTTAACAGTCTAGTGTAATGAAGCTTCTTATTCTATGTGGGATTTCCCGCGTACCTGCCCTAAACCTGCCTAGGATTTTGACTTTGCAATTTATAAAATGAAATATAAACCGATCAAGAAAGCCCAATAATATGATTTTGTACATACATTAAATTCAAAATCCACCCTCTTCAAACCCTGAAAATCTTACCTCTCAGTCAAATTGAGATGAAATAAGGAGGTACAGAGCTAACCATACGTTATAAAGGTTATATATTATACTATGGAAGGTGATGAGGTTTATATGTATGTTACCTATACATTTGGATTGAGCTGTTGATCAAATCGAGTAAAAAACTGAATCAAATTGGACCAAAATGTAAATCTCTTGCTTCATGGTTCAATTTTCGGTTTGGTTCATAGAGGATCCAAATAATCGAAAATTTAGTTTGAGGGTTGAGCTAAACCAAATAGCTTGACTAGAATTGAACTTGTTATTCCTATTAGAAAATAAGAGATATCATTAGATTCATTTTTTTAATAAATTGTATGGATTTAAATGTGTCAATGGTTGTATAATAAGACAATCACAATATAATATATGAAGTTTAAAACCATATCTAATAAAGTTATAGAGTTTGATGTGTCAAATTAAATATGAAATTTTGTGTGTGTAGGCATAAGGATTTTGTTATAAAGGCCTTGAGCCTAATTTTATTTGGATTTAATTCTCCAGGCTAATGTGACAGGGTTTAGAGAGCTAGGCCCAGCTTATTCGAATGATCAAGGGAGAATAAACATGGTAGGCTTAGAGTAAGATTTATTGAAATTGGCCCACCCAATTCCAACATTTCTCTAATTGGCTCACATACATTACAAATAAAGGCATAAGTGGGTCTAGGTCCATAAGAGAGCCCACCGTCATATCTACTATGAGAGGGACTCATTCTAGCCGTTAATCATTTGTCTCATCTGACGAACGTCATTGACAGGTAGATCTCTATAAATACCCTTAGTCCCCATCTCATTTAAAAAATTGAGAATCTTGGACAAACGCCGTCATGCTGTCGAATTTCCGCCTTGGTGAATCAAACACTTGATATACTCAAGAACATACACAATCTCATAGTACTTAGTGATGTTGATGCTTTCTAGCTCCCTTACTTATCTCATATGTGCTAGAGCCTACTGAGACTGCCTATCTCCTCCCTATATATAATTCTCTCTTGATTATCCTAGTACGTGTTATTTTCTTAGGTTAAGTATAGCGCGATAGTCACGCAATACGCACATGATTGTTACATTCCAATCCTTACCCTCACAATGTGTAAAAATCAAATATATTTTTTTTTCAATTTTATAATGTGCTAAATTAAAATAATAAAAGTCTATAGATAGGCTGTTAAGTTACGGACACACATAGATAGATATATGTGTGTATATATATAGTCATGGTCCCTAATTCATACGTGTTGCACATATTCTTTTTTGAATCCTATCATTAGAAAAAAAAAAGAAAAAAGATAAAATCTCTTTATGGTCATGTATAGACTTAGATGACTAACCATCAAAATAGGAATTATGTGGCTATTCCATTTGTAGATTGAAGTGCACTTCATTATATTTCTTTTAGTTTGTTTAAGCCGCTCTAATCTTACACATGCGTTATACCTAATTGTTCAGTTTAGAGATCTAAAGCCACTAATCCTACACATGCGTTATTCCTAATTGTTCAGTTTAAAGATTTAAGTCGCTCTAATCCTACACATGCGTTATTCCTAATTGTTCAGTTTAAAGATTTAAAGCATGTCCATTTTTGGGAAATTATATTCTCAATGCTTAATTTAAAACGACACAATGCAATGATTTTTTTATTGATTACAATATTGAATAACGAGACAACATGGAACAACATAAGGAGAAAAAAAATCTAAGTTTTTATTTTTTTATTATATTTAATGTGTTCAGTTTAATATAATACATATTTATCTAAGTTATATGTTATTTGTAATATACAAATATTGCGCTACAATAATGATTACAATTGCTATACTATGTCATTATGTGTCTATATATATTTTACTACACTTTTGAATTATCATCATCTTATCTATTGCATTGTTGCCAACACCATTGCCATCGCACCACTACCACCATCGAAATATCACCAACAATGTTAATTCCTTATAATCAACATATCACTTTTACCATACCATAGCATACATTGGTCTATTGGTAGTATTAATGGTTATGATGGAGCAACTGTCAATATGAGGCAATAATAATAATGGTGATGTATTGTAATGGAGGAGTTCAATGTAGCTACTGTAGTAATCATAACAGTGGTATTGGTGTTGAAGTTGTGACCATTGTGAATTAGTGATGGCAACATAGTGTGGTTATTGGGGTTTAGTGTTGGTAGTAGTGGTCCATGAAGTCCTTAAGGTTGTCAACAATAGCAATTAAATGTAGTGTAGCGGCGATAGTGTGAGTAGTGGTAATGATGTAGTGATGGAACTTGGTGCTAGACTACTAATGTTGGATTAGTGGTGGCAGTGCAATAATGGTGGCAATGGTAGTGGTCACAATGGTTGTGATGAAGGTGACAATAATAGTTGCGATAAGATAGTGGTAGAATGGTGATTCAAAAAAGTGTCGTTTTATATAAAATTGAAAAGATAATCAAATATTTATATTCATTGATAATACCTATTGACTAATTATAATTTTTCGTTCGACTAATTAAAATTTTTGGTTCTAGTAAATTTATGTCAATCACTTTTAATTAAATACACAAGAAATTTTGTTATGCGAAGGTATGGATGAAGTGTTGCAACATTTGCATTAATTATTAGATATAAAATGAAACAACTCTTTGCATCTAGTGTTACATTACGTCTCCATTATTTAAATGACTATAACAATATTTTAAACGATATATTATTTTACATGAATGTAGAAAAATATATATATATATATATATACTCATATCTGGCTACTACGATACATATTTTATATCGACAGTCAAATAATGGTATACAAACTCCTTTTTTTTTTAATTAATTATGATAAATTCTGGCCTAGTTATATATGACATTGAATGTGACTTCGACTTTTAATAAAGAGAATTTGGACAAGTCAAGGCTTTCACATTGCAGTCTGCATGGAGTAGGTAACCTCTACCGACAAGCAATATATGAGGAAACTAAGCGAGGCCGTGTCCCTTTCCGAGAATTCTCGTTTTCAATATGTCCAGCAAACATTTCTCCAAGCTTTCGTATTATTTTCCGTACGTTTTCAGTGCCATTTTTTTTTTTTTTTATGCCAAGTACAAAAAAGGATTCGAATCCGAGATCTCTCACATGAAATCAGAGAAAATTCACAAGACTTCTGATTTTTAGTACCACATGTTTTCTGAACTAATTGTATCACCACTTTAGGGTTTTAGTCAATGTAGAAAACCGAACCAAAGCTAATTTGCTGGGGAAAAAGAGATTAGTTTCTTCAACGATACGAGAGTTAAAGATGAGAAAGTGCTTGATTAAGGTAGAATGTCCGATGCTTTAAATCCACGACAACTTATTATTATTATTTTTTTAACATAATAACAAACAGACACAAATTTAACTTAATAAAATTGGGCTTTATGCTCTCACAACTAGGGTCTTGGTTTCCCCCAATATATGTTAAATTTGGAAACTACTATAAAAGTTAAAAACCTTTCTCATGTGGACAGCTTTAACTCATCTAAATTCAATTTCTTTATTTTTAACGGTCCATCTACTTCGAAGTATTACAGAAGGCATTGAATAAGTATTTCTAAAATATATTATATTACCTTGTTTACTTAGAAAATTGATTAGGAATTCCCATGAATCAGTAGAGGAAGTAATCAAAACCATTTGTAAGTGGACCTTTTTTTTCCCGCTCCATTCCCTCACAACAAAAATATTTTACCCCTTGAATTCCAATTAATAGATAAGGGCATAATGGTAATTTAATTTTATTCCCAATTTGATATTACAAATTAATAAATTAAAGTAAATATTGAAATATATATTATTGATAGTAAAGCTTTGAAGTAACCACTACAATAAATCATTCATTTTCAATTACCGGTAATATTGCTACTAAGGCATGACCTTTATGATATTTGTCAATGTCCAAGTATAAGTAATATCATAAATTAATAATCTCTAAATTTACAAATACAACTAGGACAATTTAGTAAAATATTAATCTATTATTTTTTCCTTGAAATTTAAATTTAGTTGAAATTCATCTCTAACTTTTTCTTATTGCATCCGCAAGCTCTAGTGTCATGTTCTCTAACTAGAACTAAAAATTGTGAAGGTTTGTTGCCCTGGTGAGTATGAGTGCTTTTTTTTCTTTTTCCCCATGTTTGGTTCTAAAGGTCTAAAATCATCCCTCACTTCATTCTCCATAGGATTTTCAGTTACGCTAGCCACAATTTTTTTTAAGCTTTGGACTATTGAACATTCATCATTTTTCGTTTGGGTCATCTAACGGGTGATCATAATCCATTTTATTGCGAAATTTTGATCATTAGTTATTTTCTCAAGCTCATATATGCTTTCTTCAAGAGTTTCTTCATTTAAGTTTCTTGAGGCTACTTTATCTGTCAAACAAATTTTATAATGTCAGATCAATTTACTATTGTCTCTTGTTGAATACTTATCATTGAGTTGAGATTGCAAGTTTGATGGCACATAAAACAATAATGTGTCAATTATTCGAACTCATAGTCTTTCAATTTGTTATAGTAAAATCTTCTACGATAGCGCATCTTAAAAGTTCTTATTATCCCAGTGTCACATGGTTGAATTTTCAGTGTCATGTTAGGTGGTGAATAACAAAAGGAAAAAAACTCAACGTTTCATGGCCATTCAATATTTCTTGGATGGGTTGGACAAATATCTACCACTAACAAAATTCTTCTACGATATGTTTTTTCGTCCAACAACCAATGAACATATTTGCCAAAAAGCACATTAACCATCCATGCTCTTTTGTTGGCATAGTACTGACAATAAAGCTGCTTATATTGACATTTTTGAAGTAATTGGCTTTGCATACTTTCTAATAATCCACAAATGAATTTTTTTTTTTAGTGATTCTCATTACAAATAACAATTATAAGCCTTTCTTTGTCATTTTTTCCCCTTCAATTTACTTTGTTAAAAGAGAATGATTAATTTGTAATCTATAAAATAAGCCAGTTTCATCCATATTAAAAACATCTTTCATAGGGAATTGTCAATCTTTTTCCCTTATGAACTCCAATTTCTTCTTCATGTCTTTTATATCAATAAAACAACTCTCTCTAATGATGAAATAACTTGATACCATGTCTTAACTTAAACTTCTTAAGCCAACCTTGAGAAAGATTGCACACAAAAGGCTATTAAGGGTATATATAAGAGTTTAATTGTCTCACTTGCCTTCTCTAAAATTAGCACCCTAGTTATATTCACACGATCTTGGTATTGGAGAAACTACTTGTAGACAATTTTCTCCATTATGGAAATTATGTTGATTTGTAGCGCTTGGTGTCCTCTCCTTTTTCTAAGCTAGCTAAAAGGTATTCTGATAATCACTTAAGAGTGTATGATGTTGTGCCTTCACTAACTTTCAAATGATATTTTTCATTAAGCCACTACTATAAATCTTTTTGAGTGCACGTGGAATGATCTCTCCTATAATCACATAATGCTATATGTAAGGATGCAACTAGATGAGTCATTATAGAGTACTCGACCTGCTAATAATCCTATGGTGTTTGACCTTACAAGATTATGGGACAGTTTAGTAAAAAAATTTTGTGACCCTATAGGGTTGTGGGTCAGGTTTGGGTCATAATTACGACCCTATAGGGTTAACCCGATCCGCTAAGGTTACTATAAAAAAAAATACAATTTAGATTTTAAAATAAAAAAAACTTAACAAACATTAAGGTTTATCATAACTCATATTACTAAGTTGCTATACGTAAGTGGATCTTTATTAAACTTAAATATAATGGTAGAAGAGCAAGTAATATTACCGTTACCAACCTATTATTAGTGCTGACAATTAAATATTAGATAATATGTCAAATAAATAATTTCCTTATTTGTTAATTGAAATATTTTATCACTTAATATAATATAAAGTGTGTTTTTTTATCAACTAAAATTATTATTAAGCATGTATTTTCTATTTTTTTCAATATTTTGACATTAATGTCTTTTTTTTTTTCAACTAGAAAAATTAAAATGAAATACCACTTGTAAGTCAAAAAGATAAAAGATAGCTTTATAAATTTTATATTACAAAGCTTGGAATAAAAATTTACTTATCTAGAATGATGTTTATATTTGCATTACACTTAATCACATATTTCGATATAGGAAAATAAATGCAAAAGAATCGCATCTTATCCTACGCCAAAATTAAATAAAAGTATATATAAAAAATAAAAAAATTGCAAAAGAAGAAATATGTATGAACATATATAATAACTTTTGATATTACACTACCTTGTTATTACACTTTTTTGAGGGTATCGATATAGAATATGTAATGTGGATTTGATATTACATTATTTTGTTTGTCACTTTGTAAGAACCTCTACACAATAAGAATGAAAAAGGAAAAAAAAAGAGAGAGAGTAAAAATGCAATTAGATCGACGGGGTGGGGAGGGTTAGGACTATGACCCTATAGGAGCAGGTTTGGATATTACATAAAAAATCTATAGGTCACGAGTCAAGTTTGGGCGACCCTATATGGAATCGGGTTGGTTTTGGTCTAATATGACCTCTCTTAAACTTGCCCCGGTTGTATCCTTAGCTATATGTATTTGATTGGTCATGATTGATTTTTGGACTCCTTTTAAATGAGAAGCCATTGTTGGTATGATTGTAAGAATTTTTTCAATGTTGCTTATATAGTATTTGCTTTCATCAATATATGTTGAGTGTATTTAATATTAATATAATAAAGATGCAAGTTACTCGTATTGAACTTTATTTAGTATGAATATTGTTTAAGTATTGAAAACGATGAATGCTATTCATGTATTTATCCTCATAACTATATATGCACAATGAATTTTTCTTTTAACTTAATTCATAAAATATGATATATAAATGTTAGTGACATACAATGATTTTAAGTAATTAAATTTATATTAATTGAATCGAAAAAAGCACTCTTTAAATTAATAGATTATTAATTTATCAATTGATCAATATGTCTCTAAATTAATAAAATTTTATGGTCCAATATTATTAATTTACAAAGATTTTACCGTAGGAGGTATTACATAGACAACCATTTGAATTTCACATGTTTGAATGCAATTTCCAGTTTAATTTATATGAGATTTAAACATATATATTTATAAAAATGTTAAACTAAATATTTATTTTATATTTGGGATAATTTAAAATTACAACCTAAACTTTGCAGTTCCTTTTTCAACTTTTACACCGAATGTTTAAACTTGCAAAGTGTTATACTCAATTATCACTTTGCTTGTAAATTTTTACATATTAAGTTAAAGTTACTAAATATGGTGCCTAGCTAAATTACTTAACTTGTTACATTTACTATTTCCGTTGTTTTTGAAAAGATGAGGTGGTAAACACTCATTATGATATAAATCATAGACCAGACAAATCCTAAAGCAAACTTTATCATTCATAAGACCAAGAGATTGATGCGGAGAAGGGACATTGCCAAGCATGGTTGGTTGCCCCCAATTGACTGCCTTTGATTAACTGCCCCTATTGCCCCAGTACGCCGCAATTAAAGGACAAATTCTTAGGATCTAGTTTCATTTGGTATCCTTTTTTTTGTATGGTTTTCTTGTGATGGGATTTTAATCAAAACCAGATCCTACTTTGAAAATAATAGGATCAACATATGAAAATTAAGGTACGGAATAAAGCGGAAGTGTATCATATTCCATTGAATCATAGCAATTCCAAAAGTGGATAGATGATCTTCTAATTGCTCCATGCACATACTCATCTTTATGAGTGATGGAAGAACTCAATAGACTGAGCAAGTGAGAGAAATGAAAAGTATATTTGAAGGTTTTCATAATATCTTTATATAATGCACCTGCAGCTAGGGTCCATAACACTAATATAAAACTTATAAGTTAAGCTACTGAAAGAGCCAATCTATTTTAGTAGTAGCCTTAGGGTATCTACACATATAAAGTATGTATATATTATAACCCCAAACTGATAAAAGATGACAAGACTCTACTATAATATTGTTAATTGGTCACTAATATAATGGCCAAATAATTTAATTTATTTGTAATAAACATACAACAACCTTTTACATGATTACATGTGCGTCCACATGCCCATATACGTTAAACCCTGTATACGTTAAACCCACAAGTGCACATGTATTAAGCACAAATTCTAACATCTTCGACTATTTAGTGAACATTTGTGTTATTTATTTTATGCTATTTCCATATTAGTTAGACTATGATTTCTATGCCTATATTTGATAATCAATGTAATAGTTTAGGCATTCAAATCATTATCTCATTCCTTGAGTTTATTTAGAGGCCAGTGAGCCTTGTTATGAAAAAATTAAGATCTAATTCATCTCTATGTTCCGAATGCGTTGATATGAATCTATATATAAAGTTTTGTGAATTTGTTAATTGTATTAGTGTATGATGCCTATTATTTCTAATGCTTGTTGGTAGTTTCATTGGACATGTAATTATGTGGATATATGACTCTATCATAAACGGATTATCTTCAATATTTTTGAATAAATATAAAAAATTGACTCAAGTAATATATTTTTTATTTTTCAATATCTAAATACCCTAAATTACATAGAAAATATAACTTTTATTTCTTGCAAATCGTGATACCTAAACATGCATTTCCATTGATATCAGAGCAATCAAAGAATGTGTCCGATGGTACTAGAGTTCTAATGGATGCGTTTTTGGTAGTAAATATGGATTTCTCTCAATTGCTGTAACTTTGTTGGCATTTCAGGCGCGTTTTTGGTTAAAAATAATTTCTGTAATTAACTACTTCAAGTTTAAAAGCTATAAACTTTTTGAAATTATTTATAATATTTAGGTGAGATAGTTAATTGTCAAAGTAAGTAAAATTTAGGTAGTTATTAATTTCAAAATTAAAAAAGTCTAGATAGTTAACCGCAAAAATGGATAATGTTTGGATACTAAATTAACATTTTTAGATTTTTATGTGATTATTTGTAAAAATAGCTAGAATTTGAGTATCAGTCGTAACAACGGGTTTTAGATTTAATATAAATTTTTATTAGAATTCTATAATTAATGTATTATAGTATGTGGTGCGATTGTTAGCAACACCAGCAAAAGGGGATGGTAAGAGTAGATTTTAAAAGGGTTTGTCTACTTTATAACAAGATACAAAAGCATAGGACTCTTAGATAGCGTTTGGTTGCAAGAATTGAATATATCAATGAGGCCTGAACAACACAATATAAGAAGGATTAGATAGCACAGCTCTTTTTTACCATATTTGATATACATGATACTGGATAATATTGGATAAAATTTTTATTAAAAGATGAGAGATAAAAAATTTAAGTTTTATCTAGTCCATAAAGAGAATTCTATCTAATTTTAAATATATTTTATAAACCAAAATGGTATGATAGTGCTTGTCTAATCTAGCATCATGGAACCAAATACTACTACAAATACGTAAAATTTATCGCATAAACAGAAAGGCACGACCCATTTAGCATGCCTAAGTTCCGATGCATTGGACTGTGGTGAACCTGGTCACAACATCATAGAAGACCCTCTACAACTAATCATATCCTTTTTAGAGCAAGTTGTGTATGGTAACTTCTAAGTCCGGTCCTGGCGTCCCAAACACAAAAGAGGAGCCGAGACAACGGACATAGGAATGATGAAAGCAATTGATTTTCCGTACGTAAAACCCAAAAAAAAAAGAAAAGGGCACAGATGACAGCTCACGACTCCTCCAGTCCTCCTCGTCTTGCTTCTCCTGATGAAACATGCAAGACTCATCTGTCCAAAAGCTAACGGTTGAATTCTAAGACTGGCGTTTTCATTGTTGGTGAATATTTTGTTAATTAATAGGTTAATAGTACGGAGGGTATCTAAATTTTAATAATATATATTCATATACCTAAATTTAGAATCGATCAATTTAATTCTTAAATTTTAAAATCAATAATTTAGTATGTGAATTTTTTTTTTTTTGTGAATACTAGTAGTACATTTGTTAAATTCTTTCAGATACTAAATTAATCACTTTTAAAGTTTTTCATATGCTAATTTGATCAATTTTAAAATTTAGATACTAAATTGATTAATTTGAAAGTTCAGGTATTTATATTTTACCAAAATTTGAATACTATTTTTGCCATTATTTCTTAGTTTGTTGAAAAGCTTATATTATATTTATAAGTTTAGCTTTTGTTTGTTGGATATAATAAAATTTTTTTAAAGGAAACAAAAGTGAGAGATGTCCTCGTATAATATGGGAGTAAAACCCACAAAAGGTGGGATCATGAATAGAAAGTTGACTAATAAATATACGGGAAAGTATTTAATTTGGCGTTTGAGCATTATATCATAATTCAATTTAATATTTAAATTTTAAATTAGTTAATTTAAAAATTTTATTATAAAAGTTTGATTAGATATCAAATTGATCATTTTAAAATTTGTGTACTAAATTAAACTTTTACGTAAAGTTTTGATAAATATAAAACTATACTTGAACCAATAGATAATAACTTTAAAATTATAATGTTCTTAATTCAAAAGGTTATAGATCTAAACATGTAAGAAGATTCAAAATTAGGTTTTCTTACTTCAATATTATGATAAGCTTATCTACAATATTGATAGATTTTAGATTTCTGACCACCTAGTTTAAGCTTAAATTTGTCAGATGAGCTATAGTGTTTTTATTTATCTTTGTCTAAAGTCCTCTGTATGTCTTAGTTGATATATAATTACAACATCCTATATTTCAAAGTTCAAGATTTCTCAAAGGTATTAAAAAAATGTTGGGGAAAATTATATTCAATCTTTGACTTTTGATTTCGGTATGGATATATTGTTAAATTTTCAAAAGTTGCAAATAATCTTCTATTTTGATAAATTAACAATATAAAATATGTTTAAAGCATTATTTATACTTTTTATAGGTGGTTTTTCCTTTTTTGTTTCCTTTTTTTTCCCTCTAATCAATTTATAAAAAAAAATGTTATAACTTTTGAAAGTTTAGGATTAGTATATACGCATCAACGCCAAGTTTAGTAAATTTATTTGTAACTTTTCAAAATTCTATTTGAAATAAAGTTGATGGAATTTCATAAATTCTATCAGCAAGAACACTAATCTCAATGCTGGTATTAATAAATATAGAGTGGAGCTTTGCTTCAATCCTAAAAGCCACATGGAAAAAGCTACATTCTTTATACCTCTTATATGCCTAACGTCAGGTTTTGGAAAGCTGGAATCCTTGAAATAAAATGTATTGGAATAGAATAAATAGAAGAAAATAAGTAGTGGAATGATTTTTTTTTTTTATTTGAATACATATAATAATTATAGAATAGAATCAACATGCTATTTATTAAAAATATCTTTAATAATAGATATAAATAAGAACATCCAGAGGATAAAAATATAATTATAATAATGATTATTTTTAATGCGGAATGGAATGATTGATTCCTAAAAATTGCAATTTTGGTTTTTGAACATTTATCCAAACATGAAAACCGAAATAAAATCTAGATTTGCCATTCCATTTTGGATTCATTTGCTTGTACAAATCTCATATTCGGATGAATTAACGAAATTTCATAATTATTGTTATTTATGATTCCTATTAATGAGGTTTGTTATGATGAAAAGCTACTCGGGGAACTGAATTTGAGTCGTTACTTAATCAAATATATGCTTGACCTTTCTTTAAGTAAAGCATGGAGATTGTGGAAATAAAGTAGTCTGGAATATTAATATATTTAACTTGGTAGTTGGTAGACGGCTATCATGAAAGGGTGCCACGATCCCCCAATCCCTAAAGCATATGATGGTAACATATGAACCTTTTGGAAAAATTGTCGAGAATCAATCATCATGTGAACGGTATCTGCCCACCACAAAGCTAGATAGAACATAAGAAATGGTACAATAGTACAGTTTATATATATATATTTGCGTATTTATATATTTATATATAAAATATTAAAGTTAATAGAGATTTCTCAAATATATATTTTTAGATATTTTGCATTTTATAGAGAGCACTATTGTTGGGGGAAAAAAAAAGTTATGTCTCATTTGCTTGAGTGTCGGTGTCATTCTGTGTAAATTGGTAACTATTATATAAAAAAATATTACATTTTGTTAAATAATTTCATATATTGTTTTATTAATTACTTGATTTATTGATTGTTCTTTGAGATTTATAATGCAGATGCAGCTCTGTTAATTAATAAAAAGGCATGATAGGCCATCTATCTATGACAGGAAAACAAATTACACCATTGTTGTGAAACTAGAGCTCCATGACTTTTTGTTTTTTTTTTTATAATAGAGAAAATTTTATTAAAAGTCAAGAGAGTGGGTTAAACCCAACTATAAAGACTATGGCTATAGTCATTTTCAAAAGAAGCCGCTATGTTTGAGCTAGGGTTTTTGTCATTTCCATACATACTTTTAACAAAAGTAAAACAAGATGAAGATGAAGACCAAAGTGCCTTATCCATAATGGCTTCTGGCAGGACAAAATAGATTCCATCTTCCTCTTGACCTCCACTACATTGTCTTGCAAGAGTATTCACAACTTCGTTACCATGCCTAGATATGTGGAACAACAATTTGTTGTTAGTGATTGTTTCATATTTGAGGAATTGAATTGGCATTGTAAAATCACTATAGATATTAATGTTGTTGAATCCAAATTTATGGCAATAGTCTAGTCCCCAATATATGCTTTAAATCTCTGTATTGGTGGTATCCACATGTCCTATACTTTTATTGTAGCCCATGATTCGACCTCCTTTTCCATCTATGAAGACTCCCTCTATTGTTGTTCCATATTTGGATTTTGAGGCATTAATAAAAAGGTTTATGTGTGTGTTGTAGTTTCCTCTAATGTCCATATACATTTTGTATGTTGAGCAATAATTTGTTCGTGTGAGGGCCCAATATTCATGGAATTTTTTCTTAGTGATATTACTCAAGAGTGGATTGGGGCTTTTGTTTTGGTATATGATTTCATTTCTCTCCTTCTAGATAAACATAATGGCTGTGGTGAATAGGATTGGTGGTGGAGTCTCATAGGAGTCCTTCATATTTATGGAGAATTGACATTTGTATTGTATCCATTTATAGAAGAGCATGGGATTGATAAGGTTTGGGGTAGTATTATCTAGTTCATGACATAAACTAAGAAGCATAGGGTAGCTCCTCAAGGCGTGATCAGTGCCTTCTAAATTGTGATGACAATAAAGGTAAGAAATATCCGAGATAAGACCACTTTGTTTCATTCTCACCTTTGTAGGAAGCGCATTGTTGATTGTTTTCCATATGAAAGTTTTGCTCTCTAGCATAGCGGTGATTTCCATAGTAAGTAAATAGTTACATGCTTTTGTCTTGAGGGCTCTAATAGCCTATATATTTCGATTAGTTGTATTTTTT
The DNA here is from genome assembly GCA_024138025.1 of Combretum micranthum. Classification (NCBI taxonomy): domain Eukaryota; kingdom Viridiplantae; phylum Streptophyta; class Magnoliopsida; order Myrtales; family Combretaceae; genus Combretum; species Combretum micranthum. Next base: position 544,925 of record JAMXBD010000460.1, read on the forward strand.
TGTTTGTTCTTATTGTTTTGATAGGACGAGTCCAAGATACTTAGATTGAGACTAATGGGTCTAGTATTTTATAAAATCCACTCCTTGATAGGACATTCGATGATTCTTTCATCCTATGTTGTTTCATTAATCCAACATTTTGTAACACATCTTTTTGGTAATGTTTTTGTCCATGGTCCATGGAATATATTATTTAAGGGGCCTAGTACTGACCACTTATCACTCTAAAAAGTACAGTTGAGGCCATTGTCGATGTAAATCTTTTTATTTTCTAGAAGCCAGGCATTACCCTCATCTATCTCTTTTCATTGTGGTGTATTAGTTTGATTACACCACCATTAACTTCCACACATTCTATTTTATATTTTCCTTTGATAACGGTGCACCATAGTGAACTTTGGGTCTTGAATTCCCATGTTCTCTTAATCTTCCATGCTTGGCATCTTTTTGAGAGATTGTCAAGTGCTAGGTCACCATTTTCTTTCAAGAGTGTAACTTTGTTCCAGGACGCCTAGCTAGTTTTTTGTCTATCTCCAGAGTTCCATATAAATTTACACACCATTTGATCTATAGAGTCTATAGTTTTGTGGTAGTGAGGAAATTTGCAAGAGATGATTAGGGATAGCTTGTAACATTGTTTTTGCCAATAGAATTCTGCTAGCCATATTAAGGAACTGCCCTTTCCAACTTGTTAATTTGCTTTGCAACTTGCTAAGGAGCTCATGACAATAATTGTGTTTAAGCTTGGTTCATTAATTAACCAGGAAACCCAGATATTTATCTAGGGAGGTTGTGACCTTAATTAGATAATATCTTGAAGCTTTTTTTTTTTTTATTTCCTATTGGTATATTTTTTTAAAAGAAAACTGTTGACTCAGCTTTGTTAATGTTTAGCCTTAACTAGTATTTGCAGGTATCCAACGTTTCTTTAATTGTTTTGGTTGATTTTTCAGATGCTCTATCCATTTATCACATCTCAGCAAACAGTAGGTGAGTTAGTTTACATTGAGTACCTTTGATACTTATTGGTTCCCATTGTTTGTCATTCACATTGCTTTTTATTAGCCTAGATAAAATTTCTATACCTATAATGAAGAGTTAAGGGGATATGAGGTCTCCTTATCTTACTCCTCTTGTAGGATAGAAGGGTTCAAATAATGATCTGTTCACCAGGATTTGAATGGTGGGTGTGGTTGTAAACCTCCAAATTTTTGGAATCGATTTAGCTTAAAACTCTGAACCGGAAGTCAACCGGAACTCTAAAGGTCAACAAAACTCTAATTAGACGTAATAGCTTAAGTTCAGCAAATCCTGATTAAGCAACTCAGTAAGAGTAAGTAGGAGTTTAGAATATAGAATAGTGCGTAATTACCCAAGAAAGCGTAAAAAGATCCGATTAGTAAAACCGCAACTCGTTTCGAATCCGCTCGGACACATTTCTTAAAAAACGTGTCCCAGAGCCTGGAATAGTAAAAATATTCAGAATATGCCGTTAGACTCGTAAAAATATAAGGTTTTCAAAAATATCAGTTTTATAATTTTTCGGTAAGTAAAAATAACAGATATCGCAATTATACTCGTATTTTCTTACTACCAGTACTTTATTAGTCATATCTACTTTACATTACACTATTCATTAATATTCTACACTATTTTTTTATCTCTACTTTTTCTTACACCTACTCTTACATACACCATAACCTATAACCTTTACTTTTTACCTTTCCTATAACTTTATTTTACATCTCCCTTACTTATTACTTCATTTAATCAACAAAAATACAAAAACTAAATCACTCCCTCTCTCCTCTCCATGATGGCCGGCGCATGCCCCTCCCCTCTCTCCTCAATTTATTTCAATTTTCTTTTGTTTTAATCACACAAAAATCACTTCACATTTTCCTATAAATACCCCATCCTCTTTCACTTTTTTCATACATTTACTATCCACAAATTCTCTACAAAAACTCTCTCAAATTCTCCTCTCAAAACTCTCTCAAAATAATTCCAAAACAACTTCTACCTACAACAAAAACCAAAACCACATAATACTACCAAAGTCTTCTTTAGGTAACCATTTCCTATTGTTTTTCTTCTTCTCATGCCATGTAACTTTACATGACTATAGTGTGAGTTTCCAAAAACTAAATGTTATGGAAGCTACATTATGTTCATGTATTGTTCATGAAAATCTATTTATGTTTATGTTATTATTTTTGTTCATATTATTGTTACTATATCTAAGTATTATTATCTACACACACACATATATATATATATATATACATAATCTTTAGAGCATATAAGCTCACTTGCAATTTATTTATTTTATGTAATGCAATTTATTTATTTATTCCTTGTTATTTTAAGACCAGTCTCTAGTCTTAGACCCGTCTCATCAAGTCAAAACAAATTTTTCTTTCTTTCATTTTATTTTTATTTTGGGACTAGTCTACTTCTTAGTCCTGGGAGCCTTGAAAAAGCTAAGACTCTTAATACTTGATTTTATTATTTATGTTATTTTTGTTTGCTATTATTTCTCATAAATCATGTTCATTTAGATTGTTGTCAAAAATTTCAAGTTCTAAAAATAATTAACCAAAGGAGATTTTACCACTTAGAGATAAGTTTATGAGAAGTATAATATCTATGATTTAACAAAAATAAAGTCATTCTTTTCAAGTCACAAAAGAATCCACTACAATTTTAAAAACTAGTTTTGTTATGAAAAGCTTTTTAAATCATTCCCACTTTGTTTTTCAAAAGAAAATGATTTTTGATACAAAATGATTTCTATGAAAACATAACATAGCAAAAACTTTAGAAAGCAAGAAGTGAGGATTTTCAAGTTTAGATCTTTACAAATAAATAGTCAAAGAAGGATTGTGTAGAACATACATAGGACCAACACAAGAATTTAGAAAAGAAGAAAAATTGTTTTTCAAAAAGTCATCTAGAAAAGCAATAAGCCAAAAATAAAGTAATTCTTTGAAAAACAAAAAAAAGCAAAGTAATCATTTCAAAAACCAATCACAAAATGAGTTTCTTGTAAACTATAGTTTTCTAAACTTCTAATTAATATTTCTTTACTCAAGAAATATGATGGGACAATAAACACTTGAGCATGAATAAATATGAGCTATGTAGCTATAAAAAGAGGATTTTTCAACTATATAGATAATTAAGTATTTATCAAATAAATTTTTGGATGATTGGACCGAAGTTGTTTTTGAGTTGGAAAATTCGTGGTGAATTTTATCGCCACTGTTTCGGGGCCTAAATGGTTTTGTTTGATAAAAATATTTTTAGAAATGAATAGATTTTTTCAAGTAGGTAGAAATCGATATATTATATGCGCGATTCCGAGTTAAAATGACCAAATTATGGCCATTTTAAATTGGAATTTTCATTTATACGAACTTTAACGTTCTTTTGATATTGTCTTGTCAAAATTCTAGAATATCATCAAGAAATACTCATTGTGGGTATTTATCTTGACTAGGTGATTCTGGGGAAGGATACCTATATCCCGAAGACTATTTCGATTGAGTGGAGTGTGTAAACGACTCATCCGTATAAGAAGAATAGTCGACATGGCATCGTGAGTTTATTTCCTTTAGATACTATACTTGTTGTGCTTGTAATTTAGTTGCATTAGAGTTAGGAAAAGACAAATAAAATAATTCCTTGAAAGAATGCTAAGAATAACGAGACCGGAATTGATTTAAATGTTTGTTTTTAGTATAACACTTGCTTTGTATGAGATTCTTTGTCGCCTTAAATATGATAATAATAATGTTATGATATCATAAATAAATGGATTCATGCATACCATGAAGTGAGTCATATTGCATTTGGGTTATTATCCTTGGGTGAGAAGGATAGTAAGCTCATGTCGAAAGCAACACTTGGCGGAGTGTCCGAAAGCGATTGCTTGGCAGCGTTAAGGAAATGCTTGGCGGAAGATCCGAAAGTAAGGCTCAATTCAAGTAGACTTCATATGCTTGGTGATATTGATCGTAAGCATAAATCTTTTTACTAAAACTACTTGTTTGAGGTTATGTATCACCAAACCCCAAATGGAGGGTGCAAATCCATTCAACATATAGTTCCCGAAAAACTATATGCCTTGTTTGCCTACGTGTATGTTGCATTCCATTTGTTTGATTAAACAACTTGTTTGAAATTTTGTTACAAGAAGTTATTTTTGGAAATAATTCTCACTAAGCCTGTTAGCTTATACCCCCATAGATATCTTTTGCAGTTCCCTTATCTGTGGTTGAGGCCACGAGGACCTTGCAGTCAGATAATTTCTTTTGGAATAAAGAAAATTTTAGATGAAGTTTAGTATTGGAAAAGATATAGAAATATTCTTGTAATAGATTAGTGAATAAAGGAAAATGTCCCTAAGTTTGTAAAGACCATTGTTATAAGTAAATGAATATTATGAATCCTCTTTTCTTAATATGTTATTATATCTTCTTAAGCTTCATAATTCCATGTATGGTCCTCTAAATTTGTGAGAACACGCCTTACACTTAATATCAAAGCTTTTGGGAGTGGCTAAGGTTGTCATACTTAAGCTTTAATATTGAGTGTAGCGGACTGTTACGTTTAGGGCACCCTTTGGGACGTGACAGTGGTAATGGTTGATAGGTTTAAGGCCATGAAATTTTCTAAGAAACCAAGATGACTTAGTGAATGCTTAATAAATGCCCACTCAATTTGGTCAAAAGCCTTTTGAAGATCAATTTTCAGAAACATCCAACCTATTTTGTCTCTATTCTTAGAACTACTATGAAGAAGTTCTCTTAAAATTATAATGTTATTATCTGTAGCTTTTCTATTTTCTATGAGGCTTGTTTGTACTGGGTTAATGATCTTCTCCATGAGGGGCTAGAGTCTTCCAGCTAGGACTTTGCTAGTAGTTTATAAATTATTGTGCATAATCCTACTGGCCTAAATTGGGAGATAATATTAGCTCCTTGTTGTTTAAGGATGAGAACAAGTAAGGGATTATTGATATTCTTAGAGATTTTTTCTACTTTGAAAGCGGGTTTTAATCAAATTTGTGATTGATTTTCCAATGATAGTGTTTTTTTTTTAAGAAAGTAGCATGGAGACCATCTTACCTCGGCTCCTTGTAAGAACCAGATTATTTAGGGATCAAAGGATTTCATCAGTGGTGATCTCACTGTCTAATTTTTGGTTGTCTTTTGGGTCAATTCCTCCTAAAGGTATGCTGGAGAATGAATTTAGATATTGTGATTGGGTTTGGTCTATTTGGTTGAGTTGTGTATAAAATGTAATAATGTGGCTTTTGATTTCTTTAGGGTCTAAAAGCCATTGCCTAACTTCATTTTTAATGTTAACAATTCTATTTCTGCTTCTTTGTTTAAGGACTTTGGCATGAAAATATCTTGTGTTTCTCTCTCCCTTCTAGATGTTTTTTATTTTAGCTTTATTCACTATAGTTATTCTTCATTATGGAGTAGTTGTACCATTGAGTTTTAAGTTGTTTTTCTCTTTCTAAAGAATGTTAGGTTAGTGAAAATCCATTAATCCTCTCTATTATCATTTGGATCTATATTTTGGGGAGACATAGATTGCTCCCCTATTGGTATGTGATAGAATCTATAACTTAATTGATAAAAGGAGAAGAAAAACCTTTCAAACATAAAGGTAGAAATATAATATTATTTTCCATGAAACTTTGTACCACATATACTTTATAGTTCAAATTTCAGGATGGTATAGGTTATAGAGATATCTAATTTGTACTTTACTATGAAGAAATTGGTCTTAAAATGATTGTACTTAAAACCTATCCTATGATTTTCAATATTAATCCAGAATTTATCTAATTGAGCATGCTATTATAAAATACATGATAACAAAAATTTATATCATATAATGATATCTGCTTATCCCAAATAATAACTATCAACATATAAATACCAATTTGTCTCTATTTAAAAGTTGAAGTTTTGAGCTACTAAAATAAAGAAAATAATAATAAAAGAAGAGGAAAAAATGTATGTTATAAACAAACTAATATTAAAGTTAAAACACTTTATCTATCATTATCTTAAATAATTAGGGGTTTATTAACCAAATTATATGTTCACATGACAGCCATTTAGATTCTATAAATTTTTCCAGGTATAGCCGGTACCTTTAAATTCATATTCAGAAGTTTAATTGTGCATTATTATGGAAAAAATACCCTAACCTCCCAAATAACTTTCAGGGCCGTATCGCATTTACCATTTCAGCTACAAACTTCGACCTCAGTTTAGATTATTGGATTTTTATCTATATTATATTTATATTTGATATGCATTTGAAATCTATTTATATCATATTTGTATCATATTTGTTTGGTCAGTTTACATAAAAGTTGTTAATTTTTCATCGATATCTATTTTTTATAAATATCTATTTAAAAATAATAAAAATATAATACCAAAATAATTATCGTAAAAAAAAAAAAGAGCTGACCCTGTCGCCAAAATTGGTCTCTGTACACTTGTAAGCTTATTAAGAACTGTTTTGGGAAGTGAAAGTACGCATCAGGAGTCTTAGAACTGAGAAGAAGTCGCCACCGACCCTGATTTACAGTTTTTGAGGGGGACAATTTTTTCTCAAATCTTGATTAATCCGGATCAGATGATGGGCCACAAGTGACTGTGAATCATGGTTGAGAATCAAGATTGTGCGTCGTAAATTGTCTGGCTTTGACATATTTTATAGCAATATCTTTACGGTAAAGTACCAGAAATTTGCCAAGATATGAAGTTTAAAAGATTCAATTCGCTAGCTATGAATTTTGACAAATTAAGGTATCAAATGTGACATTTACCCATACGTTTAATTAGATTTTAATGTGGTTATTGGATCTTAAAAGTAGATTGTATAGTAATGACTTTATATATACCTCACATAACGACTTAGAACTTCACTTACTCAGATATTGTTTGTTTTGATAAAATACTGCATAGTTTTGTCTTTTGAGCCACTTGCTTATTGGGAGGTCCCCTATCCTATAAGTGTTATCCATTGAGTATGTTTAACTTTAAAATTCTAATTAATTTCAAATCATTGCATCAATAGACACCTTGATTATTAGAGTTTCATCGCTTTATATTTGAGAGATATCATATTCTTTCTTATTTATAAAATTAGCCTCTTTGCCAGTCTTGTTACATAGGTCTAGAAATACACTAGATAGGGAAGACTCTAGAGGTGCTTTCATACAAACACAAAAGCACCCTACGTATCTCACTTATGGTGAACAACTCTGATACCAATTATAACAACTTGAAACCTTAGTCACTAAGGTATTGTTTACTTTAACAAAATGACATACAGTTTTATCCTTAGTTTTAGTTGCTTTTCAAGCATCATTCATCCAAGGAGCGCTCTCTACTAAGCATAACTTTAAAATTGTGATGAATTTCAAGCAATCACACGTAAAGACACTTCAATGATTAAAATTTCATTATATTATATTTATAGAATATCACACCTCCATACAAGTAGATTCCCTCTAACTCTCAAAATGAACTTTTAGCTCTCGTTCGTAACTTTTTAAAGTTATCTACATACCCCATAAATTCTCATTCTCAAAATTGTTACTAGATCATTCTTTTATCGATGATTTTAAGGTTAAAAAACAAACTAGGAACCCAAGAGGAGGATAAATCGAGTTTCATTCAATTTTTCTGAAAACTAACAGATTTAAAAGATGCATGAATGAGTAATAGATTTAACTAGAATAATATGGTAAAAAAGGATAGAAGGACAAAATCAAACGCTTGAATTTAACGTGGGCTTACGCAGCACCTAAAACTAGTAGTCCCTATGATCACCAATCACCTCTTTAAAGTTCTTCATGTACGATTTTGTTAACTATCACATAGGTAGTCCATAATGACTTGAATTCCAAGTGTTTGTACTAACAAATAAGCTCAAGTCTAGTGCTTTCGGATTTATTAAAAAAACTCACTTACGCACTAAACTTTTCTCTTTCAAGAATTTAATGTAAAACTGATATGCAAAAGAATAAAGGAATTAATAAATGTATGATTGGCTAAGAACTATAATTTAACCCAGTAATGCCTATAAGGAAAGAAAAATTTTATGGTTCGTGGTGATTACAATGAGACCAGCCTCGTCAAATGAATAAACAGTTTAGATTTTCTCTAATTGTGATTAAATATCTTAAAATTTTTTATAATTAATTTAATTTTATATTAGTAGCGGTACAATTCTATCACTGGACCATAGAAGTTCCTCCGAAGAAAAGAGTTAGTCAACATCAATTTTCATTTTTATTGGACTTTATTTCAACTTAGTACATGAGATCCAAACCTTAGTGCCTTCTTTCAGATTACATTCATAAGATTCAAACGACGTTTACCAGTCTTGCAATAGGAAGATGGTTAATTAATACACATTTTTCATATCTCACCAAGTGAGATCCGAATGAAGAGCTTCATCTGTAAAACACATTACATTTGCTAAGTTTTTCATTTCAATCCCTGGCATATGAGATTCAAATGAAGTCTTGCTTGTATAAACATGTCCAAAACGAGTTGGATCCGATAAAACATTCCCATCAGTTCTTTATGAAATAGCACCTAGAATCTAATTTGTTTTTCAATCAATACATCATGTGTGTTTATAAGCAAAATCAAATTGTTTTCATGTCCACTTTTATGGGAGCATAATTTCTCACCAACAATGACAAATAGAGTAATAAATCACACATTTCACTTACCAGTGGTGCTTAGGAATGTATTTGAGTCGGATTTCGAACGGATCATACGAACTCAAAACATGATCTGCTATTTTATAGAGTCTACTAAATCCGACCCTATAATTCTATAAGGTTTTTATACTATATTCAAACCTGCCTTATAGGGTTTAATTTAGAACCCAAAACCTAATCCTATAACCTTTTTTTTATTTTAAAATTTAATAATAATTATAAGAGAAGTCGATACTTCTAACATATGTTTTCTATACATTAAAAAATAAAAAAATGCATATGGAATAGATAGAATATATGGCAGACCATATTTATGATTTAATATTTAAACACATAAATATATTACTTATGACTTATGAGACATAGATAATGATATAACATTTTAAGAACATGGTTAAATTAAACTAAGCTCTTGAGACTAAAATATAATAGACATCAAACAATATTAAAGCAAAAATGACTTGAACAAATTTTAATGAAAAGTTCTAAAATAATTAACTAGTTTAGTAAACATAAAAGAAAAAACATCTCTACAAGGTAGAAAATATGGTAGTTCTAGCATGTCTTCTTTCCTCTCCTTACTCTTTTAGTAATGTTTTTATTTATTTATTTATTGAAATTATAATACCGGGTTATTGGATATCTATCGGTTTGTTATATGATATAAACCTAATCCTATAACCCCATGGATTTTTTATTATATATCCAAACCAGATCCTAGAAACCTTGCAAGGTTCAATCCTATAGGTTTTTAATGGATCAGGCGGGTCGAAAACCGTACAAATGTCGGCTCGGTTACATCCCTAGTGGTGCTCAGCTAATTATAACAGTCCACGGTAGGGGTGTCCATCTCTTCTGCTGAAAATATGAAACACTGACAAGAGTCGGACCTTATGATTTACAACACACAAACGTACTAAAAAGTTGACTCTACTAACATGTTATATTTACAAATGACATCTTTCTAAGGTATTCACTAGTTGTTATAAAGGTTATTCTCATAAAATGGTCAGGATAAGTCCTGATTAAACGTTTATACGCTCTTTAGTGCAAATAGCGAACCTTTTCGAAGTAGCACAGGTCGTAACTTTTCCATATTAACATCACCATGTGGCTTCCTCCACCTCTTTCCTCCATTTTCCTCCTTTATCCCCTTGCACATTTGTTTTCATTCTTTTATTATTATTATTATTATTATTTTTATTTCTTCTCATGTAATATGGCCAATTACCAGAGTTGGAAATGTGTTGGGCTGAGATAACACAATACTTAACTTCACATCAAACTCGATTACAAAATTTTAAAATTCAAATTTGATTGTGGGTAGAATTTTGAGCTCGAATTCGATTTGATATAGTATTCAATGATGATTAAAACTCACTAAAACTTACGTATCAAAATATATGTATATATATATATTTTCTTTTAATTATAGTAATATTAATATCTAAACTTTAATTTTGCTAATAAATAGGCTTGTAAACTAGTTGAAGTATAAACTACAAAATTCAAGCTACCTTTCCATAACCCACCATGCTTATATATGCTTTCTTTTCCCTTCCCCTGACTCCGGTTTCTCATCTTCAACCTGATCTAACATTACACAAACTCTTTAATTTGCATAAAAGTATATTTTTGGAGTCCTCAAAACCATGAAACTTTACAATCGCCAAGAACACATATTATCTATCTACTATAAACAACAAATTCTCCAATATTATCCTTTTCATGAATCATACTGTGGTTAAGAAAAGTAAATACTTAAGGTTTTTATTGTAATCTTAATAATAATAATAATAATAATTAATAATTAATAATAATAATATATAAGGGTCAATCATGAAAATGATATCTAAACTTTCACAAAAAGAGTAATTAGATATTTGAAGTTTGATTTTGAACCATTTGGTACCTAAACGAAATTTTCGTTGACATTTTTCATACATAAAAAGTTTGGTTTTGAACAATTTGGTACATGAACAAACTTTTTAATGACTTTTTTCATGCTTAAAGTAAGTAAAATGAGGTATGAAAAAAATCTATAAAAAGTTTGTTCATGTATCGAATTGGTCAAAATCAAACTTTAGGTATGAAGAATGTCAACGGAAATTTTGTTCAGGTACTAAATTATTTAAAACCAAACTTCAGATCCTTGATTGTTCTTTTTGTGAAAGTTCAGTACCATTCTCGTCATTATCCCTGATAATAATCGTATCAACCCTTAAGACATCAAAAGCCAACTCAACTGAAGCTGTGTGTACATTTTACATACTGAACGTGAGAAAAAAACTTCTGAAACTATACATATTAATCGCATGAGATCTTGAAGCAAATTTCGTCAGTACTTAATATTACTATGTCCTAAGTAATTGAAGAATGAGCATATATTACAAAAGACTCCGAAAAGGCTTCATTAAGACAATTTGATACTGTAATTGGGTTATGGCTATGGAACAGGACCACATATGAGAGATGAGCAAGTAAACAAAGAACTAAGCCATCATTAGGTAGCATATGTTTTCGTCCTTATTTTCGAAGTTTCTTATCTGTGTACAATCTGAGAAACCATACGTGCAAGATCATGTGAAAGTACAATGATGTTATACCTGATGTGCAAGCACATGATCCTAGTCATTTCTTCTACCATGATCAACTTCATTAGTGTTGCTTTACCGAAAAACCTACACGGAAGCAACTTTATTTACTAATATTTTGAGTTACTTTAGGCGTTCTTTAAATTCTAGAAGTTGATATAGATAGCGACTCCTCTTTCCCCCATTTAATTGGTTCCAAGTCTAACATTATCAGACAAATGAATTTGGCTATTCTAGCTTTTAGATTAAATGGCGATGGCTTTATGGATTTGACAAATGGCCAAATTATTTTTTATTTTATTTTTTTTTAATCATTTATACATAATAAAATGTTATTATTAATTTCAATGTATTTTTAATTTATTTTTATATTTAATTAATCTTGAAAGAAAAATATTAAGGTAGCGTTTGGTTGCAATAACTGGACAAGACAAGAAGGATTTGACAGTACAATTCTCTTGTATCATGTAATTGATAAAATTTTTATTATGAGATTTTATTTTTATCTAGTTATAATATATGAAATATAAGGGACGAATATTTTAAATTTTGTCCGGTCCTATTAAGAGAGTTTTGTCCAGTCCAAAATATAATTTATAAACTAAATATGGTATAATGATTTTTATCTAGTTTAGTATTATGAAAAATTATGCAACCAAACGCTACCTAAAAGTATAGTTTAAAAATGATAATAACATTAGATCCGTAAAAGTTTTGAAAAATTGTAAAGGAGTAACTTTGAGAGTTGTTTCCAAAAGAGGAGTTATTTGTAATGTTGATGTAGCATACCAAATAATTCTGTTAATTAATGCCCTCATGCCTTCAATCAAATATTGATATCCATTAATTTTATTAGATATTATATATTATATATGTATGGGTAATAAATAAATATTAATTAATTATATTTCATTACTGTGGTAAGGGATGTTTCTTACAAAACTATCACATATAGGTGTTAAAATTTTATTAGTACTTATTCATCATCTATATATTATTTAATAATTTTTTAAGAATAAACTCTCTTTAATTATGGGGTGAAGTGATTAACTCATTTTTTTTTAGTATGAATACATGGTTATATATTACTAAGGTCCTATGATAAAGGTAATGTTAATGGTCTAATCTTAACCATGAGCCGAATGAACCAAGCCCAGCCTACGAACGAAATATGGACTGCCTACTTGGTTTAAGGCCCTCTCCACGTTAGCAAAAACAAAGGCCTAATTGGGGGCATTCGTCACTCCAGTTCAGTACTCAACTACTCCCTCCAATACTTGGTACATCCCTAAACTCTATGCCTCTAGGCACACACTCTTCAGTTGGGCTCGACACTTACAATAATGAAGTAATGTGTCCATCTGACGTCAACCTCAATTGTTGCTAACCACACACTTGCTCATCATCCCATAATCCCCACAACGCGCCCGACTGCCAAATTAATCATAGACCACTTCCCTCCTTGGAAATGGTAATGTCATATCTATCATTCTATACTTTTCATTTACATTGTCATGGTGATGACTTGAGCATTGGAAAGGTCGCGCCAAGTTCACACCCAACATGTCACTAATCGAGTTTCTGTTTTGCAAGCCCACCATCATCGTGATCTAAACCCAGAATATTTGTATCTTGCCTATACCAAATTTGAACTTGTGACGTAAATTATCTCATCCAAAGCAATCATTTTTATAAAGTATTTCAAATTACCAATATAGTAATTAAACATTATTTTTCAAATTAGTAATTAGTGATATATGATGGTGAAGCATGGAAATGGCATTTGGTCCTGGTGGTGTTAACCCAATCTTTTCCAATTTTTAAAGGTAATTTAATGGAAGTACTTCCAATTATAAACAAAAATCATGTGATATTTTTCAGTTTTAATATTTATTGACAATTCATTTTATCCTATTTCTTTTTAGTTTTTATTTTCTTTCATCCCACTTTCAACCTCTCCAATCTATTCCTTTTCCTTAACCTCCATCTCTCGTCTCTCATCTCTTACACAAACTTGCATGTTGTCACCATCACCTAAGATGCAATGTTATTATGATATGATATTCTATTTTGGATTTATCTTACATAATATATTTCAATTTGAATATCAATCTTTAATTAGAAATTTCAAAAATTATAGAGGAAGATATTTTTAAAAGCGGTTCAAATTGAACCGAACCCAATTAAAGTGATTCATATAAAACCTTGAACTATTTAAAGTTGTTCGAGTCATGAAAGATTTGAATTGAACCGTTTTAAATACTATTTGATTCGGTTCGTCTCTTAAATCGAAATGAATCGAACCACAAACACTTCTAGTATTCTACGACTTTTTTTTATGGGTTGAAACAGATTTATGAATTTTATCCCGTCTTAATATTTTCAAGGTCATTATAAATGGGTGGTGGCGAAAAAGGAAAAAAGAAAAAAACCAACTCCATGTGTGCATTTTTGTGTCGTCTGGGAAAAATATACATAAATGTCAATTTATGGGTTCATATAACTTCGGCCCACCGTGAAGCAGTCCATATTGACACACGTCCAACCCACGGAACGTAAATGAAGTCCACGCCTCAGATCCACATCCTGCTCAGTCCGAGCAAGACACGCTTCGCCAAACTTCCTGTCCATTGTCCATGTGCTAATTTGGTCACACGATTCAGAAACCGCAGATCAGTAATTAGTCCAATAAAAATCAATCCCAAAGATCTGCCATTATCACTCGAAGTCAGTTCAATTTAATAGGACATGATGTTTCTTGTAATTTTGTATGCTACTATTCTTTCATTCATAGAACAAAACTAAATTTAGTGGCATCACGACATTTGATTGGTGCTCTAGTTTATGTATGGTTTCATTGTATGTTATTATTGAGGGTTTGTTTGATAAGAAATAAACTAGACATATATCATATACTAATGATAAAATAGATGATAAACAGTCAATTTTACTTATAAAAATATCAAACAGACCAGATACAGATCAGATATAGATAACAAACAGATGGTAAACAGATTTGAAAAAAAAGAAAATAGCGTGTTGATTATTTAAAAAATGGAAGGAAAAAAGAATTTTAGTTTATTATGGGTAGGGACACTATTGCTAACATAATAACGTCTATATGAAATGCTGATATGAATAGAAAAGGGATGGTTCAAATAGCATCAATTAACATCACTGAAAACATTGTTAAAATACTTTTATGAAAAGGTTTTATTGAAAATGTCAGGAAACAATAGGAAAACAACAAATATTTTTTTATTTTAACCCTACAACATAAAAGGAATAGAAAAATACAGATTAGATACAAATGACAAACAAATGGTAAACAGATACAGATATAGATACAGATATAGAGGAAAAATAGACTATCCAAACAAAACCTTAGTAAGTTGTGAGATTTGATTATATCAATTTCACAATTTATAATAATTGCTTCATCAATAATATATTTTTTCGGATAAAACTTAAAAATTTTTGAAAGAGAATGGGAGTTGGCATGAAATTAAACTAGGATTTACTATTGATGTGGGCATATACAATCAAAATAAGTCTTAGTATTCACATTCTTAATGCGGTTAGTGTTAATATTGGTCGCACAAACATGTTCATATTCTTTCTGAAAAAAAGGACCTATTCATATTCTTATAGTCAATTGTACACCCATGCCTTTCGAATAAAGACTTAATCAATTGTTTACTTGATCATTGATAATAAGAAATGGAATTGATACTTAGTGGAGCAAATTGGATTAGAGTGTGATAACCTCCAAAATATTTGATTAGTTACATCTGTAGTCAGTTTGTGTCTTCATATTATCAAGATTGGAATGAAATTGGATTATTTCAAATAATGCAGAGTGCTATGGTCATACATGTAAAAAAAGAAATAAATGAATTACACAAAATAAAAATCAGCATTGTTAAAATAAAGGAAAAAACTCTTTAAGTAGGAGACAAATATATACTAACAAGGGAACTCTTATTTGCACTATTTTATTTAACGTTAATCCTATTTATTTTAATAATTTAAAATATTGATACTTTATTTATACTACTTTATATAATGTTGTTTTTTTTTTAATTACTTAAAACGTTGTTTTCTTTTAGCATAATTGAAAAAAGAAAAATGTTGGAGATCTTATACAATGACCATTAAAATAGATAAAAGTCGGGATCAAGGGACTTGCTTATTTAGATACGAGGCACCTACATTAACCATAGGCTACTTGTTGCGGCTGGAGATAGAAGAACAATCTTGGATTAGAAAGCTTAACTCTTAACTCTTGATTCTTCTTTCACAATTTTGATAACTCAAGTAAAAGGAGTAAAATAGTAATAATTGAAAACAGTTTTGAATTAGAACTTGAACATGTTATTACTCAACCAATCTGAAGCAAAGCAAGATGTTTGACTTACATGAACCATAGAAAAACATACGTTGTTAATAGTTAAAGAATTAACGCCTCTTATATGGATTAAAGGGTTATAGACCACAGGTACAATATCAAAAGAAATTTAGTCTACATATCCCTGTTTTTGCTCCTTATTATGTGTTCATTGTTATAGTTAGTTTCATTTTGTCAACTTTTAGTTAGTGGGTGTTTGGACTTGAGTAGGTCCTAAAATGGCTAGTGAAGTATCAGGGATTCCCCTAGGTAAAATAATAACCAAAAGTAGCCCAGGAGAGAGCTTCAGTAGGGAATTGTTCCCTTAGGATGGTCTAGGGAATTCTAGAAACCACACATAAAATATAATTCCTAAATGATGGAGGAAATAAGGGGGACGTAGGGTTTTTCCTAGCATGATTACACACATATAACTTGATTATTATTATTTTTTTAATTATCATATGAATCTAGTATAATATTTAGGTGTCAAAGATAAATAGAGAGATATGAATCATGAAAGTGATAATTGTGAATTCACCTAATAGGAAGTTTTTTTTTATCACTTTGGGAATATGGGATGATACATGCCCCAGCTGCCAAAATAGTAATGAAAATAGAGAAGTATTCTCTCCTTTTGAGATAAAGCTCTAGTTTAAAAATGAAATAGCAAAATTAGAGATATTAATCTTTTTTCTTCTTTTCTTTTTGTTGAAAAACAAATGATAAAATTGAATTGGAGACTACTATTGACATACCTTCGAGAATGTGATCGTAAAGATTAGAAACATTGGCATTGCAATTTGTGGACATCCATCAACTTGTTAAATGATTTCCATGATTGATAAACATTTTATGGTCAACATATGTAATTGTATTTGCGGAAGATCACATATCCCATTTGGTTTTCTGGTTTAGGCAATGATATAATATTTGACGAATGGAACAAACACCAAAGGAGTAAGAAATATTTGTATAAAACAAAAAAGAAGTGAATAAACATGGGAAGAATTCATATTGCACAATCTATTTCTTTTATTTTTCCTTTTTGTACTTCAATTTGATGAACACATAATTCATTGGCCTTTCTATATTTTTTATTTTTTACAGAATGACTGCAATATTGCTTGTTTGCAAATCATGCTAATGCACCAAGGATTGATATAGTAGCTGTAGAAATACATGTTTATTAGCAAAAACCAAGATTTCAAAGAGAAATTTTGGAGTAATGAAGGTGGTATTTGTTATTGCATATAATGGTACATTTTAAAGCGATTAGTGGATTCTTATAGATAGAGGTTCCTTAACAGCAGCACTAGCTTCCAAACAAAATAAATCATAGAGTTTGTATTAACAATATCATATCAATTAAAAATAAAATAAAATTAATAAACCAAATAAATTATATTATTTAAATATAATTTAGAACAATGTAACATTACATAAATCATTTTTTTATTTTATTAAAAAAATGCTTTTATGCTTTTGTGTCGTGCTAGCCTACTTATTTCACTTGCCTCACATGCTGCACGCTTAAGTGCTGCATGTGCTTGTGTACCACATGCCATATGTGTGCGTAAATGTGTCATCCTACACGTGTTCGTGAATTTGTTTTTTCCTTCTCATGTTATGCTAACATTGTATTTGGCACCAACAAAAAGTTATGACAAGCTACAAAAACCGGCATTAAACTATGAAAATCAGTGGAAAGTGAGTGCTTGGTAAGAGAAGAAAGTAGCGAAAAAGTGGAGGAAATATTTCTATTTTGTCTCATAAAACTTTCTTCCCAAATTTCGGCAGAAAATGGAGGAAACATATTCGCTCGTTTCTTTTCATCGTTCTCTGGCACTTTATTTCTATTTTCCAAAAGGTTGCCAAACATGGTGTAAGTTTGCATGCTTATGAACTCTCTCTTATATTCCATAACCCATTTGCAATACCAAACAACCAACAGTGATCAAGATATTCCTTTTGGTTCAAAAGACGCACAAATGCGTTCCCCCTATAGGGTTGGAGGTGGAGTACTAGTCCTTTTGGTAGATGTATGGTTTTTCAAAGCGTAGTTATGCACATATCACAAGATGATTTTTTTTTTTTGAAGTATCATATGATCCTAGTATCATATTTAGGTGTTGGAGATAAACAGAGAGATATGAATCATGAATGTCATAATTGTACCTAGTAGGAAGTTTTTTTTTTTTTTTTACAATTTGGCAATGTAAGATAACACATGTCAAAGCTAGTGAAATAGTAATAAAAATATAAAAGTATACTTGCATTTTAAGGTAAAACTATGGTTTAAAAATAAAATAGAAAAATTAGAGATATTAATTTTTTTCTTCTATTATTTTTATTTAAAAAAATGATAAAATTGAATTTGAGATTGGTATTGAGATACCTTAGAGAATGTAATCGTAAAGAATAAAACATTGGAATTGCAATTTGTGGATATGCATCAACCTATTAAATGATTTTCATGATCAATTAATATTTTTGGTCAACATATGTAAGTATATTTTCATAAGATCACATATGCCATTTGGTTTTCTGGTTTGGGTAACGATATAACGTTTCATGAATGGAACAAACACCAAAGTCACAAGAAACATTTGAATGAAACAAAAAAGGAAGTGAATAAACATGGGAAGAATTCATATTGCACAAACTATTTCTTTATTTTTTCCCTTTATGTACTTAGATTTAATGAACATGTAATTCATTGACCTTTTTTTTTTTTAATTTTTTACAGAATGACTGCATTATTGCTTATATGCAAGTCTCTCATTAACTTACCAAACATTGACCTAGTAGCTGCAGCAATATATGTTTCTTAGTAAAAGCTATGATTTCAAAGAGAAGTTTTGATGCAATGAAGGTTGTATTGGCTCTAACATATAAAGGTATGTCTTAAAGTGATTAGTGGATTTCCTATTTACCATACCTAACAACCAATAGTGATTAAGATATTGATTTTGTCTGAGAAGACACGCAAATGGGCTCCTCTTTAGGGTTGAAGGAGGACTACTGGTCCCTTTAGTAGTGCAACTGGGATTATTTGAAAATATTGTAGGAAAATTAATAGTAATAATATGCCTATCATCCCCATCTATACTTAATGAATCACCTACAAGTTAGTCTTCTCAAGAAAAGAGAGGGTTTGGTTTCATTATTATATCTCCTGCCACTTATCCAAGAAACAGTCCCATTACCCATTTCATAAGGAAAGGGTTTTGCGATGTGAACAATTGTGTTTTGACAAGCTACTTGGAAATACAACTTCTGCACCTGTGATTAAGAAGCAAATAATAAGGAGCATAACTGAGATATGTAGTACTAGATATCTTCTGGCCATGTTTTTACATTGTTACATATAAATTTGATAACTAAACCTTATACATTATTTTGATATGTATGACTTCTTTGATGAAACAAATATATTTTGATAAGTATTTTTTTTAATATAATTTTATAAACACATTTGTATTGTACTACCATAGCTATACATTTATTCTTTGTTTTATGCATGTTGATGCCATATATACATGAATTGTTTTTCCCCAACCATTGATTAACCGTAGATTCAATAGTTATTCTATCTGTTGTATTAGAAAACTTTATTATATTATTTTTTTATGCATCACAATTACACACTTGTTTGTATAACATTATAATAATATGGCATTTAAAAATAATAAAAAAGCTGATTGACTTTGCATCTATAACTAACATATATATTAGTTCCATCTTATCCACCTTTTGTTTTCCACTCTCGTCAATAATTGACTGGAGGAATGCATGTTAAATGAGTTAGTTTCATTTGATCATTGTTGATATAGAGTACAAAATGTGATTTCATTATTTTTGTTTTTTTAGGTGTTGGCTCTGTGTATGGGCACTTCTCTTATTTCTTATAGGTTGGTGGCTTCAAAAAATAATTAAGAAAAGAATAGAAGCTAAGCTCAAACAAAAGTATTTTAAACAAAATGGAGGACCCTTACTACAAGAACACCTATCTTTACCAAAAGGAAACGTTTAAGCTTACAAGCTAAATTGAGAGGAAATATAAATAGCTACTGAAAATTTTAGTGACAGCAGAATTATAAGTAAACAAAGCCAACGGACAGTTTATAAATAGATGTTGATAGATGGGAGAATGATGACAACAAAGAAAGCACTTGCCATAGATGAAGAAAAAGTTGAGTAGTTTATTATTGAGATTATGATTTTGTCACATATTATAGGAATATTGTTAAATTATTGAGATGTTATTTTCCTCTCTCATCAATAATTTACTGGAGGAATGCATCTTAAATGTGTTATTTTCATTTTTATTATCATTGATATAGAGTACAAAATGTGATTTCATTATTTTTGTTTTTTTAGGTACTAGCTCTAGTGTAGGGGCATTTTTTTTGTTCTTATAGGTTAGTAGCTATACAAGATAGTTAAGAAAAGAAGCTAAGCTTAAACAAAAGTATTTTAAATGAAATGGAGCAATGTTACAAAAGCAACACCTATCTTTACCAGAAGGTAATGTTCAAGCTTATAAACTAATTAACTAAGAGGAACTGCAAATGGCTGTTGAAAATTTTAGTGAGTGCAAAATTGTAGATAAAAGCTTCAAAGCTACAATTTATAAAGGGATATTGACAGATGGAAGAATAGTGACAACAAAGAAAGCTCTTGCCATAGATGAGGAAAAGTAGAGTAGTTTATTAACGAGGTTATGATTTTGTCACATATTAATCACATGAATATTGTTAAATTACTGGATGTTGTTTAGAGACATAAAATCCTCTTCTTGAATATGAGTTTATACCTAATGGAATGCTTTACAAGTACCTTCATGAATCAACAAATATGTCTATATGTCATGAGATATGTGTTTATAACTTGCAAAGAAATTGCGGGAGCATTTTTCTAATTGCACTCAGTAGCATCAATACTCACATACCACAAAGACATTAAGTCCACCAACATACTCTTGGATGAAAAGTATCGAGTAAAGATAGCTAATTTTGACACATTACGATTGGTATCTCTTGACCACACATGTGATCACACTAGTAAGGAACCTTTTGGTACTTGGATCCCGAGTTAAGGATGAACGTAGATTTAGGGCGTCTGTGGAGGGGGTGTGTTGGATCTTAATTATTTATATCCGTTGCTATTATAGTTATATTAAATCTTATATAATTATAAGAATTTCATTAATGATTTCACTGTGATATTTTTAAATCTTTATGAAAAAATTCATTCAAACAATTAAGATTATTTAGTTCATTTCATAAGAGATGGCATACATGTCAGTTGAAAAATAATTATTAATAAAAAATAAAGCAAATATCTAGATAAGTTTTTTTTTAATATAAAAATCATAAAATATATCTAATAGGATATCTATTTAATAATTTATGTCCATTTTTATAACATTAATTGTAGAAAAATATTAATAAATCAAATTATATAATTAGTATGCAATATGATTGCTTTTAGCACAAACGAATTGTAAAATATCTCTAGATTGGATATCCATTCTTATTATATTAATTGTAGAAAAAAAAATGTTGCCAAATCAAATTATAGAACTAGTGCGCAATATGATTGCTTTTAACACAAAGAGAGTATACAAAATATCTAGATAATATAGCTATTCAATATTTCATATATATTTTAATAACATTAATTGTAGAAAAAGAATGTTACTAGATCAAATTATATAATCAATGTGCAATAAGATTAATTTGTAATGTGGATAATGCAATTATTATTCATAGTATACTTTAAAAGAAGAATTTATTTAGGCAGACATAATTTTATGATAAAAAAATTTAATGTTATTAGTTATTGTGAAAGAAAAAAAAGTGAGGGGGGAGAGAGAGAGAGAGAGTAGTTAGTATAATAAATGCATGTTGAAAAAGACTTTGCTGATTAGAAACTTCTGCATTATTTGTTCAGTTTGGTTAGACTTGTGATTAAAATTTTCTTCACTATTCATTTAAACTTTTTATTTTATTACTTTTTATGTCCAAGCTTTTACATATGATGTAACTAGCAAAATTTGTGATTATATCAAGTTTTATTTCCTACATATTGCTTATGATGGAGATGCTTTATTTTTTTTAATCATGATATAATATTGATTTAACTTGAAATAGCATTATATTGTGTTTTGCATACCTTATCTAAGAAAAATTAATAATTAACAAAACTAACAATCATGGAAACATATTTTTCGTGGTTTATAAAATCTATGCATTATGTAAAATATCTTATATACACGCCATGGTTTCTTATGGCACTTAGGTATCATTAGTTCGATTGTGTAAGTTAGCAAGTGTGAAGACACATGAGAAAGAATGGGCAAGAGCATTTACTTAGGGTGGAGGCAATCAACCCCAATTCCTTGTGAGCTCTAATGAGGTAATAGTATCTTAAGTGACTAATGGACTCATTAGTTTGATTGCGTAAGTTAGCAAGTGGGAACAACACATGAGAAAAAATGGGCAAGAGCATTTACTGAGGGTGGGGGCCATTGGCCCCAATTCCTTATGAGCTCTAACGAGGTAATAGGTATCTTAAAGTGACCAATGGGTTCTTACAAATAAAAGTTGCCTAACAGCAGCTCTAGCGTTAAAACAAAATAAAGCATATGTATAATACATACCCTCTTCCACAGTCATAGTCTATAATATTGCTCAATTAATCAGCATGAATATGACCAATAGAAATTTGGTCTATATATCCCTATTTTGCTTCTTATTCTGTGTTCAATAATAGTTAGCGTGAAAATGTCAAAGGATGTTATTCATAGTTTAAGAATTAATGCCTCTTATATGGATAAAAGGGTTATACCTATGGCATATGATAGCATATATAAGTTTGGGAATTGAAAATGAAGTATGGATGAAACATAGTTATAATATGATATACAGCCTTGTATGAAGTCATGGATTAAACCACTAGTGACCATAAATTAATATGAGACAATTTACCTTTTGAAAATTGAACTCTCAAATTCTAGTTTGATTATACTTGCTGCATCTACCCCTCCTAGTTTAAGTTGGGAGCCAAGGTTGCTTGATTATTGTTTCTTGCCTGCATACAAATTGTATCATGTATAGTTTGGCACCTAGATGTGACAGTGGTAATGCTTTTTACTAGTTGGACTTTTTAATTAACACTTAGGTCAGAATTATTTTATAGCACTTCAAGAGGGAATGACTTGAAATACTAGGATAAGGAAAGCATAGGATCTTGGAACCTTACATGTACTTACTTAATAATATGGAGGTATAGCAAAGTTGAAGCATCTATAGCTTTTGAAGCTTAATAATTGGTTAGGGTGCGGTGTCATAGGATATTCATGTATGCAAGCCATATATATCCATTATGATTCTCTTTGGAAAGCTTTACCCTAAACAAATATTAACGTATGAAAATTGTAAAATATAAAAATATGACATAAGTTTTGGTATTTTTACAAATAAGTAACACGAGTTTTGATTTTCAATAAATATATAATCTACACTTTGATGCTTTTATGAATAAGTTACCTAATTCTTGTTTTTAACAAATACATCAACGTTTGAATACTTTTACAAACAAGTTATCTGGGTTATGATTTTTGAGAAATATATGATATGTATTTTTTTACTTTATATTAATAATAGATTAGAGACATGGGTAATGTATTCATCGAAAATTAAAACTCTCGTTATTTGTTTGTAAAGTACCGTAAATATAGGTAATATATTTATTAAAAATAAAACTCAAATTACTTGTTTATAAAAATATAAAATATAAAATGTATTTGTAAATAATTAAAACTCAAGTTACCTATGTGTGAAAGTATCCAAACACATGTCATATATATTTTTTAATTTACCAAAAATTAAACCATGTCATGCGTTCCCGTCGTGTCGGCGAAATTAAAAGATTCGTAGGACGTTCCTATTTGATTGCCCTCTAGAAAATTTCAAACTTTTACACGCTTAGTACTATCGAATTAAACAAATTCATTTCCTTTCAATCTGTTGGAAAGCCTTTCGTCATTGCATCTTGGTCCACACTGTCGAACCCTCGTTTTCGTGATGAACAAGGTTTTCTTTCTTTTTTATTTTATTTTATTTTTTTCAAGGACATATAAGAAGCATCATAGGAACTAGGTCCATGTCCATAGAATTTAGAAGAAGCTGACACAACCCAAAAAACTAATAATTGAAGTGCAGTTTCCTTCCTTTGTCCATGTGACACACGAAACCTTTCTGACTCTTTACTAAATGATGCAAACTCATGACTTTTTCAACCTAACTCATGCCCTCCTATCCTTATTTTCTCCTCTTGCTCAGAGATTTGGTTGGGATGATTTGACTTTGATCTGTACCATTATTGGACCTTATATCTATCCCAGCAGCAACACCCTATCTGGGCCTTAATATGAGCCCACCAGAGCTAATCTAGCACTCACAACATAAGGATTTGCTAAATCATGATAGGATTTCATTTTATGTGTTTAAACAATAGATTTATGTTCTTATAAAAATTCATTAGGAAAAATAAAATCGTATCCTATTTTTTAATGAGGAGTGAATCTAAATCGTTTAAAATTCTGATTAATTTCTTAACCACCGAAATAGACTTCAATGGATAAATAAATTTTCTATTATGATAGGTATACTACCACATGTAAAGATAGGTGGAGATTTAAATCACATATGTAATTTATGATTCCACATAATCTATAATTATAGAATATTTTGACATACAATTACAAAGAATGAGCCAAATCATTAAAATGATAGATCTTAGAGATTCCATGCCAATAAATGAAGTATATTTTGATACTTCTTTATTAGCTCATACAACTCATCGTAGTATGAGTCAAGTTTGGTAACGTTTGAACAAGTAGAATAGAAAGCCCAACTGAAAACAAAAATATGCACATGGTTCAATTAATGAATGTAAACTTGTCATCCTTTGAAAAAGGATTTTTTTTTATCTATTTCAATTCTAAAATGTTAGCCAATTGTTCAAATCTTCAATTCAGTCCTAATGAATTCAAAATTTTGCATCCGAACGAGTTGTGCTAGATTTTTTTTTTTTTGTACAAATGAATCAAATATCATTTTTAAACAAAGATTGGTAAAGATTAAATTAAATTGAAAAAATTATGAATGCTTAAAATTGAAATAATATATATGCATTTATATTTTTTAAATCTATTTCATTACGATTACGATTCAGTTTAGCAAAAGCTTGATGAGAATAGATGCGATGATGAAATAAACATGACTACCTTGCACTAAACATAGTCATGGTTCGGTTCTAAACCGGAAATCAGATTGGAAGAATCTAGAATTGGACTAGTTAGTTAATTTTAGAATCGGCTAGTGAATTGTTGATTTTTTGGTGCCTAGGGGATTCTTTGGCTTAAAATCAAATAGAGTTGGCAGTTCTATTGAAAAAAAAGAGAAGAAAATTAAAGAAAAAAATATTAAATATATTATTAATATTTAAACTATTTCAAATCATAATTATTACCTATTCATAGCATTTAATCTATTGTTGTGAACGATATAACAAATTGATATAACTTAAAGATATATAATTTAGCTTTTATAAACTTTTTTTAAAAGAAAAATATCTTTTCTTAATAATGTAAGACTATTTTTCTATTGTAGTTTTGTTTTTAGCCTCTAGAGTATTTTGTAATCTCACATTACTAATACCACAATTAATTTGGATGTGTGTTTGTACATAAATAAATGCGCATCCTAAATAAAATTTTAAAAAATTGGTTAAGTGCTTTAATACTTTTAGACCTAATTATTATAATTCGAGATTAAATTTTATCTTATTAAAAATTAAATTGATTGATTTATTTATTTTTTAACTTGAAAAAAAAAGGTAGTCTGCAGTTTTGGAACTGAATTGACAACTGTCGATTCCATAGAGTTGGATCAGAATCGTGGGAGATGATTCCAGTCCCAGTTCCATAATTTCAAAACCCACAATCGGTGGTTCCAATTCTGGTTCAGTTTGGTTTTGGAACCGTGATGATGATTACTCACACTATAACTTTTAATTCCTTCATGACTATAATAAGTAAAAGAGATAGATCAATTGAGCCATTCAAACCGGTCCTTTCCATCTTCATAGTTTTGAAAAACTGAAAAAAAAAATCAATTAGGAATGATATCTCATATAGAGTGTGATGTGGTAGGCAATGTTAAATTACAAAATGAACACTTGATTTATCATAGTATAATAGTGGGTGGTCTTAAATATGTCTTTATGTGAAAACTTTTATTTTTCATCTATCAAATCATATTTCACGTAACATATCACTTTTAGTGACATCTTTTTCAAACCAAACTTAATATCTAAAAAAATTGACCAATCAAATTTTGCCTACATGTATCTTTTTTTGTTAGGTAGGAATTACATCTTGATTTTATATATACATATATTTTCTCGGATTATCCCAGCTCCTCAACACTTATAATAAAGGGTAATGTTAGGAGGGAAATTTGAATGAGCGAATCCATAGTTTTCATATTGTTAATATTCAAGTTGACATGTGGTGTGTAAGAGATAATCCTATTTAAATTCCAATGATTCGATGAACTAGCAATTACGTAATTGCATGGTCATTGTGGGCCATAGACATTATAAAATTATACAAAACAGCCTTTGATAAATCTTCTTGAAGGAATATAGTACAGCTACAATGGCAGCTTCACTCATAGTTTTGCTGCGAAAATGCTTCTTGAAACACGTGACCAACAACTATTTTAGTAATAAAGTCTGAATGATCGTGGTATTGCGTGTGCAAAGCTCAACTTAATATGTTTTAGGGTTTTTTCTACTCTTGGTCGATTGTGATAAGTATGGTATGTACATTTTATAGTCTCATTATTAGTTTTAAAGGGATCGGTCTCGTTATTATTCAAAAATTCACATCATACTCAAAGGTGATCGAATCATTAAAATATTTAATATTTCAATTACTATATTTATTTTAATAATTATATATTTGACTGGATGGTTCAATCAACGAAACTATAAAAGCTCTCGTATGATATACGTATATGTCTCAACAATCCTCTTTAATTATCACTGAGGATGTTGTGTTTTTATTATTTTCTTAAATTAATGAAAAAAGTAAGTGCCACCTTATTAAATGTTCAATGAGTGATAACCTTGAGACAGCATTATGGGAAATTGTGAAAGACATTACAACTTCACCTAGTTGCTATTGTTTCTTGCACACTAAGGCCATGTTGTGTGATCTGTAGGATCTTTAAGATCTCTCTCTTGCCTCGTGAAAAAAGGGATAAGATGGAATCTTGACTTTACCTCTCATTCAATGATCCCTTAAGGATGTTAATTATCGTTTCCCTTGTTTGATGGTCACACCACGACTCATTAGCTCCTCATTGGGTGAGTGAGACGCCCTCCACGTTCATATTGAAGAGTTTTCTGTAATAAAAAGATTGATTATCCTCTGGACTAAAGAGGATAAAGAGAACTTGTATAAATAGGTTTACCTAACTATCTAGTTAATAATTTAATTACTAAAATAAATGTATAAATAATATATTAAGTATTTTAGTAATATAATCATGAATGAGTATCAATCTGAATTGTAAAATAATCTAGAGGATTGATATTATCAAGTATTATAATGGAACCATAAAATTTTTTCTTAAAACTATATTCTTACATCTCACTTTATGTTTGAGCATACCACAACTTATAACATAAGTCAGTTTCTTGTCTATGATATGAGATAATTGCAAATACATATATTGAAAAATCGTTAGACAATATGAATAGATTTTTAAACTATTGAAGCGTCATTTTTTATTCTTATAACTTGAATACATCATTTAACAGTTCTTTATATAAAATCCAAAAAAGGCAATTAAGGATCTGTTTAAATTGTTGGATTTTTATCTATATCTGATATGCATATGTAACTTATCTATATTATATCTGTATCAATTTGTTTGGTCAGTTTATGAGTAAAATTGTCAGTTTTTTAATTAATATCTATTTCTTGATAAATATCTATTTGAAAATGATGAAAATATAATATCAAAATATGATGAAACAAATAGACCCGTAAAGGCTCTTATAAATAATAAGAGCCTTTGTGGCTTTAATAATGATTTATGGAATATGTAATAATATATCTTCCGCTTTAGGAAGTTTAGGTGTTCTATCCGTATATGTATAATATTTTGAGAAGTATATTTATAATTTCCCCAAAAGTAATTCTTTATTAGTTAAATGATATGTTATCTTGCAGCCTTTGAAATTTACTCGAGTTCTAAAAGATTGCTGCCGTAACTAACTCAAGGATTTTGACCAAGCGTATTAGCGGGTGTAGTTTTAAAAATTAGAGTCAACTGGCCTAATTACAACAGCTAGGGTGGCATATGTAGAAGTAAAACATTATTTAAGTTCAAGGATCGACCTCGGGGCAATTATATGGTAAGCTCGCTTACATGAGCTATGGATACGATCATAACCAACGCCATATGGGAAGAGATGTAGTGACCCGAGATTATACCCTGTCATCAAATTATATCTTAATAATAAATATTGATGTAAAACTAACAATAAATTAATATTATATCTATTATCATAAATATTAGTAGTGGGCACATAACCTTGTTATATAATATATTTATTTGTACCTTACTTGACTATATAGATTTTAAGTAGGTATTGGCAATTGTAAGGCATGATTCATACATAGATCTAAGATAGGATATGGGTATGAAAATTTTATACTCTGTCTCCATCTTAAAATCTAATTTAATATATACAAGGTAAAAATTTTTTGTCATGTTTATGGGAATTATGTTGGAATAGATTTTTAATTTTGGTTTCAACTCTCATTCCCATGTTTTTGTGCACAATATTTTCCATTGATGGTGTGTCGAGTAGAAATATGGGATCGCAGGAGTCTTACATATAATACTGCATATGATTCCATTTTCTTATGGGGCGCACATTTGATAGAGAGTGTTGCCTAAGAGCTTACCTATCTATCTTTTACTAGATTCTTAGGAAATGATCATTCTAGTTTTATAGGGAATTCAAAATTTAAGCCCTTATTAATCTTAATTACTTTAATTACCTATTCTATCATTTTACATATTTATTATCTACATTATTACTAAATATATATATATATATATTTTTCACAAATACCAAATGGGCATTCGGGGAATTTAATATCTATCTATAAAGACTATTATTAAACAATATTCATAAAGTAAAACTAAGTAAAAAAAAAAAAAATCTTAGCTTTTAAGGTAATAATTGTTATAAAAAAAAAAAAGACTTCAAACTTATGGAAAATTGTATCTTCCATCATTTTTTTAGTAGAATTAATCCTATCGTTTATTTAACGACTCAAATTTATATCTAAATATGATCACACCATTAAAGTGTTTAATACATCAACTATTATATATATTTTAATAGTCTAAAGATATAAGGTTTTAAAATAATACCTAAACCCATCCCATAAACTGATAAGATTTTACTCTATATATATCTTTAGGGATTAAATGGATGACTCTGTAACAACCTATCCTAATTGCATTCTTAGGCTATTCCGTTGTCCTACCATATAAACTCCACATATCACATTTTTATTTTTTTAAGACAACCCAAACCACCCTAGCCTCCATATCTTTAATCTAATTTTCAGTCCCATATGATTGTTTCAACTACACTTGAGTCATCCAAGTATATCTATTTAATTATTTATTTTTAGTTTTTCATTTCTCCAAATATCATAAAATAAAATAAAGGTCATTGTTTTCCGAATCGTCTGCTTTCCCATGTATTCAATGCAATTTTCAAAATGTCTGTTGTCTCCTTTTTTTATTTTAATTACATATTTTTATATGTGTATCCCATGTGCATAATTTGTTACAAGAAGTTTCTCGCATTCATATTATACCGTCGAATAAAAAAGGAGGAGAAAAAAATGTATAGAAGACCCTTTTTATAGCCATTTCTTCTCATCTTCTTTTCTTTGTCGATTATCTTCTCTTGCCTTTCTACAAGAATGATCATAATTCCAAAGAAATCTCATGATAGAACAATCAAAAACTGGAAAAGAAATTAGGGTAACACAAAATCATCTAATGGTTAAAAAGAAATTCCAAATTTCGATTCATCATATCTAAAACCTCTTATGATGAATTTCTGAATGAAACAGTTCCATGTAGCAAGTAATAATAATGAAAACAAGCTCGTTTCCCTAGAGAAGGTTTTTCAAGAGAAACCATGATTTGATGGTTAAACTTCGATGAGAGAGTTGCTATCCAACATAATTTCAAAAACATCATAAAAAATTAATTAAAATATTATATGCTGTAAAGTATGTACGCATGGTAGAAAAATTATTAAGAAAATTATAATATATGGAATGTTATATAGTATTATTTAGAAAACTATTATTTGTATGATGACACGTGTCAAAAATTTATTAATATTTGATTGTAACGAATAATTATTAAATTATTTAAAAAAATTTACTCATCATTTTTCCCTCCAATTCCATCTTCAAGATCGAATGTATTATATAAAATAATTCATGTATATGTATCTCTATATATCAATTTGAAGTCGCTGGGAATTAACAAATTGATTATCTTTTTCCTGTTGACCGAGATAAAGCCCTAGCTAATAATAAAATGGAAAACCCACATGGCGTTTTGGTGGGGGGATGAGGTGGGATATCACGTGTTACCATGATGATGGGATGGAATGCTTCTTGGAATCTAGTTATTAAGATGGGAGAGGATGATGATGAAGACGATAACGATGGTGATAGCTGGGGTTGGTCCTTGCTTGTAGAAGCCAAGGCAGCCTTCATGTGATGCTTTGCTTTTTCCATGTGGTTATGTGTATCACCTTTTTTTTCAAAGTTCCTTATAGCTTCAACCATCACCATCAGCCTTTTCATCATAATGCATGCATGATTAATCAAAATATGATAAAATTATTATTTAATGTCATGTGCATTTTTGGATATATATATATATATATACTTTTCAGCAGTATATTTTAATTTGCATGTGGGCCTTTCCTTTTCTCACGTATGTATTTCTTCATTATCGACTTGAATTTGTACAGATCCCAAGAGGTAGACATCACCACGGGCAGTTCGAACCGGGAACCGCCCCGAACAGCCATCGGCGGTTCCTAACCCGGGAACCGCCCCGTCGGTGACAGTTCCGAATCATCTAAGGACCCGCTGGAATCAGCGGGTCCAAGCGGTTCGCGTGGCGGAACCGGTTGTTCCAACGGGTCCGGAACCATCATATATTTTAATTTAAAAAAAAAAAGAGAAAACTTGCGCGTGATGCAGGTTTCTCAAAAACCGTTTCTGGGCGTGGGGCTTGTTTGGGGGGGGGGGGGGGGGGGGTGTTAGGGGTAAGGTTTTGGTTTTCTTCATTTTTTTTCACCCAAAAAAAAAACCGGTTCATGTGGAACCGGAACCGCCAGAACCGATGGTTCCAGTTCCGATTCGGGTCCGGAACCGACCCGAACAATGTCGATGTCTACCAAGAGGTCCAAAATTATAACAAATTGGAGTACGGTCTACGTATTAGGATATGAATTTCTATTAAAATTATGGAAGTTATGAAAATATTTTGAAATTAGAAAAATCTAACTGGCCAACTCGAAAATTACCTGTTCGATTTAATAACAAATAAGTCTTTTACTTGTAGTTTATCTTTATATATTTAATCATTTTATTTTGGGTAAATTACATGAAATACTTTTAAACTATTAAAATTTCTATTTGGCCAAAAAAAAATCTATTAAAATTTTTAATAACTTTGTAGCTCAATAATATCATCTATAGTCTCTTAGGTGGGATGAGTCAGATTTGAATTCATTCATTTTTAATATAATGACTTGAAAAAAAAAAAACTATTAAAACTACGGAGAGATTCTAGATTTTTAAAATTTAGTATTTAGAACTCTTCCGAAATTTTAAGATCAGATATAATTTGTTATCCAAATTAATAGCAAATTACTATTATGCAAACAAAAAATATGGATTGATAAGCAATAAGAAATAGTTGCTTCTTAAACATAAAATACTTGTATAAATAACTCTATTAAATCGGAATTGTCTTTATATGATTTTGACTGAGATCATAAAATAAGAAAATCGAATAAGGATTCTGCTAGAATATTCAAAAGAGAGTTCGCTGTGGAATTAAGAGTTTTCTCAATTTATTTAATATTTCATTGATAACAAAGGATTAAGTTATACAATAAATTTGTTTGAAAAGATTACTGCAATTGTATATTGATATAAATTGGCTTACCTTATATTAGAGTCTGTTTGGCTAGCTTTTTTTAGTAGATACAGACATTTTTTAAAACTTTTTTCTAATAAATTGTTTATCAAGAAATAAATATAAATAAAAAGAAAGTTGATTGTTTTCATGAAAAGATCAAACAAATTAAATATAGATGCAAATTGAATATATTTACATATATAGTTTCGATACAGATACATATGCAAACGAAAAACAGACCATCCAAACAAACCCTACTCTCTCTTATCTCATTTTTTCCTCTTTAAGTTTCTTTTAGTCGATTCTATTGAAGTATCTAATTGTAAAATCATATAATGTGTGGATGCTAAACCAAGCAGGCTAGACAACAATTAGATAACTTAGAATAAAAACCACATCCAATCAAATTTTGGTTTTGGTTTTATTTTCGCATCCAATTTTTTTTTTGGTTTGTTTGGTGATTCAATAGGGCATCTGATTGAGGTGGTTTGATAGTTCCATTTCCCTTTCATATGAATCGGTTCAACGCGTTAAAAGTAGATACTCTACCTTTTCCCTTTTTGTCATTTTAAATTGATTTAATAATAAAAATTTAGTATTAGAACTAGAGGAAAAAAATGGAAAAATAAAAAATGAGAAAAAAAAGGTCAAAAAGAAAAAAAAAATGATTAAATCACAAAAATATAAAAATTAGGTTGTTATGAAATTAGAGTGATAAAAATGATTTTTTTCCTGGACAAAACCTTTTTTGAAAAGTCTAAATTGCATATGCTGTTTGCAAAAGTATGAGTTCTCCAAATTAGAGTGATAAAAATGATTTTTTTCCTGGACAAAACCTTTTTTGAAAAGTCTAAATTGCATATGCTGTTTGCAAAAGTATGAGTTCTCTAACAAAAATAGAACCAATTTTATTAGAACAAGCATTTCAGATACTATGTGATTTATATAATTTTAAATTTTGTAAAATAAATAATTTTAATCAATAATGGGTTCAAGTGGAAGCTCAGTTGGATTTAAACAGGCTATTTTACGGGCATTAAATGTTTTAGAATAAATCAGCCCCTTAATATTAATTAGCTCAAAATCTTTTATCCATAAAATAGTATAAAACTTTACTACATAAAGGCTTTGCTTTAATCTGATTTAAAATAGTCACTCTTATTCCATTATTGCCTCTTAAGTTTCTTTTAGTCGATTCTATTGGAGAATCTAATTGTAAATCATATAAATGTATGGATGCTAAACCGAAGAGGCTAGACAATTAGATAGCTCAGAATAAAAACCACATTCAATCAAATTAGGCTGTTATGGGATTGTTTTTGCTATTGGAGTGATAAAATTGATTTTTCTTGGGATAAAACTTTTTCTAAATGTCTAAATTACATATGTGACATGCAAAAGTATAAGTTCTCTAAGTAAAATAGGCTCAATTTTGTCACAACAGACATTTTTACATATGATATGATTTATCTAATTTCCTAATTTTATACAATAAAGAATTTTAGTCAATAATGGTTCCAAGTTTTTTTAAATAGGTTGTTTTAGAGCATTAAAAATTTTAGGATAAATCATACACTAAATATTAATTAGCTCAAATTCTTTTGTTCATTGAATAGTATAAAACTTATGGGCAAATTACATTAGAATGTCCCATGTTTGGAGATAAATTCATTTGAGGTCCCAACGTTTTGAAGAGTTCAAAAGAGATCTTATTGTTTGGACAAGTGGGGTGATTAAGGTCCCATTAACACGTATTATAGGATGAATATTTAATTAAAACCTATAAAACCCTTTCTTCTAAGGTCTTCTTTGGCAAGTATTAACAGAGGAAATATTTAATTAAAATTTATAAGACTTCACAAATGTTGAGACATTTTTTGAACTTTTCAAAATGTTTAGACCTTAAATAAACTTATCCTCAAATGTTGAGACCTTCTAGTATAATTTACCTAACTTTAGTAGATAAAATCTTTAAGGTGGCTTTTAATTTGATTTGAAATAGCTTTTCCATATATCTACGAAGTTATGAGCTTAAAGACACATGAGATTTGTAATTTTGCTAAATTAAATTACTTTCAAAATCATTTGTTCATACATGCAACTTATTTTATTATTAAAAAAAGAAAAATATTTTATTTTCTTTTATTATTTTTTTTGAACCTCACCATTGTCTTTATTCTCAACATACTTATTGAAACACCTTGAAAAATGAAAATTTAATAAATGGATAAAAGAGTAATTGTGATTTTTAAAATAGGGACAAAATGGGCAAACACTGAAAATTTAAAAAGAGACATTATTTCACCTATAATAATACTGGAGGCCAATAACTGCCATCACTTTCACCCTTATATTATTTCTGTAGAAAATATTCCTTTCCTCTTCGAACAATGGTAACGAATCTTGAAAAATTTGTAAAATTTTTTAACAATACATATTTCTCTTCTTTCTTTTCTTCACCATTTTTTATTAAAGTGATCGCTTAGATGGTGAAAACTTTTTGTTCTTAGAGATGTTTGTGAATTATAGCAAGTAATGGGTTTTAGGAGAAACTATGATAAATCTAAAAAGGAAATGATTTGGAAAAGAAAAGACAAAGCATTAACTGAATACATAACAAGGTAATAGGATTGTCAATGCAATTTTGATCTTTTCAATTTACGATTAGTTAACATGGATGAACTCACACATAAAAGGATGTATTTAGGTTTAACCTTGAATTTTCGATGACTTGTATGAGAAAATAAGGTTAGAATTCACAATAATCACATGTATTTCCCGTCATGTGTGTTTAACATTACCTATGTTGTGTTCTCACCCGTGTTGAACACTATTGTGTAATTTTTTGTGGTCCTATGCTCAACATGAATGAGTACACAAGTCATGTTGAGACTTGTGTTGAACACAAAGATTTTAAATACATGAAAATCTTACTTCTGAGCTTAACATAATCTAGTATACGAGTTGTGTACTTACCTGTGTAGAAGTACATGACCTCTAACACCTGTGTTGGCACTCATGTACAAAATAGCTTTATCAAAACTTGCATTCTCTTTGTTAAAGGCCTTTGAAATTTGTTCAAATCCATCCATAAGGATTTAAAGTCACTATAAAACCTTAGAACCCAAACATTACTAAATCAATTACCTAATTTCCTTTTCCTTCATAATTAAATCCTTAGCTCCAAAGTAAATGTGTATGTAA
Source organism: Combretum micranthum (assembly GCA_024138025.1). Classification (NCBI taxonomy): domain Eukaryota; kingdom Viridiplantae; phylum Streptophyta; class Magnoliopsida; order Myrtales; family Combretaceae; genus Combretum; species Combretum micranthum. The sequence goes on from JAMXBD010000460.1 coordinate 580,232, forward strand.
GTGTTGATAACTTTTGGGTAAGAGTGAACCTTATAGGAAGTATAACTTAAAGATGAAATTAGTAGAGTATGTGATTCCAAATGTTTTATTTACTTAATAACTTAGGTCTAGAATCATGGCAAGCAAGGATGGACATAGGATTATATGATTGGGGAGCCAGATTTTAATTAAGTTGATCTTAAAATTATTTATTTTTATTTACTTACTATTACAACTATATTACATCTTATATATTTATGAGAATTTTATTAATGATTTCACTATGATATTTTTTAGAATTTCATGAAAAAAATTATTCAAACAATAATTCAAAATATTTAGTGCATTTTGTAAGATATTTCATGTCCATTTTCATAACACTAATTATAGAAAAAAGTTACCAGATCAAATTATATACTTTGAATAAAAAATAGTTATTTACAAGAATTTATTTAGTTAAATATAATTTTATGATAAAAGAATTTAATACCATTAGTTATTTTGAAAGAAAAAAAAGTTAAAAGAGAGAGAGAGATTGGAGAGAAGGAATAGTTAATATAATAAAAGGTAAATTACACCAGAAGGTCCTAACATTTGGGAGTAAGTTCAATTAAGGTCTCAACGTTTCGAGTGGTTAAAAAGAAATCCAAACATTTGAGGATAAGTTCATTTAAGGTCCCAATGTTTGAAAAAGTGGGTTTATTTGGGCCCTCAAGGACACATGTCAATAATAAAAGAGTCTTTTGAGTTTTGGTTAAATATTCTCTCCAATTAACACGTGTTCTTAGGAACCCAAATTGATCAACTTTTTTAAATGATAGGACCTTAAATGAACTAACCTTTAAACTTTAGAACCTTAAATGAATATATCCCCAAACATTAGAACCTTTTGTGTGCAATTCACCTATATAATAAATGCGTGTTGAAAAAGTAAATAATGTACACTCATGGGATGACCTCAAGAATATAAAACCAAATGCTTAGCCACTAGGATATGCTTATCCTTATGTCATTATTTGCTCATTATAATATACATATAATATAAATTTATTTATTTCTTTAAATTCATAAAAATAAATTTCCGTAAATCTTAGGTGGGGGTGGGTGATGGGTAGCCGGTGCGGGGCCCTCGTTAGACCCCCCTAGACCCATCCCTAATGGTGAGTATATATTCCAGATATGTGTATACCTTGCTTGTATTTGTGCTTGTTTAGGTTGAAAACTTAAATGGACTAGTTAACTATCTAAGTTTAATAATGTGTTTGTTGATTGTGCGTGATTACTGGTAATAGGTGGAGAGTATTTATGCTGTTATCATGGTATCCTAATCATCTATGTGTGGTGTTGTTTGCGAGTAGAGCTATGTATGGAAATGATTAGGGTAGATCTGAAGGTCTCAATTTGAGGAATATTGAGGAGTATACAATATTTAGTTTTTAGACTACTGGATGTTAGAGAGTGCCCAATATCGTATTATTATACATATCTATTATGGGATACTACGTTATCCCTGTGTTGCTTGCTTGACTTAAAATAGGGATAATAAAATGTTGATTTTTGCACCAATATTAAATTTGATTGTGAATGTGTGTTTGCTTGGTTGCATATGTGTGTCTATACTAGGTTCTGCCTCACTCTTTTCTTTTTGAGGTATAGTTGGTACTCTGTTGGTATTGGATTTGTTTGGTTACGATGTTCTGGTAGACTATAGGGATGCCATTAGTGGAAGAGACTATGCAGCTGATTACTAGATATGGTATACTAATGTTAGAGAGATCGAGAGTTTAATTCAAAGATATTTGTATAGTAGTTCTATGTATACTATTGTGATAAGGCATGAACCCAATTGTTGAATAGTCATGTTGATTAGACTAGATGGACTCTAGGAGTCAATGTGTAACTGTTTCATGGGAAATTTTATGGTCCCAACATTAATTCTGACTGGACCGATCCCATCACTATCTAACAGCTCACACCATACTCAATCATGATTAAGCTACTAAAATAGTTAATATTTCAATTACTATATTTATTTTAATGGTTAAATGATTGATTGGACAGTCTTGTCAATGGAAATATAGAAGCTCCCCTACAAGATATGGAATTTGTGATTTCCTTTAGGTTGACTTGTGAAGGTACTTTTATGTGATTGTTGACTTTGAAATTATTAGCATATATGTGTGTCTAGAGAATAATTAAAGGTATTTATTGAAGTACTTGTAAGTTTTAAATCTGTGTGTGTCCATATTTCACATGGATAGGTGATGGGTGTTAAATACCCGGGGTGTTACACTTATTGAAATAATGAAAGAAAAAACCTGCATATTGATGTCACTTGTTACCCATTTTTAGTTTTTTTGCCTTTGTAATTTTATCAATGTAATGATGGAATTATGAAGAATAAGTAGATTAAATTTCATTCCCGAGATCAATCAAAATTATGTGCAAAATGTAACAAAAAAAAATTATGTGTAAAATTGGAAAAAAAAATACTATTCTTATTACACATGAAAAAAATCTAAGCACTTTAATCCTAATTAGAGATAGAAAAGATATGAATTACATACGAATGATTTCTTTTCTGAGGATATATTTGTTATGGTTTTAATTAAATCATAATTAAATTTTCTATAAAACGTTTTAACCACCATTAATAAAAAGATTTGATTATGAATCAATCAAGGACTTTCATTTTATCTTATTATAGTTAATATAAATAGGATTCACAGTAGACATAACATTCACAATTCTAAAACTACATTAAAAAAAAAAAAAAAATCCAAGTCCTGCCTAGTGCTTATTGGAAATATGCCAATCGGCCATCACATAGATTAGTTTAATCAAAAAGAACTTTTTTCCTTTTCTTTTAAAATTTAATTGGGAAAAAATTTAAGAAACCTTAGTGTAGCCCCGGGAGCTGTGGTTAATTGACCTTTTGAGCATGAACCGGTTTCCTTATTTAGATAGATCTAACAAAATTGATAAATGAAATTAAATAAAAATCTTAAAAAATAAAAAAATAAAAAAATGAAAAAGGGAAATTTCTTTTCCTTTCTTATTCAAAAAGGTTTTAACACTTAAAAAAATTGAAAGTTTTCTAAAATAGAAGTATCTTCATTTTTTTCCTTTTTAAATAAAGGAAATACAAAAAATTATTTTTCCAAAGTAATAAAATTAAATGAACTTAAAGTGAAAAGAGTTTAAAATTTAAAGGAAATACCAACAAATTAAAGTTTGTGAAAAGGAGGTACTATGGTCTAATTCTAACTAGCAGATATACAAATGCCCATAGTGTATTAAAAGAGTTAATTGTAATAAAAAATTTATAAAAACAAAGGATGTTAAAAAACTTAGTTTCATTTAGATTAGTAGCCAAGTTAGCATCAATGTAATTCATTAGTATTAACTTACTACATTTTTCCCAACTTCAATCGGGTGCTAACTCTAAAGATAAAATTATTGAAAAACCTATTTCATTTGTTTCTTAACCAAGGGTTTACATTAATAGAATTCGGATTAATGGGAATTAAAACAAAATATAGATTCGATATGATGTTAACCTACTTTAATTTTTTTCCTTTCTAATCATGGTTTTGTTCTACCTATTTTTCATTTAGGTCCATTTTTCTTTTGGCTATATACCTACACACTGCATGCTATTAATGAGTTCATAAGTGGATGAAACATGCTAAGTAGATCTAATTTATATTTAGATTTAATGCATCATGATATTAATTCTTATCTATTCAGTAAAAAACCTAAAGGACTATCAAAATTTGCTTGAGCTACACTTCATCTGAAAACCCAACAAATGAATAATTAATGGCTATCGAATGTATCATATATATTATTTTTAACTATTTTTTGATAGTAGTGAATGAAATTCCAAGATCGGATTATATATGCATATGACATAGTAGATTTAAATGTTAAAACAAATGGTGGAATAGTAATAGGTTTATATTAGGCATATATATGGCAAAACAGATAAGAGCCTACCATGTTGATGACCCCAGTGTCTCCGGTTCTACCTTATAACCATCCAATGATGCTTTTTCTTGTCGTGCGGAGAAGAGCAAAATAGGCCTACTTGTAGCTACTAAATTATACCTTCATCCTTGTCTTTTTCTTTATTTTATTTTATATTTTTTGAATTTTGTTGCACTACGATGTCATATATACATTTCCTTTTTTTTTTTTGGGTATTTCCTTGAAATCAAAATGCCAGAGTAGCAGCATGAAATTGATGATTATACGCTACGGTGGCCGGTGGGTTTAATAGATCCAAAAATTGAAAGGGACAGGCAATAAATTAGTGCCCGGTACTTAAATTACGTCCTTAACATTTTTCAATACAAAATCAACACTAAGTCTTCAAAGACTCAGCTTAATCCATATTGAATATGTGAATCTCTCTAGGGTATGAAATGTAGCATGATAATCACCTAACAAAAAAAAAAAAAAAAAATAGAAATGTAGCATGCCATCTATGCAAAACAGACCAAAATTACAGACTTTTATAAAGATGTAAAATGTACAATTTAGGCATAATTGTATATTCATTGCTAAAATTCTTGGGTAAGTGTAAATAAACCCCTTAAAATTTAAAGTGTAATTTCTTATAACTTTTAAACTTATAAACATAGCCCACAATTTGCTACATTAAGATCATAAAAAGTTTGGGATGTTTAAGGATTTAAAGGATAGCTTTGAGCAATATTACATATCTTTAAAGGTTACAAAAAGATGAAAGGGTCAATATTAGGAATGGTACTTAAACTTTGATAAAATATGTAATTAGGTATCTAAACTTTAGAATTAATTAATTTAATACCTTCAAAAAGCTTTTTATTTACGCTAATAAAACTTTCGTTACATTGGTTAATATTGTCATCCCTCATGACGTTTTTAACAAATACGATGGAGGTACTATTGATGTATACGAAATTTTTTTTTAGATAGTAAATCTATCAATTTCAAAATTTAGAAATTAAATTGATCAAGCTCAAAGTTCAAATGCCTAATTGCATTTTTTCTAAAGTTCAAGTACTATTTGCAACACTTGTCCAAGATGAAAATAGTATTTTCGTTTTGTTTATCTACAATTTGTAGTGTATTTCAAGTGCTTTGTAAACATATTTTATATAATGATTATATATATATATATATATATATAGATCCTAATTTTTACAGATGATAATAATTTTTTGGTAGCTCCTTATCACATAAAATATAAAAGACACATTAATAGTATGGAAAAGGAAATGTCTACATGTTCATTATCAAAATTATGCATACTTTTTGTTAAAACCAATTTAACACCTAGGATAAACTCAAGGGAGGGGTGGGGGGAAGAATTGAGTTTATAGGTTAATTTTTCTCTTTTTAACTTCTAATGACTAAACAATACAATTTAACAAATAAATAACAACAAAGTGTAAATTGCGACAAATAAAAGAGAAGGCATAGATGTTTAAATGAATTATATCAAATATGATTTTGATGAGTGCAAAGGTTATATAAAGATATTTGATGAACAGTAAAAAGGAACACCAAAGTAGATATTTGGCTTGGGTGTATACATGCTGTGTTTAATCTTGCATCGGTGAGCTAGTTCAACATTATTGAATAGCACATGAGTTAGCCGAGCCTTAAACCAAAACTAGACGAAAGGCATGATGAAGACATGTTATGCGCGAACACATGTTTGTTCACATTGGCAAGCTAATCCAAGCTATTTCAAGTGATTGAAGCAAGTCGAGCCCAAAACATGAGGTGCAATAAGGACGCGACAAAGAAAAGTTAAGGCATAACATGTGATGACCATAGACCAGCAAGCCGGTGGGTCTAGAGACCGGCTGCTCTATTAAAATCGATCGTTGTGTGCATTAAATATCGCCGTCTGATAGACGATATCTCCAATGGGCATTTAAACTTTTGAAAGCTATAAATACTCATTGACTTGGAGATTCATATAACTTTTTAGACATTTTGAGAGCTTTTCATTTGCAAACAAACAAACAAACAAACAAGTTTTCTTACTTAATTTTTGTGTTTTCTTGTTCATCAATTGGTAATTCTTAAGCAAGAGAGAGAAAATCATTCTAGTGCTTTGTTCCGTATTTGTAAATCTTTAAAAAAGCATCTAATGAGTGAAGGAAATATTCTATTTTCTTAATGTCATATTTGATACATAGGAATGGACTTGGAATGGAATTGCAAATCCGAGTTCCATTCCCTTTCCCATGTTTGGATGCACCTTTAGAAGTTGGACTCGTGATTCCGGCATTGGAAGAGAATTCGATTTCGCCTTTGAGAAGGTGGAATCACGATTCCATTCCGACATTATTAATTGCATATAATATAATTACTCTTTCATCCTATTGCATATTCATATAACTTACATTTATTGTTAGGGACATTTCTGACAAAGACATCCTATGGCCATTCTATTCCATGTACACTTCTAAACATTGGAGTGGATTTGTCAATCCGGAACCCATTCCATTCCATGCACACTTCTAAACATTGGAATGGATTTGTCATTCCGGAACCCATTTCATTCCATTCCATTCCATTCCATGTACACTTCTAAACATTGGAATGGATTTGTCATTTCCAAACCCATTCCATTCCATTTTAAACCATTTTGGTGTACTAAATGTGACATAAGTGTTGTAACTGGTGTATTACTCATCTTAAACGAGTTTTTTTTGGTGATAAATATAGTGGTTGTGAAGTCCTCTTTAAAGGTATTTATGGACCATGGAGAGTAGGAAATGGGCCAAACTCCACGTTACATCTTGTCTATCCTCTCTATCCTTATCTTTTTATTTCATATATTTATTTGTTTTGTTATTTCTACTACTATTTAAAGTTTAATCAAATCCATTGCATGAAAAATTATTTGTTTGTGCCTTTTAAGTCAAATACTCACCCCGAGTATCATTTAGTATGTTTTCAATAGAGAGAAAAAGCCCAAAATATGGTGTTCGGTTTGCCCTTAGTCTTCACTATCCATATAAATGTCTCCCTTAATGGCGGACTTCATACAATTTATTTCACAACAAAAAACAATGCTATAAAGAAGCTATGACACAATTACAAAAGTTTTACCTTTACAAATAGCTCACTCACATAGGGTATAACTCAAGTCATACAACAAAGTCTCTTAAATAATCTTTAGTGTAATGCCTTACAATAGATGTAATCTTAATTCTTCAATGGCACTGCAATCTTTTTCTCTTACTTACAAGTTAAAGCAAAATGCATACAAATAACCTTGAGAGAATTGAACAAGTCTATGATAGTTATTAATAAGCTCTTATAACCCTCTCCTACTGCCTAAATCTTCTATTAATAAGCTCCAATGGCTGGATGAAAAACAAATAGAGTTTAGATCACCTCGACATGATCCGGACTACTTAGACACTTTTGAACTAAATAGACATTTTGTGCTCTAAGTGATTCAAACTACTTCCAACTGATTCGAACTACTAGCAACAGGTCCAAACTATTTCCAATTAGTTTGGACTTGTTAAAATGTCCTACAAAAAAAGAACACCTTGCACAGTTTTGGATTAATTTAACTTAATCCTGACCACTATGCATTTACACCATACAAAACAAACAAAAAACATTAGACATATATTTTGCTTAGTTAAGAGTGACTTAACTTTAACAAGTGTATAATTGTGCAATGTATTTCCTCATCAATATCATGTTGAACACACTTGTTCAACATTTTTAATTTTACATTTGAAGCTTAAATTTTTTGTATAATGTATCTATGGTATCATTCATACTGGTCATATGCATATAATATGCATCTTGCACTATACATGACCTTAGAGGAGTGATGTGGAAGTATAGACAAGAGATGACTAAGATTGTGAAGGTATGGAGGAAAAGTAGATAATTTTAAGGGGGTTTGAATGCACTAGTAACAAGTGGAGAAGTTATATAGCATTAACCCCACAACTCTAAAGAAGATGTTGTTGTCTTTTGCTTTAAGCTTTAGTACTTCAATGGCATTACAACTTTTCTCTTACAAGTTAAAGAAAAATGCACACAAACAACTTTTTGAGAGAATTGAACAAGTATATGATAATTATCAATAAGCTCTTATAACCCTCTCCTCCTACTGCCTAAAGTCTTTTATTAATAAGCTCCAACTAAAAAACAAATAGAGTTTAGATCACCTGGACTTGATCTAGATTACTTGGACTCTTCAGAACCAAACATATATCCTAGGTTCTAAGTGATTCGAACTACTAGCAACAAGTCGGACTACTTCCAATTGGTTTGAAATTGTTAAGATGTCTTGGAAGAAAATAACACCTTCCATAGGTTTGGATTAATTCAACTTGATCCAGACCACTGTGCATTTACGCCATACAACACATAAACCTAAAACATCACACATAAGTTTTGCTTAATTAAGTATAATTTAACTTTAACAAATGAGTAATTGAGTAATATATTTTCTTATCAAGATCACATTAAACCTACTTGTTCAACATTTTGAATTTTACATTTGAAGATTAAAATTTCTTTATGATGTATCAATAGTGAATTGGATTCAATTATAGTAGTCATTCGCATATAGTATGCATTTTGCACTACATGTGGCCTCAGAGGAGTGACGTGAAAGTACACAAGGAATGGCCAAAAGTGAGAAGGTAAAGAGGAAGAGTAGACAATCTCAATGAGCTTAAATACACTAGTAACAGGTGGATGAGTATATAGCATTAACCTCATTACTTCAGAGAAGTGATTGTTGTTCTTCGCTTAGAGCTCTATTTAATCTATTGTGACAGCATTTTGGTAGCAAGATGACATTTTTGTCAATTTCTTGATCTCCCACGTAAGGATGAGCTTTAGGTATTTATAGATATTGGCTCTTAATAATGTTCGTTAGGTTGTATTGATGATCAACAAACGAAAGGAGTCTTCCTAATAATGGATATCTCAATGAGCTCTTTGACCTATGGAAAACCTCTTCAAGTGCATGAGCTCCTTAAGAAAGGTTGAGAGGGCTCATGTTGACACGGTCTAACGATCCTTGTTCTTAAGTCCAAAAAAAAAAAAAAAAAAAGATCCTTGTTTTGAGTTTACCTTGTTAAATCTCCCATAGTTATCCGACTTTTATGAACTTGACTCTTTAGGCGTATCACTCAGCCCAAAGATTCAAACCTATGTCATTACTAGACTATAAGTCCCAAAATTTAGATTTAGCCATCTACAATATGCAAGAAAAATTTGACTAGTTAAATTATATATATCTAAAGTTTAAATATGCTAAACATAATTCCTTATTAAGCTTTTACAAGTCAAATTTAGTTGAAGAGTTCAAATTAGATGTAGGATTACAAATTTAATATGTCAAAATTTGATAAATATAATATACCATAGCTTTACATTTTATACATAAAATTAAAAAGACATCCACTATTCAAATTTTTTTGTTCCTTCCAAAATAACAATGGAAAGAGTAAATCATAGAATACCTATTTGTATTTTGACTTATTTGCGTACATATAACATGTGTTATATCTTTTTTCATTTACTTTTTTTTTCTATAAATAGATGACCTGAGTTTGATGAAAATATTTCAATATTATTAAATACTATCAAATATAGATATGTAAATATTAATTTAATAAAAATGTTACTAAATATAATTAAATAATCAAAATATTAAAATTTATTTAAAAAGCTAAAAAATGAAAAAAAAAGAAATAAAATTGTAGAAATCTCTAAAATTATTTTTCGTAGACCAATAAAATAATACTTATCCTTTTGAAATGATTAAATAGTATTAAAGTTTGATATGAATCTAAGGTCATTTAAATGTGCCAAAACATATGGTAGGATTTTATAATCATCTCTAGCATAACATAATGATTGTGCAAGGTACACAGGACTGTAACTCATTCATCTGATCCACCAAATAGCGTACGAAAATTCTTGAAAGTTAGCATTTTTTTGGCGAGAACCTAGCTACACTAGGTGCAAATAGGCTGAATAATATTTCCAAGGAAATTGTTAGATGTACTATAATATTAATAATGTGTCGTACTTGATCTAGAACAGTCAGACGAGTACGACAAGAAAAAAGCAGATTTCATTTTCATGCATTGCATAGTTTAAGCAAAGAATAATAAGCTATAATGGAACCTGAATTGGAAAAGCCATCAAATGGAGGAGGAAAACATTTAAAAAAAAAAAAAAAGAAGAGAGAACAACTAATAATGGGTACACCTTGCCTGTTTGTATAAATTCATGTGAAAGCATGTTGGATCGTAGATGCATTATTGCTCAACGAAATAGAAAAAAGAAAAAAAAAAAGAGAGTAGAGGTACAGTGTATTAGTAATCCACATAAAGTCATCAAAAATTTCAAACATTTAGAGAAGTTCATTTAAGATCTTAATATTTCGAGTGGTTAAGAAAAATCTCAATATTTAGGATAAGTTCTCCTATTGACATGCCTTCTTGGGAACTAAATTGATCAACTTTTTCGAACATTGAGATCTAAAATGAACTTATCCTCAAACTTGGATCTTTTTTTAATCATCTAAAATATTGAGATCTTAAATAAATTTATCTGCAGATGTTGGGATCTTTTGGTATAATTTATCCAATCCACATATGTAAAAAAGTTCAATTATCATTTTATATGAATAATTTTAGTTTCGGTACTTGTGTTAGATGGATTAAGTATTTTAAATTTTCATCCGAGCTATTTCATTCATCAATGTATATGTCAACGCGGCCTATGAATCTTCTATTTTGTAACTACATTGGCCTTTAAAATGGATCTTTTAGTGTTGACAAGAGAAAAAAAAAATAAACAGATGATCATAATGATATTACATGCTATTTAAGAAATTAAACAATATCAATCTTGGATTTATAATTTTAGAAAAAGGTAGAGAAATTAACTTTTAGGGTGGGATTGGAGAAAGTCATAGCCCATGTGTTTAGAGTCAAGAGGGGAGAGTTTAAGGGTATGTTTTGGATTGTTTGATTTTTATCTGTGGCATATTTATTAAAACGATATGGATTTTTAAGAAAAATTTGGGAATAAGTCGATAAAAAATATCATGAAAATATGTTATCACATGCGTTGTTTATAGTAGTATCTTTAAATTTATACCGAAAGCACGCTATTAGAAGTAACACATTCTTTTATTTAGAATTTAAAGAAGGCACTGATTATAACAACACCTTTCGTATAAATTTTTTTAAAAAGAAAAAGGAAACAAAAAAAATTCTTATTATTATTATTGGCTTCAGTCAATGGACTGCCCTTTTGGACCTTTTCCCGATTCCTCTCTCTCGGGAGGATATATGCCTACACTTTTGCGGAATCTTGAATTAATCTGGTGATAAACACTTTTCCCTTTGTGATTTATTTATTTATATACTTCTTTATTTATCTGAGCCAATGTTGATTTTCTGGCTGCTGGGGATGCAGATGTGTATATTGCTAAAGTAACTTGGCATTTAGCCATATAACATGATCAATACAGATGCATTCGTTACTGCTGGATAATATTTTTGTTGGATATTTAATGGTGATATTGGCTTTATGTTCCATTCTTGTGTGTCATGCGAATCCATCGGATCGGGCAAACAAAGAATGTGATTTGTTCAAATGGTTTTCATTTTTGGTATTTTGCTGTTCAAATCTTTGTATTTTAGCTTTTAAAGACTGGACAAATATCTTTCCAGGAAACTATTGGAGTATCAACGAGAGTATTACTAACTTAGAAAATATGGTAGGTTAATGTGTGTCCTCACAGGGATTTGCAATTTTCATACAGAGGGAACAGTTTGATTTTTTTTTTTTTTTTAAATTTATACATAAAGCGCTGTACGTAACATCATTTTTGGTAACCTATTTTCATAATATATTTTGATGCAGGCCTATTTTTGGATTTTTTTTAATTCATATCATTTTGGTATGTAAGCTTTTCACTTGTATCATATCGATCTGTATGGATGGTTTATTTTTCATCTGTATCTGTATCTGTATCTGTATCTGTATCTGTACCGAAATGATATACGTAAATATATCTAATGTGTATTTATATTTATTTATATTTGATCTATTTGATCTTTTCATGAGAACTGTCAATATTTTTTTTTATTTGTATCTACTTCTTGATGAATAATTTCTTAGAAAAAGTTTAAAAAAAGTGTCCGTATCTGTCAGAAAAAGCTAACCAAATAGTATATCTGGTTTGCATCTATGTCTTATTTGTATCTTATTGTGTTTAATCTGTTTAATATACATATGAGTATAAATATCTGTTTTTTTATTTCTTGTCAAATATCTATTTAAAAATAATAAAAATATGATATCAAAACTATAGAAATAAATGAAAAAAATAGACCAAATTCAGACATGCGATCTAAGAAGTGATATAATTAGGGTACTCTTTTTGAGAACTAAATATACTTTGAAGATGATTCGAATCTTTTATAAGCAATCTAGTTGAAAATTAATGTTCATTTTTTTATAAGGTCATGTATGGCTAAAACCAATAAAATAATTTGAAGATCTCAAACAGAGTGTATGGGAAAGCCAATATGGCTCTCATTGTGGAAAGGATATTTAGTTCGCCGTCTAAAATTCAAGTAAATAGAAATAAAAACCTCGCTTCCCATTAAAATAGTTTAATTGGTCTAAAGAAACGGACACGGACACAAATGATATGAATCACTTACTTGGAATAAAAGGACCTTTATTGAATATAAGCACATCTAGAGGACCAAAGATTAAATGGATTTTCTAAATTTATTTTCTTTGATTTCTTTTTTTAAATTTAGCCCCTTAAAATGATAACACATGTAATTTATAGTTGAGAAATATATTAAAAAAAGATGACACTAGAATATTATAATAAGATCTTTGAAGAATCTATGCAACTTTAATTACTGATATGTATATTTAGAAATAATTGGACAAAATTTAGAGGTATATTATCTCGAAAAAATCTCGATGAATCAGACTGTGTGGAAAGTATATACAAAAACAAATAAAAGAAGATGAAAAAGAAAGAAAGAAGTAGCTAGCTGTATAGTATAGTATTGAAATTCTTAAATTTCACTAAGCAAATATTGACTCAGCTAGTAAGGCTTCGATCTATGATCTTTAATGGTCATGGATTAATTATTCCTGCATGTAAATCTATCTTTTTTATGCTTATGATTATGAGATCGATCCTTATCAGTATTAGAACACTGCTGCTAAGTTATTTGCCTTATCTAATTTTGAGTATCATAAATTTTTTTTTAAGGTAAAAAAATAAAGGTTCCTAAATTTCGAGTCATGTGGGCATGGTCTATGGTGTAGGACCAGTATACCACGTTCCTACCAATCAAAATGTTTACTTTGTATGTGACAGCCTCCATGTTAAGTCACTTTCTTAGTACAAGAATCTGTTATTTTTTCGTAATTAGCATCCATCCCTGTCATTCTTCCTTAACCTTTTCATCAAATCATTAATGTGGGAAGTTGAAGAACCACTTAACAGCAATAATGTGTATTTATCAACCGAAATGACTGGTAATTATTTTTCTTCAGTAGTTATAAAAAATACATAGGCATATTTCTACTTCTAGCAACATACAACTATTTAGGGCCTAAACTAAGAATATGAATTTTTCCTTTTTTTTTTGTAGTGCAATAAATACATATCCGTACCTAATAACCTTACTTGGTTGAACTAAATGCAATTAAACCTATGCTTTATCTTGTCATAACCTAAACTATTAGGCTCAACAAATGCACCAACTCAGTGTGTGAATTTTAATTTAATATATATATATGAAAAATAATCTTTAAAAATATTATTGCAGTCAATATTATTATTATTATTATTGTGTGTTAAAAAATTATTTAAAATATGATACAATCGGAATCATTTACTTTGGATTTTACTTATGTGACTATGGGTGCTTATTAGGTTGCATATGAAGTCTTATACTATTTAGAAGAGTTACAGCAATTTAAAAGTATCTAAAGCTATGCGCTTTCATATTAATCATTCAAGGATTGCAACTCTTACCATCCCTTACATAAAAAAAAAAAAAAAAATCTTATAAAATTATGTATAATAATATATCCATAATTCTTTATTATCTCAGATTGACATTTTCATTTTCAGTACATGGAAACTCTATAATCTTAAAAATATGCAGCAACCTCTAATCCATCTCTTAAACCTAAAAAATTAGGAGGTTTTAATAACAGTTTAGGAGTTATTTATATATTTTCAATCGTCATTAAGAATTGAAATCGTATTTTAAAATTCTTAAGGAAATTTAACCACCGATTCATGATTAAATTCACAATTTGGGCTTACAAATAATTAATTGTCTATTCCAAGTTCAACCGCCAATCGAAATTTTTTCTTCAGTTCCATTGACTTGTAGGACAAGTTGACAAGATGAACTACCTGCTTTCCTATTGGCTACAGGGAAATTTCTTTGAGATTTCTCCTATTTGCACAGAAGTGCTTTCTACTTTTGTCGGATAGATAAATACAACTGCTAATGAACAACGAAACTCAGTGCCCACTAAGCCTACCAAGTTTTCCAATAGCTGTACATAAATTTGGAACCGTTTCAAATAGCAATGCATTTAATGGAACCTACCGGAGAATTGTATATCTTTGGATAATAATATTTACATTTGGTTGGTCAAACGAACCATATAGAAATGAAATTTAAGTTATTTTAAGGAACAGAACTGATAAGTAACACCTAGTATTTTGTTTGATTACACCGAAAATCTTCTTAATAATAAATTAAATATGTTCCAACAAGTACTAATATAAACTCACTCTCTCTCTCTCTCTCTCTCTCTTCCTTGTTTGACCATTTGTTGGGTCTCTTGGATGAATTGTGGAAATATGTGTTGGGGGGGGGGGGGGGGGGGGGGGTTGTGTGGAACATAAGCCCTTAGGGATAGTTATTCTTTGTTCTTGAGAAGGATTGTAATTCCCTACTTGATAGTAATAAAAATTTCATGGAATAGACATTCTATGAAATAACGACTTGAATAAGGTAAGATTGTCTGCCTTGATTGCATGTTTTTACTCTTTAGCTCTTAGCATAACATAGTTGACGTATCAATGACAACCTTTGGTACTTGCAATCTCTTATTAAGATAAATTACATTATCATCTCTTTATTCATTTGAAACATGATGGGACTCCCTAACTTTTTATATTAAATAGTTGTCCCTTCTCCTCCTCTCCCACCAGTTAATATCAAACTTGCAATAATTGTAATTCTTTACCTTTTTTTTCATGAAAGATGTGAGAATTCGGCTTAAGTGGTCACTTAGATGTCACATGAGCATTGTGTTTCATGTGGCCTTAGAGTAGTTATGATAGGATGGTAGATAGTGGGATGAATTAAAGAAAATGAAGAAAAAATAGTACAATCCTAGTATCTCAAATACATAAATAAAAGGCAATTGAGTAAAAGGAATCCTGGCATCAACCTTGTAGTAGTTCTTGAGTCACTAACTTGATATTTGCTTCAATTGGTTGTTTGATTTTTAAGAATAGAGACCATATAATAAAAAGACATATCTCTCATCTTGCCTAAAATCTTAAATAAGAATGAAGTACTAAGTATTTATTAACCCTTGAGCCTAATGGTATCCATTAAATCACCTAAAAAATGAATGGTTAAGATGGAGAATACTCAATTTAAAGTTATCCTAGTTTGCTATAGGCCAAAGGCATTAGCCATCTAAATGAGTGTATGAATTTATTTGAGAATCTTTTGAGACAGATAGAGTGGTCAAGCAATCTGTGTTCTTACCCTTTTATATAAAATCTTTTGATTAAGCTATTCCAATAAATAAAGTAGATTTTCTAGATCTTGTAACTAAAATTTGGGAGTCAAACTCAAATAGGTAATTGGCTTAACCCACTATGTAATATAGCAATTTTAGCCCTTTATAACTACTAATAAAGGGGTCTTTAGGGCTAATTTTTTTCTCTGTCTCGACACAATAATGATTTTCTCTTGCAATTCCAAAACTTATTACCATTGCAAATCCCTGATATATTTCTATCAAAAGATTGTTGAAAGCTCATTTATTGAGGCGATAAGACAAGCCTTTAGAAGACAACTTTTCTTTTTTATTTTGCGACAACTAAAAATTACATAATATATTTTTAACATATATTACATTCATTATATGCCTTAGACATGTTATTTATAGATGTGGGGTAATATTTTGTACCCTCTTCTGTGTAATAGGTTTTAAAACCAATTATATAAAATTAAGACTTATCTTAATACCTACCATTGGACCTATTTGGCCATATAAGATTTAGGGCTTGTTTGGTTTGTTGTTTTCAAATAGTTTTAATATCTTGTTTTTGTCATTTTTAAATAAACTATTTATGAAAAGTAGATACATTTGAAAATTGAAAAATATATATTTTTACTCATAAAAAAATTTGGACAAATATGATACAAATAATACATAAATACATATAAAAATCAAACAATCCAAACAGACCTTAAAGTAATCTGAATGCTTGGCCCATTTTATACAATTAAATAATTGCTTCCACACAATATATGAAACAATTCATATATAAATATTGGTGATATGTTACTTGCAAAATTCTTAAAATAAATTTATTAAATCAAAATCCAATAAGTTGTTTTTAACATAACAAGGAAAACTCAAGAATTCTCTATGTGTGGAGCATCTAGGTGTAATTATGTATGATGTACCATTATATCATGTAGGACGGAAATTTTTAGTTGAAAAGAGAGAGTTTATAATATAGGGAAACCCTATCTCCTTATTTCTTTGGAAATGTCACAATATTTTGGGCAAGTATATTGCTGTTTAGAATTTCTATCGACCAGCAAAAAGAAATGCTCAAACAACATGCTTGCAAAGAAGCTGGACACCATAACAAATTTAGAAGCAAATTAACTTCTGGAGTGTATCTCAGTCCCATTCACTATAAATTAAAAAAAAAAAAAAAAACCTTTACGATTAAAAATTCTGTGACAGAAAATTAGTTTAGAGAAGTTGTATATCTACAAATAGAATTTTGATAATGACTTTTGCGGCAGAAATGTAGTGGTTAATGAAAAGCGTTATGACAAGTGTAAAAACCGAAACATCTTATCTTTTCAAAATTCATTATATATTTTTAGGGAGAAAAATTGATTATATATGTTACAATAAAAATAAATAATTATATATAAAGTATGAATAAGTAAATGCATGATAGATAGGATATAAGATCCTACTTAAACATATATTAGAGCTATCTAAAATTAATATATCATGTAAGACATACATAATATGGTGTGGGTTTTAGATTTAAAATTTGTCCAATTATATTTTTATAATACTAAAATTTCAAGTATGATTTCCACAACCTTATATTGCTAATATTTTCATAATAGCTTAAAAGAACAAATTTTATATAAATTTTAATGACATTTGTAAGTATGGATTTTTACTTAATGGCAATAAGGAGTAATTTTTTATAATTCAACTTCATACTTATACTTTTATATACACATTATAATACCAATATCATGCATGGTTGTCAGCTTGACATTTCTCAGCTATATATCATAGTATTTGATTTTGTTTTTGGTTGTATGTATGTTTATTTTTTTTTAATCCTCTCAATTGAATTTTGAAAAGAAATATAATAAGTTTTTATTCATTATTGTTATTATTTAGTAATTTTATGGAAAGGCAAATAAAGTTACTATAATTCTAATTTCTTCTTATGACCTTCAATTCTAGACGAAAACCTATCTAATCAAATATGATATTATCCAAATTTTTTTTCCCTTTGTTGATAAGCTCCCAAGATAAGGCACTCGTCGATATATGCATATGCATTTTCACTTAAACTCACTAATTAAATGAAATTATTATTATATATATTTTTAATAATTATATCAATGTCTAGATGCCGACAAGTTTCACAAAGAAGGGTTCTATAAGTAAGTTTTAAGAAAGAAAGAAAGGGCAAGTGGAAAAAAGAAAGCTAGCCTGACATTACATGATTATGGGGGTTGTCCTTCCTTACAGCATCAGCCTCTCAAAGTAGTGGTAAGAAATTGAAGGAAACTGCAGTAAACCGGAAAAAAGGGATTTTCAGAGATTTGGATATTGAAAAAGGTTTCCACTCAGTATTACATATATCCAATTCCTCATGTTAATTTTAATTTATTTATTTTTTCTGACAACACAGCACATGAGAGGTCCAGACTTTAGACCCACCCCCCAAATTATTTTGTCCACATGAAAGTGGGAGATAGAAAAGGACCCCAACTGATCTGACCCACCCACTCCACACCCATTCACATAGCATAACAATGTGCTGTTGCTTTTTCTATTCTTCCCTTTCTCTTCCTTATTTGTCCACCTTCACTCACCCATGAAAAATCTTTAGTTTACTGACTTGATCTGTTAATTATTGTGTAAATGGTCCCTAAACTTAAACCTAAATTAATATTTATTGGTTGTAATACCTAATCTACCATATTAAGAATCCCTTAAAATGATCATCAACATCCATTATCCAATATTGGGTAATCTATGTAATCCGATCATTGAAGATTGGATGATTATAATAATCAAATAACAAATATAAAATCCGCATAAGATTTACAAACTAAAACTTTTACTTAAAATAATTGTAGTGTTAAATCAAATAAAAATTATAAATATCATTTATAGCGTTTTACAAGAAATAATCTCTTAAAGATAGATATTTTTTCTAAAGCAACCTTTTAAAATACTACCAAATGTAATCAACTATTGAGATTATTAAAAAAAATATGGCATCACAATAATATTATATGATATTTTACAATTTTAGATGGATCTTGTTTATTAAGTAATAACTTTAAAAAAATTAAAGAAATAACACGATCAGTTTTACTTATCCCTAGTCATCTAAAATATTAGGCCAAATCAATAATGTTAACATCATCCTTCCACTTTTTTCTACATGATCTTCACACTGGTCAATCAACCTAAGAATGGGATCTACGAAGACACCTAAACATATTCACCTAGGCCACGGCTTTAAGATATCAAAGCATATGATTTGAGTTTATTATGTAGGCTCTCTTTCCATTGTAATATTTATATATATTTGATTTGCATTTATAAGTTATCCGTATCATATTTAATATTATATTTATATCATATTTATTTCGATTCTGTTTGGTGAGTTTATAAGTAAAACTTTTAGTTTTTTATCGGTATCTGTTTTTTGTTTTTGTAATAATGTATTTGAAAACGATAAAAATATAATATCAAGATAAACAGAATACGATTAGACAAAAAAAAATCCATATTACACGTATACTAAATAAACTAATCTGGTATGACCAAGAAATTAATGATAAAATATAGGCTGTCACCACAGGTCATTCTTCCCTCAAAACTGGTGGACTGGACACATTCCTTGCATTACAAACATTTATATCACTGCCATCTTCCCCCCCATCCCCCATTTTTAAAGTTACATTCTCTAGCTCTTTAGTTGCCTTTTTCTCATAGAAAAAGCCAAAAGATAAAGTATAACTTTGTTCTTCCCCCCAAAACATCTCTTCTTGGGTCTGCAAAAATTCCCTAAAACTCTTTTACCTGTTCTTTCCTAGGTGGGGGGATCTGCCTCCTGCTCTTGCCTGGTTTATTCAGTATTTGCATTGAAGTGAAAACTCCATTTCGTCAGTTTCCATTCCATGTTTGAGTCC